>JACRUU010000026.1:12205831-12233331 GCA_030449085.1 Kryptopterus vitreolus | reverse complement strand
TCTCCTCTCATTATTTGTAAACTCCATTAGCCTGTTAGTTGCAGTGTGGAAATAAGAGAACGCATGTGCCCTGGTTGATTGATTTTCTTTTGGGGTAAGAGAAAAATTGTGCAAATTAGATTCCCCCCCCCTGAACTAATCTGTAGTGAATAACTGAGAGAGTGGAATATAAGAGAGAGCGAGGGATGGAGGGAGGGAGGGAGAGAGGGAGGAAGAAAGTGAGATAAACAGAAGAATCCGGATGACTGATGAGTTGTGATTTCTCATGTCGTGTGTTTGTACTAAAATACGACTCCGGCTTTGGCACTCTGTATTGTGCATCCTCCCGGAAAAAAAAAACAAAAAAAAAACAGGCGCCTCGGTGCCTTAAGCCAAAAAAAATTAAGCGCGACGTGTCAGAATCGGGGCGCCCGGTGGCATGCTCGCATTATTAAACCAATAAAAACATCACGCTGCTGGCGTTCTGGTGCGCCTCCGTGGCAGAGGGCAGGATTTAGTCGGTATTACCTTCGTTCTGCGATCAGGGAGGTTTAAATCACGTGCCTAGCTGGTATCTGTGGGCCGAGCGGGAGAACGAGGTGTTTGGCAGGCGAGCATGTGTTGGAGTTTATGAGTCTATCCATCCTTTAGCTCTCGGGGGCCTGTGGGATCTGGAGCCTCTCCTCTCCTCCTCGTTCCCTCCTCCTCCTCCTCCTCCTCTCGGCGCGTATCGACTGAAGGCGGTTTAGCGGGCCGCGCCGGCGTGCTCGCTCTACACTTTTTACAAGTGTCGAGAGAACGCTGGAGGCGAGCTCTGCCAGCATCTATCCGCATGATTATTCGTATTTGCGTGCGGATATCTGCGGGGTGTTCGAGCCCAGCGCACAGAGGATTGGGAAAAATAACAACATCCTGTGCAAGACGCGATATGGCAGGTGTAGTATCGCTACGCTCAGAACTGACCTTATCTGTTTACTTAGCGCGGGAGAGACTGATACACTCAAAACCTCCTATTACGCTGTGTACACACACACACACACACACACATAAATGCGTAAAAGTACAGGAGAAGAGAAGTTGTGACTGGACAGCATTGAAAAAGAGGAATAAGAGCAGATAGGAAGGAGACTGAAAGAGAAAAAAGGAAAAGCGAGAGAGAGAGAGAAAGAGAAAGAGAAAGAGAGAGAGGGCAAGAAGGAAAAGAGAATGATATTTAGTACACATATATAGAAGGTGGAAAGCTTTTTACATCACAGAAATAATGTGCTGCTGCAGTGTTGTGCTCCACAATGTAATAAAAATGTTACTCACACTATGTTCCCAGTCTCTCTCTCACACACACACACACACAAAGAAACACCATTAAATTATACAAAAACCCATCACGAAATGCGACTTAATGTGACTATAAAATGTGTAGAGTGATGCGTGTGTACCTGGTGTTTGAGGGTTGCCAAATCTGTATTTAGTGGGCCAAAAATAAATAAATACAAGATACAGCAGTGGTGAGTGAATGATGCCCAAGATATAAATGGAGTGTTAGTGAAGGGGGGGAGCAGGGGTGAGTAAGAAAAGTGCGAAAAGCTTTGAAATATAATTGAAAGAACGACAGGAAGAAATAGAGAAATGGGGGGATAGAGGGAGGAAGATTTCGAAGATAAATGATAGTGGGAAGAGGGAAATGCAATTAAGAATTAGATAGAGAGAAAGAATTGAAAAAAGAGGGGAAGAAAGGTCTGAGAAGCACTTGATACAGGTCAGCAGGTAAAGAGAAAAGAAAAGGAGAGCAAAATGAGTGGAAAAAGAAAAGAAAATGAATGTATAGAGATAGGAAAGGAGGAAATGGGAAGGAGAGGGAAAAATTGAGGGGAAAAAGGAGAGAAAGGACATATATAGGCAGATAGATAGATAGAGAGAGCGAGAGAGAGAGAGAGAGTGTGTGTGTGTGTGTGTGTGTGTGTGTGTGTGTGTGTGTGTGTGTGTGTGTGTGTGTGTGTGTGTGTGTGCGCGTGTGTGTGTGTGTGAGCAGTATAGGAATGTCCCTGTTATCGCATTAATAAGATGCTGCTGAGGTAACCGAGCCACCCCTCCAGAGGCCCCTTGTCTCCATGGGAACTGTCAATCATCTGCTGATATGGCAATATTAAAAATGGGTGTGGGGGTTGGTGCATCCTCTTCTCATCACTCCAGATCTCTTCCCTCAACCCAGCATGTGTGTATATGTGCTTGTGTGTGTGTGTGTTTCAGTAATGTGACATCATTGCAGGGGGTCGTTTAGTCATTATGCATCTCTGAGTATTCATTTTGTCCGATAGCACACACCCGTCACTTCTGACCCCACGCCTGACCTGTACTGTGATGAGCTCCTGAACACATACTTCATGAGCAGCTGGAATGTGTGTCCCGATGCGTCGAGCTTGTCCCAATGCACACTTCACAAGCCGTAGCACCGGGCGAGGAGCACACGAATCAGGGATATCGCACAGAGAGAGAGAGAGAGTGATTATGTTGTTGTTGCACAGCGGTAACATGGCTGGGTGCCTCTCAGCTTTGTGTTGCGATGCAGATAACCGTATGAAGGGGAAACAGAGGTTTAAGTGCGTGATGAGGTCAGGCTTAGAATGAAGGGTTAGGGGAAAACCGTACCAACTAGTGGTGTGTGATGGTGTATGGTGACAAGAAAATTGGGAATATGTATACTGTTATTAGTGATAGTGAAGTAGTTTGTTGGAGGGACACAGTACGTTGTCATGCAAAAAAAGGAAAAGGAAAACACACTATACATATACATTGTGTATATGCAATCATTATAAAAATGTATTACATTTCTCTTAAAATCTCTCCCTTTAATACAATTCTGATTATGTAATATTGATTTTACTCTGGAATATTTATTTTTGTATTTTAATTTCTTGTTAGTTAATTTATTTCTTGTTCATTTCAATGTTATTTTGTTTAGTGGTTGTTTTAATTGTAAAATATGGGACGTGGCTCCTTTAAGAATTCTGTTCCGGTTGCTTTTCCATATAAACTGGTGATACGTTTCGGTTATATGGAAGCACTTTGCATTCACAAAAGTAAAAATGTGCTTTATTCCGTAATACAGATTTGGGAATGCAATGCGCTTGCGTAAGGTTCTATACTGTAATATATGCTAATATAGTGAGGAGATCATATCTGTTGTGAATGCGCAGCTAGTAGGAGTAATTCGGGGAACTTTAGGAAGCGTTAGTGGATGCACTGAAGTTTCTTTATTCATTTCTTCTTTTTTGTTGTTTGTTGTGCATTTCGTTCATTCGCCAACACAATGTAGAGTGAAGGAGCAGATCACTCACATAGTAATGCACACTGCGTTAATAACAATAGTGCTGTTAAAATGAATTTGCATTGCTTTTATATATATATATATATATATATATATATATATATATATATATATATATATATATATATATATATATATATATATATATATATATTGTACATTGATCCAAGAGAGAATAACAGTCAACTCGACTGTTATTAGTGTTAGTGAAGAGGTTAAATACAAACCTGTTAAATAACCCAGAATAGGTTTTATATTTTAGATTGTCCAAAGTCATTCATTTAATTCAATGTATCTTCATTGAAAGCCTGGCAGGCTTAATAACCCTGGAACGGTTTTCAGTTCACTGCTGTACTTTGTCAAAAATTCATTTGTGCTAAGTTTTGCCTTCTTTATGTGCTTTAGACCATCAGCTCTCTTGTGTAGAGAAATATAAGTACAGAGTATGCAGCCCTATTAGTGCTACTAAAACCACTATACAAATACATACTATGGCAAGAAACATTTAGTTATATAAAGATGAATAAATAAAAGCCAGTCTATCTGAAAAATCTCAAGAGCTAAATATATACCCAAGTGCAGTCGCCAAAATCATCAAATGCTATGTTAATACAGTCTCAGGAAAAGAAAGACCTGGAGCTAGCTGAAGTTTACAAGAATCACCAACCTCAAAAACCTCTGATTTACATAAATGCCTCTTGAAGTTCAAGGCAAATACTTTTGTACATTTTTTCATAGGTAAAAGTTCAAAGGGAGCACTTTTACTGGGGTAATATTTTACCTACTGTATCTCAGATTGTGTACTTCATCCACCGCTGAAAGGGACAGAAATTGAGACATTTAGCAATTAGCAAACATGCTGCATTTGTCATCTTTGATTTTGAAACAGTCCAATGTTGTCTAGATGTCTGTGAGATATCTGTATTTTTAAAAGTAAAGACAGAGCTATTCAGGATCACAACATACATCATTAAAACGATGACGTACAAAGACCATGTACTTCAGTAAAAGTAGAGATTACTGCGGTAAATATATTACTAAACGTGCTGCCTTTAAACTTTCAAATTTCCCTATAAAAGTACAAAAGTCTTCTCTTCAGATGTACATAAGTATACATAAGTACTATGATTTGTTATGATATATATATATATATATATATATATATATATATATATATATATATATAATATATATGAGTCTGGGCTCTTATTTAAAGCATGGTAAATTGATGGCTTAAAAAAATTCTCAAGATAAACAAACAACAAAACCAACAATCGTCTTTGCGATGATTTTAAAATCACTTCAATCACCATCTAAAGTCAATAAAGAAACAACGCTTGATTATTAGAACAATGCAGAAAATTTCACTCACTTCACTGTTAATAAAATAATTCAATTAATAGTAGTAATACCATTTTTTAGAAAATAAAGAAATAAAGAACTAAGAACTAAGAAATAAAACATATTTTGCAAAATGTAGTTGAGTAAACATTCTCTTCGTTAAAGTTGATGTTTGTAAAGGATGAGCTGAACATTTGCTAGATATGCAGGAGTCCTGCGTAGCTACTTTAGATTCGGAAAGCTATATGTCAATAAAAAATTGTAAACAAAATAATTCTCAAGATAAACAACCCCGCCAAAAAAAACAACAACAAACAACTTGATTATTAGAACAATGCAGCACATTTCACTCACTACTCAATTAATACAATTATTCAATTAATAGTAGTAATACTATTGTTATCCCCTCAGTGGATTTTGCTAAATGTAGTTAAGTAAACATTTCCTTCATTACAATGGACGTTAAATAAAACGTATAACAATAAACCGCTGAGCTGAATATCTGATAGATTATATACAGGACTCTTACATAGCCATTTTACATTTGGAAAGCTATATTTGAATAAATATTGTAATCAAAATAATTCTCATGATAACCAAAAAAAAAAAAACCCCAAAAAACAACAACAGTCAACTTTGCAGTGATTTCAAAATCACTTCAATCATCAACTAAAGTCATTAAAGCAACAAAGCTTGATTATTAGAACAATGCCGAAACGATTCCTATCCTCCGACGGAGAAGGCAGACGCCGGCTATTTTCTGCTCAATTGTGTTTAATGCAAATGTTTAAGTAAAAGATGACAAGACAAAAAGACAAAAAAGTAGTTGTCATTCTTCAGCAAAAGCCATTGAGATGAGGGAGAATACGCTTCGGTCCCACAATGACTAGCCGTGTGATTAGCGTGTGTAGCGCCCGGGTAAGCTGGAGTCAGGAAGAGAATTGATTATGTAAAAATTGTAGCTGTTGATAAAACAGTGACAGCTTCGTCATCCCTCCTCGAATGGGAGCGACAAAAGTACTGACTCACTTCAGGGACAATATTGAACCCTTTCAGAAAGGATGACAAGAAAGGACGAGAAAGGGAGAGAAGGAGAAAAGGAAGTAAATTCACAATGGCAAGGGAAGTCTTGATCGAGCGAGGGCTATGCCCTGTTCACTCCTTTACTTCCCTGGTCCTTGTGGGAAGGATGCCAGACCACAAAACTAGAAAAATGCCAGAGACAAACCTGAGGAAATAAACATCTGATAAATTATCACTTGCAGAGAAAACACATTATAAATTATAGATGCAGCAGAGAGTGCGGTTCCTAAAACCCTTTCCCTTGTGCTTTACTATTTACTTCCCGCCTATTGTGTATACAGTGTTGGGAAGTTTACTTTGGAAATGTAATAGATTACAGATTACAAATGACTCTATTCAAAATGCAATAAGTAGTGTAACTTTTTAATTACTTTATAAAAGCAAAGTAACCGATTACATTTGTTTCCTTTTGGATTACTTTCATTCGTCCACTAGGTGGCACTTGTTGAAAATGACATCCTGAGGCAAAAAATGTTTACATAATTTGGGAGGGGGGGGGGGGGTTGTGTAGTTGGGAAAGGATCTTTGGGATTTGTAATCTTTAACATTTACGAAAGTAAGTAAGTGTAATTTAATTACATGTTTTTTCTCTCAGTAACTGTAACAAATTACTGTTACTTTTATTTTTTAATTCAAAATAAATGACATAACGTCATTACATGTAACTAATTACTCCCTAACAACGAGTATACGTTATTTGAATTCTCATTATATATGTATAATGACAATTCAAATGACGTATACTCGTTGTTGGGGAGTAACTAGTTACATGTAATGACGTTATGTCATTTATTTTACGTATATACGTGTAGGCGCACGGTGGATTCGTGGTTAGCACGTTCGCCTCACACTGCCAGGGTCCGGGTTCAATTCCCGTCTCGGTCATGTGTGTGTGCAGTTTGCACGTTCTCCTCGTGCCTCAGGGGGTTTTTCTCCAGGTTCTATGGTTTTCCTGGTCCAAAAACATGCACAGTAGGTTGATTGGTACCTTGTAAAATTTTCCCTAGTGTATGAATGTGTGTGTGTGTGTGTGTGTGTGCCCTGTGATAGTTGGCATTCCATCAAGGGTTTATCCTGCCTTAATGCCCATAGACTCCTGAGATAGGCACAGGCTCCACGTGACCCGAAGATCGGATATAGCGGTAGAAGATGAATGAATGAATGTATATGTATATGTTTTCTGTTCATATGATTCATAGCGTTCTACATTGCAAATCGAGCTGATTGCATGTAATGAACTTGGTGTGTCATAATACACCAGGATAGTGTAGGTATAATGTGTGTGTTTTTATTTGTTTTTTTTTACATCCAGTACCACACACACTGCCATGTCAGTGCCTTTGCTGTGCATTGTTTAATAAGCTTGAGAAAATATATACGGAAATGCATTCTCAAGCTTAGCATTAGTAGTAAAACTGTAATGAGTATAGGATTAAAATGTCCTTGTTTATATTGCAATAAATGCATTACATTTTGGGTAAAAATATACATTTCAATAATAATTTACAGTCAGTGGTTGGTCTCAGGCATTTAGAGTTCAGCTTTCAACAACAAATCCAATTTGGCCATTGTAATAATCTGCAGTGTTTATTCATATATAATTATCGAAAAAGACTTCAATGAATATAAATTCCGCGTGTATAAATGACACATGGTGCAATTTGCTAAAGAATAGCAAGTGTTGGGGATGTTATTGTTAATTGGAAAGCCCGGAGCCAAATTCATCATTAACGAACAAACCTGTAATATCGTTATCCGAACAAGTCTAGGAAATAATGGAGCAGAAGCCAACAAAAGAGCCACGCTGAGAAATATGAAACAGTTCATTTTCAAAACGTGTAAAAATGATTTTGACTGGTGAAACCGCTATGAAAAGAAAATAAACCAATCTGTAGTCAGTAACATCAAAGATGTCGGTTTTCATGGTAGCAGGAAGTGGAGACGTGGCATCTGTAGAGTTGTATATCGGAAACAATTAAAGACATACAATGAGAATTTCCAACACGGAAAATGCAACCCGAACGGAAAGCTTTTAAAACACAGAGGTACAATATTGACTTAGGGGGGGGGACAAAACGTGAAAATAAATGTATAAGAGACACCACTCTATACAAACATGATAAACTGTAGGGAATATTACATCAAGTTTAAGGCATGTAAAATTTCCTCAACGAAATTTAAATGGCATGGGTCCGTGTATGTCATGCACATTCATTTTGCGATTTGGAAAAGCTCACAATACACACAATGCAGGGAAAATAATATACTTAATCATTGCCTTGAGCATTAAATAGTATGAAAGTTGAAAATAACAAATATGATCAATAACTTTAAGTGTGCAATATTTCCAATCTAACGTGCAAGTACTGTACCAGTGCATTTCATAGAGGTTTTTTTTTATATGTCTACACTGGTGCCATTTGTATGGACAATATATAATGTCATATACATTATAAATAGTCAGCGATCACATACAATCTTAATATGGAACGTAATGGAAGGCAGGTTGGGGTGTTGCAGGCCTGGGTGAGGTCACTGGCAGAGCCAGAGGGCACTGGCATTTTCCATAGGGGTCATACGACAGTAAAAATGTTGATGGGCTGAAGAGGCACTTATTAAGAAGAAAAATATTAACATTACCCCAAATAGGTTCAAACTGGACTGAATTTGTAAGAAGTAGACAGTGCAGATATTTGTAAAGAAAAAATGCGTTAAGAACATTGAAGTAAATAAATACAGTAATGAAGTATTTGTACTACATTAGATTAGATTAGATTCAACTTTATTGTCATTGTGCAAGGCATATGTACAGAGCCAATGAAGTGCAGCTACCATCTGAGCCGAAGTGAATAAGTGGCTTATTTTACAATGAAAAGCAGTGTGATAAATAAAGGCATGAGGTTCATAATTACAAAGGTGACAGTGAATAATGTACAAAGGTGCAGGTGCAGTAGATATATATATATATATATATATATATATATATATATATATATATATATATTATATATATATATATATATATATATATATATATATATTACTGTGCAAAAGGTTTAGGCAGGTGTGAAAAAGTGCTCTAAACAAAGAACGCTTTCAAAAATGGAAGTGTTCATTATTTACTTTCATCAATGAACAAAATGCAGTGAATGAAGAAAAGAGAAATGGAAATCAAATCAATATTTTTTTAAATTAAAAAAACAGCAGCAATACTTCTAGATACACTTACACACAGTGTTTATGAAGGAACTCCGCTGCTAGGTTGTTCCATCTTGGAGACGTAAACACAGATCTTCTGTGGATGAAGACGTTCTCACATCCTTCTGTCTCTTCATGGAATCCCACACACACTCCATGATGTTGAGATCAGGGCTCTGTGGGGGTCGTGCCATCACTTCCACTACTTCTACTTCTTCAAAAATTACTCACACGAAATATTGATTTGATGTAGATTTTTTCTTTTGTTTGCTCACTTTGCATTTTGTAAATTGACAAAAATAAACAAGTTATTTATATTTTGGAAAGCATTCTTTGTTTACAGAACTTTTCACACCTACCTAAAACTTTTGCACAGTACTGTATCTGTGTAATACATATATAGCTGTGCATAGAATGAGTATATACATAGTTGAATGCTTGTATGGAACGGTATATACAGAGTGGATATGAATGAAATATACAGTAATGCAATGATTGATTGTTATGGGTGGTGCAAAGCTCCATAATGATAAGTAGTGCTTCCCATTACTGATAGGGGTGACCTGACAGGGGTCAGAAGAAACTCTGGGGTGTAGCATTATGACAATAACATTGACATGTTGAAATCCAAATCCTTAAAATACTTATTAAACGGATTGTAGGTATCCAAATCGCAATGATTGTATACGTGCGACAGTATTTGACTTTTAATTAAAACTTACGAACATCACATAAAACTATTTTCATCTTTTAGAAATGCACAGTGTGATTATGTCAATGTCTCTGTCTCTGAACCGCCCCCCCCCCCGACCAAGCTCTGCTCCTGGGTCTGCTCCTGAGTGTCTTGCAGCTTTTGCAAAGTACATACTGATCCATATGAAATTCTCCAAAGTGCAGCCAACATGTTCACTGAAGCCACTGCGTATGGACTGATCGTGGATCAGTCATTTCACATCCTTGCTGCTCGACATTATCACAAACCCTAATATAAGACAGCAATGAAACTATTAATGGATTTTTAATGCTTGACATTCTTAAGCAAAAACAGCATTTGACTATTACATATTTTTTTCTTTTATTATTTTTAGGACAACAAATACAAGAATTTAACCTACATGGACACAAATGGCCTTTTCATTTGTTTTCTTTCTCTTATTGTGTATTATGTTTAATATTTTATCATTTCCTGTCCACGGTGTGCATTGTATGCTATAGCATTGTATGGGCCCTGTTAAACAATAAAAAGGAAAAAAAGATTTTAAAAAAGCATATATATATATATATATATATATATATATATATATATATATATATATATATATATATATATATATGTACAAAGCACTTCGTACCAATCCTATAGCTGGTTACACGTCATATTTGAGATCTGAAACTACCTTAAGAATACACACAGTTAGCTATAGCCTTTCGTGGATGTTTTTTTTTTTTTACACAGCAAGCATAGCATGAACAAACCAGGAATCTGGGCTACAATCTGTAATTACAGCCCGATAAAATGCATTTATAATGTAGTTGGAACTGATACAAAGGACGCTAAATGTATTCAACAAATGAACTTTGTGCAAAAAGTTTCTCCTTTAATTACACCAAAATACACAGGAGATATCAGAAAAGTCGCATTTAATTACTTCTATTTTATTTCGTCGCATTTTTCCATGCTTTTGTGTTTCCGTCTTACAGCAACATCAATCAAGTGCACTTAAAGCTTTCTTTTTACTATTAGTCACGAACTATGATAAATGTTGAGACAGAGCCCGTGGCCCATTAGTGGTGGGCAATTAGGCTTAGTTTGCATGTGTTAATTAGGATCCACGCTATTTAAAACAATTAAGATAGTGACACGCTAAACACACTTCATCACCTTTGTAGTTTTTCTTTTTTTTTTTTTTTTTTTCTCGTTTGTGGATCGAGCGATAGAATCACCCTCTGTCACAGAAGAGCTCTCATGATTGATTCGGATGCGAATAGGAACTGGGACGTGAGGCGTATCTCCGGGCCGAAAGCAGTCGAGTCTAAGTGCATTGAACATAAGAGAGAGTTTATACGTGTGTGTGTGTGTGTGTGTGTGTGTGTGTGTGTGTGTGTGGATGACAGTGTGTGTGTGCGTGCGCGCGTGTTTGCGGGCGCACGCTTACTCCCCGTGATCTTGCATCCGTTGCCTGCTAACAGCTGCTGTGTTCAGAGCTAATGGCTGAAACGGATCCACAGGGCAATACATCTCTACTTTAGTTCTGCACAGCAGGGGAACCCAACTATGAATAACATTGCAAAACACAGGCCACACATCTGCTGATGCACTGTTTAAAGTCACACAGGAGTGTAAAAAGCACAGTGCAAAAACACGACACACAAAATGCCTCTGCTGATACGGTTACGAATGCCGACGTGGTCATGCCTGAATACCAAAAAGCAAAGTCGAACCCGATATCGCCAATTAGCTTCATTCTGGAGCTCCGTTTCATAAGGGATGTGGGGGTATATAAACGGTCAGAGGTCATGCGTGGAATAAAAGCGGGTTGATAAATAGACCGGAGAGATATTGCTTACTGAAGATATATGACGGAACCGAGGACCCTGGGGACAGGGAAATGTGTAGCTGTTAAATGAATGCTAACCCTCCATCTGTTTTGGACGGACGTCAACGAGTGCACCTATTTTAATCCAACACATGTACTGTATTCGACCTCAATTATATCGGTGACTACGGCCATCATTAGGCTAGCGTAAGGAAGGGACGGAGAGAAGCTAGCGGGTGTCCGTTCCTCTTATCTGGTCTCTCTGCAGGATTCCTCCCTTTTTTTTATGCCTCAGATCACACGAGGTCTATAGAAATGAATGTAGATCACGGGGAGAAGGGGATATTGCTACAACGCAAACACCACAGCTAATGGCTTATGGCAGGCGTGTGTATCGCGTCTTCTGAGACGATCCGTGATTAATGATCCGACGTGGCAAAGATTCATTTAGGCAGCAAAGCATTCAATACTGTGTGATTTATTGCTGTTTTGATAGGGACACGAATTGATTCGATCTTGCACAAACTGCGCTATTTACAGTAAACGAAAGAAAAAAAAAGAATTAGTGGTGTCTGACGTCACGTCCTTAACCGAGACTGGAAGGCGCTGACGACGCTTCTTGCGCTGATACAAGCCACGCCTCCTTATGTGATGTTGACAGGAATGGTGGTCACGCTTCATTCACGAGGAGCGATACACACAAAATAACCTGGTTGTTTAGAAAGAGTTTCCATATCACAGTTTGGTCCTTTAATAAAGTTCGGGATATTTGTTGTTTTGTTTGAACACAAAATTAAAATAAATAAATAAATAAATAATAATAAATAGATATTTTTCCTGCCATTTACATAATGACCATTTTTGGTTTTTGGTCCCTAATTTTTGTATAAATATATTATATACTCTAATGGTATAATATTAGTCGATTATATTCATTATAATTGTATAAGAAGAATATACTTTAATTAATACTAAAACAGGGGCACGGTGGCGTAGTGGTTAGCACGTTCGCCTCACACCGCCAGGATCCGGGTTCGATTCCCGTCTCGGCCATGTGTGTGTGGAGTTTGCATGTTCTCCCCGTGCCTCAGGGGGTTTTTCTCCGGGTTCTCCGGTTTCCCCCCGGTCCAAAAACATGCATGGTAGGTTGATTGGCACCTTGGAAAAATTGTCCCTAGTGTATGAATGTGTGTGTGTGAATGTGTGTGTGTGTGTGCCCTGCGATGGGTTGGCCTTTGAGGGTTGGCATTCCATCCAGGGTGTATCCTGCCTTAATGCCCATAGACGCCTGAGATAGGCACAGGCTCCCCGTGACCCGAGGGAAGATCGGATAAAGCGGTAGAAGATGAATGAATGAATGAATAATACTAAAACATAATATTTTGTAATATATGCTGTTTCTAATCCCACATAGATTTTCAACATATAATACTGTTAACTATTTTTTACACCTTCTAAACCATTACATTCTTTATTCTGAGGTTTAATTAATAATAAACACTATTTACAATTGATAATAATAAGTCAATGATAAGATATAAACAATAATAATAAATAGATATTTTTCTTCCATTTACATAATTTTTGGATTTTGGTCCATAATGTATATATAAAAATATTTCCGGTTTAAATGTCCGATTGAATATTAACCAGTTTAATAAGTCCAGTTTAAACCCGAAATGGTATCATATTAATCGATTATATTCATTATAATTATATAAAAAGAATATCCTTTAATTTAACACTAAAACGTAATATTTTGTAATATTTGCTGTTTCTAATCCCGCAACTATTTTCAACATATAAAACTATTTTTTTACACCTTCTAAACCATTACATTCATTGTTAACTCAGATGGTCTCATTATTCTGAGGGTCAATTTTAACATAAATAAATATTATTTTTGTCACGGTGCTCTCTCTCTCTCTCCTCGCTCCTCCCTGCTCTTTCCCCACACACACACACACACACACACACACACACACACACACACACACACACACACACACACACACACACCAATTGGCCCCAGCTGTTCGCAATTCTCCCTCTCCCGATATAAGCCCGGTCCTTCCCGACATTCGGCGTCCGGGCTCGTAACATGTACGCATTGTCGCGGACCCGTTATCTATCTGTATGCCTAACCTTTTGTCTGTTCCAGTTCCCGATTCCTGTTTGCTCCAGATTCCGGACTTCCAAGTCCTCACCCGCTCCTGCTCTAGATTCCCCGGACTTCCAAGTCCGCTTCTGCTCTCCGGTACTGCTGGTACCACGGCTGGTACCACGGCGCGCAGCGCGCAAGGCTCCCTAGCCTGTCTGGCCGCTTCTTTTGAGCGGCGTCTCCTCAGTTGTTTGATTGTTCAAATAAATCCTTTGTTTTGTATTCCGGATCTCCGTGTGTCTGTGCAGCGCACCCCGACCGTTACAATTTTGCATCGATAATTATATTATTTAACTAGCTATCAAGTAAGCCAATGAGCTATGGTTATGAGCTAAATTACCTTATAATAATGGACTAACATACAACTTCTGAGCCTATTTAAAAGAAGAAAAATGCTTTAGAAAGTGCTTTTACTTTTTATTTCCATTAAAATGGACTTTGTTTTTTATTAGCCTGGTGCTATGGTAGAATGATAGTTTCATTTGATTAGAGAATAAGAGAGAAATGATTTGTTCAAACAAAGAGGTATTTCTTTGTATATCCTTGCTGTACAGGAGGACGGGATTAGAATGTAGGGGTAAGCCGTTATACACAAACTTCTTAATATTTGTACTCTCCGTGACGTTATCTCTGCTTTTGTTGACATGTGCTAATAGGTACAGCAAGGAGAAACAAGAGCATGTCCATATAAACATAATTCCTTAGCCGGGTAATGACGGAAATTCACACATAATATACATTCATGCAGTTTTGGATGGAATCCCCAAAGCTGTTTCCGTCCAGGTTTGTTGTCTGTCTCATGGGAAATCACTGCACTTTGTAAACAAAAAACCCCAAACAAACAACAAAAACATGTCCTATATTACATGTAATGTGTATATTGATTATTAGTTTTTTAGTTTTTTTACGTAAACACGTGAAAAGGCTCTATCGGTGCATCTTGGCAATTACTTCTGACCTTCTGTATACAAAACACACCAACCGAATGGATGCAACTGCTTGCATAGCCTGTACCGGCACATTGTTGTCAATATGAATCAATGCTTGTGAATCCTTTAAACCGTAGTAAATACAGTAGAGCCTCTGTGAACCTTTAAGAGCTCTTCAGAAATCGTTTGGAGCAAAGGGCATGGATATTTGCATTTGTATGAGCCAGGAATCTGTGACAGATTGTGAGCTGGGAATTAAGGAGACTTCATCAATGGCTAAAGACTGCAGGGGTGGGTGAAGCTCAGGAGTAAAGAGATCTGTGCAATTTTGAGTTATTATTATTATTATTGTTATTATTAATAATAATACTATTAAATGATGGATAATTTAAACTTCAAATGCAACTTTTTTAAGGGTTTCTCTAAAGATGCATGTAAGGACAATGTATGCTTTCTGAATACAATTTGTGTAATAAGCATTTCAGAAATAAAATAGATGGTACATTGTAAGTAAAAGGATTACTTTATTTTATTTTTGACAATTTCCCACTTACTACCCCACCCCACACCCAATAAAACACACTACTAATAATAATAATAATAATAATAATAATAATAATAATAATAATAATAAAACAAATAATAATAATAATAATAATAATAAGGGTCATTTAAAAATGTTTGTGAGTCCATAGTGTTGATCGCTGTTTGGTTACATTGGCGGTTTAAAATGTTGCACATAGAGATCGTGCTTAATCCTTGACAGACCCCTGATCACCCCTGATATACCAGCAACAGACAGTGTGTCAATCAGCATCTGCACATGCGCTACCTTAGGTTCAGCTCGCAAGTAAAACATGTGGAATCCAAACTTCATGAAGTCCAAGGTCACAGAATGATGACTCACTGTGTACATTCTCAACAAGTTAAGAATAATATAGTATAATATAACGCCCACGTATAGTGTTTGAAAAAGTCCCAGAAAAGACGCATCTCCTGCCATCAATCTCGAGCTTCCCACGCGCATCAGCAAACGTGTGAGGTGTGAGCTAATATAATACAGCTGTGTCTTAAATCAAACCTACACAAAAAGGTCTTCTTTAATGTGTTACCAGGCAGCGACTTTGTCCACTTTAAATGTGGACGTCTTAGAAGTAATGATTAGGGTCATGTGCCTGCATAAGTGCTCTATAAGTAGTCCTTTTAACACAGATTTGAATGTATTCTGGTAACAACGAACACTGGATTGGAGCAGATCTGGATTGCTTATATATATATATATATATATATATATATATATATATATAGATATATATATATATATATATATATATATATATATATATATATATATGATTACTTTTTGATTACTTTCATTCATCCACAAGGGGGCACTTTTAAGTTAACAAAGGAAAAAAAAAATGCTCAAACCCACGCAAAAAAAAATATGTTCTATTTTTCTAAATTGCACTGCATCAGAATCAGATCGTTGATGAGGGCTGGTATGCTTAATTTTTTGGCGGGGGTTAGTAGAACACGCTTGTTACGCTTCGCCGTATTTTTTCTTCATGTTACTCCCTGCGCATACTCAGAGACTGAGAGCGACACTGACACTATATATATATATATATATATATATATATATAACATACCTGTACGTTTAATTGCCCAAATGTGCTGGAAAGGAAATGTGTGTGTCGTATTACTATAAATTTTTTATACAAGGAATAGCTGACACAAAAATAAAATCTCAGATATCAAACAGATTTGATATCTATAGTTTTCTTTTAGTAATTTGCATCAGCGTGTCTCCTTGTTTTCTTTCATTTTAATGGAAAACTATTTTTAATGACTCCCTTCTCCTTGTTTTTCATTCTTTGTCTCTTTCTTTTTCTCTTTCTCTCCATCTGTCTGCTTGAGTTCAAATTCATCTTCATTTCTGCATATGAGAAATATATTTCTGCCTGCAAGCAGTTACACTGAGACACCAGAAACATACAGAAAGGATAGCTTTTAGATTCTTCTCTTCCTCTTTATCGTCCCCTCGTTCTCTTTATCGGGCTCTCTGCACGGCTGGGTTTTTTTCTAGTGACGCCGCAATAAAATTCCTCCCACACCACGTCGCCTTCAAGAGATACATACCCATAAGAAACTTTGTTAATTGCAGGAAGGTCTCCTGTCTCCAGCCGTTATCGATTTGCTGCCTGCTTTGGCTGACGCGCACACACACCGAATGCTCTAAATCCCTAGATCCAGGACAGCAGCGGCGACAACGAGAATCTAGTGACCACGGCTAGACACTATTACAACACGCACTGACATTCAAACAGAACGGTAGCACAGGGTCGAAAAAAACCTGTCTGAGTAGAATTAAAGAAAACATTTCATTCTTCCAGAAGTTCAACACGATATAATTTGTCCACTGACTTCAGGTAGGAGAAGGAAGGAAGGAAGGAAGGAAGGTGAGTTAATGAAAGGAAAATAAAACAAAACACAAAAATAAAGAAAGGCAACAAAAGAAAAAAAACAGGATGGACAAACAGAAAAAAATTGAAAGAAATAATGAGAGAGAGAAAGAGAGAGAGAGTATATGAGAAAACAAGAAAAGAAAAAAAAACAACGATAAATAACTGATGGAGAACAGAAGATAAACAGAAAGACAGAAAGGTGAGGTTATGAAATCAAAATTAAACAAAACACAAAAATAAACAATGGCAAAAAAGGAAAAAACAGGAAAAATGGAACAAATAGAAAGATATAATGAGTTAGAGAGAAAGAGAGAGAGCGAGAGAGGGAGAGAGAGAGAGAGAGAGTATATGGGAAAACAAGAAAAGAAAAAAGAACAACACAAGAAAAATATCTGATGGAAAACTATAGACATGGAGAACAGAAGATAAGAAAGAAAGAAAGAAAGAAAGAAAGAGATTTTTGCTGTCACATATACATTACAGCACTGTGATGTTTTTTCCTTCATATATACCTAGCTATGTTAGGACTCTGAGGTCAGACTGCAGGGTCAGCCTCGATACAGCACCTTTAGGACACTGGTGGTTAAGGGCCTTGCTTTTTCTTTTGTTGCCAAGTGTGGCATCTTGACAAACCTGGTTTTTACACCCCTGCCTTTCTGATCAATAACACACAGAGAGTTACAGTACCAATTTGGTATTATTAATATGAATGCACATAGTAATAAACATACGGGTAAATGACCTTATAATTGTCATCTTTTGACATGCTTATGTCAAGTAAGCTTTGACATAGTTACGGGTCATTGCTATTTTGTGTTGCACTTGTCCTTGCGTTGTCTATTACAGCTGTTTTGTTTTCCGCTGTTTGCACACACTGCACTTTATGTGACTAGGACATCTTAGTCTAATCCTCATCTCTGTGTTTTGTACAGAACAGTATATATATATATATATATATATATATATATATATATATATATATATATATATATATATATATATAAAACAGTAACGAACAGTGTATCTATATAGGACCGGGGATACCAAAATGTTCCTTTGTGAATGGCTGATCGAGTATAGGTGGTAAAAGATGTCCTGTGCAGGGTGCATTCTCATCTTTTGTACAGTGTACCATGGGAATGGTGACCCTGAATGGCTGTTGCTACAAAATTCATTCAATCATACACACAAAGACACTGACGCCTCATCAGCTAGGCAGCTAGGTTTACTGTGTCTTTGTACTAAGTGTGAGCTAAGATGTGAGCCAGGAAACACTGATTTGCAAGAAGACTCTTTATCGCATGCTAATATTTGCTAGCAATTCAATCAGATTAGCTACGTGGCTTAGCATAACAAAATGTCAATATGCTAACGAGTTGGCTGTTTATTCTCTGCACTCAACTGTATTTGAATGGTTTGTTTGCTAGCTAATAGCATTGTGATAAATCACTACATGTGTACAATGAGTGTACATGTTGCGAATGTCACATCATGTTTGTTTTTAGCTGATCCAATTGAATTCAGGCTCCGTCCCTACCGAACCAGGAAACCCGCCATATGCTCTAAGCACGACGGTGTACAGGGATTTTATTTATTTATTTATTTTTTTAACCTTCTTGAGGTGGATTTGCCCACTTCATAGCTGCTGCCTCTCTGTGGATCAATTAGCTTGCTAATTAAGCCCACAGGGCCGCATCGGCTGAAAATTTCAGTGTCCATTAGATATCTGAAGGTCTTGTCTCTGCGTTATGACAGATGACACATTACTGGGCTCTTCGGGGAGGGTGCAGAGCTCCCAAATAAAGGAGAATCGGGAGGGGAAAAAAAGGCGCTAACCGTCATGTACAAAACAGAGCAAGGAATCCCCGCTCCTCTGCTCTGTGTCCTTATGATTCAAACACCCCCCTGGGACCCGTTCTCAGTAAGGAGTAAAAAGGGGGGGGGAACAAAAAAACAACATTTACATATGCAATGTAGCTCATCAATTATAATTAATGAAAGTACCGCCTGCTAGCTCAGCGGCCCTGATACGGCGGAGTTTAATTAGCCATTCCTTGCATGTCCACATTTGCTGTCCCATTTCCATATCCACGGCAACAATCGAAGCGCACGTTTCCCGAATGCTATCGACAAGCAGCGTGGCTTCTAAAGGCGGCCGAGGCAAACAGGATATTAAAAAAGGAGTCCCCCATGTTTAAGCCTAATGATAGCATGAGCAGACTGGCGCTCGGGACGTGTTGACACCGAAGATTTCTCCTTCATCCTGCCCGCAAGAGAAAGAGAGAGAGAGAGAGAGAGAGAAGGAGAGTGGCAGGGAGCAATCACCCAGCACCAACATCTAGAGAGCAATATGATTTCTGTTTACTGAGATATGAAGTCGGCTCAGCCTGCGATTCAGAGACTTATTAACTCCACTCTGGAGCTTTCCATTGACACGGACCATGGATCCAGTGAGCTGTGTTAGTAATAGTGAGATCCGCACACTGTGTCACAACATGATGCTTAAGGACTAAATAAAGTGATGTCGGGAGGCCAGAAAAACTCCAAATCCCCTCTACAGAATCAAGTAGAGAAACAGATTTGTTGGCTTCGAACAAGATTCACTAATATGTTAAGCAAATGTCGTGAGGTGTTTTCTTACATTCAAAAACGTCAACATATTTCTGTGTGATAAGGTGAGTAATAAAAGTTAATTTTGATATTTAACACATGATATTTAAAGGGATGAAAAAATGGATAAATTGTAAAAAAAATAAAAGCAACTATACAAAATCATGTAAAGAAGTGAAAAATCCATAATGAAAGAATAATATATATATATATATATATATATATATATATATATATATATATATATATATATATATATATATATATATATATATATATATATATATATATATATAGCAAAATATATGTTGTTTTTGTTGTAGTGTAAGGGTCAGCAATGCATTTCATTACAAATCTATGAAATACATAAAACAAGGCTCATATCAGAGAATAATATATATATATATATATATATACTATATATATATATATATATATATATATATATATATATGCAAAAAATGTTGTTTTTGTTGTTTTTTTTATTGAGTGTAAGGTTCAGCAATGCCTTTCATTACAAATCTATGAAATACATAAAACAAGGCTCAGATCTAAAAATAAATTATACATATTATCTCTTTCTCTCTCTCTCTCCAATTCTTTCATTGCTATAAATGACTTTTGCTTCTCTCCTGGCCCAGGAATGGTGCTTCCTTTGTGACGTCTATTGTAGGGTCAATGCTGCAACATGGACACCTCATAGTGTTGCTATAGCAATGCCTGATATACCTCCATCTGAGGTCGGCCTGCTATCTTCTTGTTGTTGTTGTTTTTTTTTTTCTCTCTATGCCATTTCCCTTTCCAAGCTCCACTAATGAAGGTCTGCCAGCAAGCTCAGAACAAACAGATGTTTCTGATTAATTTTCCCATCACTCGAATTAGAAAGTAAATTAAAACAAAAAAAGATTTTTATTTTGCTGTTCAGTAAACAGTTTGCACATGTTCCCTCTATGTCAAGAAAAACACTACGCTGCTAACAAGGCAGATGTATGGCTGTCTAATGGAGGCGGTAGAATGTGTGTGTGTGTGTGTGTGTGTTAAAACCACTTGAATAATGTAACTCCCTTCTGAGTACATTCTAAGTGTGTGTAGTGTGTACGTGGCTGGTGAGTGTGTGTGTGTGTGTGTGTGTCATGTTATGTGGTTGTATGATTAATTTGATTAATTTGCATCCACTACTATATAGTTACTCGCAAAAATTCTGAGACACAGACTCATTGAAATAACATTTACGCCTTTACACTTTTATATCCATGACTTCTCCACCTTTATGAAACCCGGACAACAAAGAACAAAAAAGAACAAATGAAAAAAGGAACTTCAGTGCATCTCACGCTTCCTAAATTTCCCTGAATTACACCTACTAGCTGCACATTCACAACAGGTATGAGCTCCTCACTATATTAGCACATATTACCGTATGGATCCTTGCATTCACAAATCCGTATTATGGAAGTGCATTTTTTTTTTTTTTATGAATGCAATGTGCTTCGGTATAACCTAAACGTTATTTCGCAGTTCATACGGAAAGCAACCGGAACAGAATTCTTAAAGGAGCCATGTCCCATATTTTATAATCCAAACAACCGCTAAACATTGAAATTAACAACAAATGAATATTAAAAGTAATATTATAAATAAAGATATAGTAATGTTATATAGAAATGTGGGGTTATAATGCTGTCCAGGTCAAAAATCCCTGTTATATCCTCTTTAATTAATAATACTGTTCACACTTTCATTGGTGCAGGTGGGATTTTTCTAATGACAATTACGTCATACTGTACCAATGATAAATGCTATTGATTTGATATTGATTTGTTACTTCAATCCATACAAATGCTAAACATTTAACACATCTATAAGTAACAATTGAAATAAATTACTCATTTATTTCTTTTATCCAATTTGTCCGTATCCCTTTCGCACCGGAGGAGGCCGAAACCAATGAAGAAAAAACAACAACAACAACAAAAAACGCACGTTTGTGTTAAATTTTTTATTTTCCATGGTTTGTAAATGTAACGTGTAAAAATTAGCGCACCGTTTTTCAAGTCAGTCTCCTTCCAGTATCATGGGATTTAGTGTGTAGAACATGACCTTAATGTCTTGGTTAATAAAAAAAAAAATTATTCACAGACGCTTACACATAAGTAAAAAAAAAAAAATCTACATTTTAAGCCTTTTTCAGATTTGTCACCACTTCCTGTGCCGTCTATGATTACAGAGACGCTTTGCTGGAAATGAATTTGAGGTGGATGCACTTAATCCTGACTTCCTTTGGCCACTTGTACATTAGAGCGATTAACCTCAGTGTGAACCTGCTCTTTCCATCTCTGAGCCACTGCTGATGTCTTAATGTTAAACCCCATAAACCAGAAATGCAGCTTAAGAAAAAAAAGAAAGAAAGAAAGAAAGAAAAAAGTCTAGCAGAAGTTCATGCTGTGTTTTCATACGGCTGCCGGTAATGCCAAATGTGTGGGACCTTGAGACAGAAAAACACTCTGAATGTAACCGTGAGTTCATAAAGCACATTAGGATTAATGCAGTGCTGTTCAAACTGGCCGTCTTGAGTGTTTCAGAAGACAACTGTAAATTAAAATGCTATTAACTCTCTAATCACTGTGGCTCTAATGCTTTATTTAATGAAAGGTTTGCTGTTTAGCTTCATGCTAAATGTAATGCCATGATAGAACATTAAGCTTCTTGTGCATTTAATGGTTGACAAATCATATTTACAGCATTTCACATTTACACTAAAGGGTTCCTTAAGGGTTCTTTGGATTTGCGTTTTTATTTAATTTTTTTTTTTACTATTATTATTTTTTTATAACTAAAATGTTTAACTTGGACTCTTTTTTGATACAGAGAAGTCTAAAAATCAAAATCTCCCAAAGATAAGAAGCTGACGACCCGTTTAAGGGATTTATAGATTTAATCTTACATTCTTGTATTGCTTATAAATATGTTTGACATGCTAAGTGTTTATATATCACTGTAGTTTTAACTTTACTGGAGTATTACAGTAGATAGCATTTTACATTTTTAGAAAAGGATTTAAGTTTACTTATTTGCTGTTTGTATACCACTTTTTACATAATTTTAAATTGCCACAAAATGGTTCATTTCTTTGTGTTTCTTGCTTTTCATGAAGAATATACCGGAAGAATATATCCATATCTGAATATTCATTTTAAACTTTAAATGTGCACGCCTAAAACAAACACTTTTTACTTTTTCTTTCTTTCTTTTCTTTCTTTCTTTCTTTCTTTCTTTTTTTTTTTTTTTTTTTCTTATTATATTTTTTTCTATGCTCCATGTGTATAATCTATTTTTATATTGGGAATGTCTTTAGTTTTCCTTCAATTACTTTTTATATAATTCTATAATTATAGAATTATATAAAAACTATTATACTATTATAATTTTGCTTGAATTACCTTTTCTTCAACACATTTTTGTTTCTTGTACTTGTTCTACAAAGATACTTTATTTGTTTCTTTCTCTCTCTCTCTCTCTCTCTCTCTCTCTCTCTCTCTCTCTCTCTCTCTCTCTCTCTGTCTCTCTCTCTCCCCCTCTCTCTCCCTTTATTTATTTATTTCTGATCCAACAATGCCTTTGCAAACACTAAATCTCACCAGAAAGCAAGACTTTTTTCCACATTTTCTTTTATTTTATTCTATTATAGTTTTGTTTGTACCTACCCATGGAATTTTATATACCGATCTAAAACATTTAAACCATCACCATCCTGACCAGCTTTTGTTGCATCCCAGGGAATCTAAGTCTTAAGATACACCATTGTTCTGAATGAAATATATATCTATATATATATATATATATATATATATATATATATATATATATATATATATATATATATATATTATATATATATATATATATATATATATATATATATTCCATGTTGAATCCTTCATATAAAAGGTTTCAAACTGAGATTTGCTTGGAATTTACCCTGAAACCGACCTTTTAGACACAAAACGCAAGGAGCTAAACGGAGCATTTTTTTTTACCTAAAAAATGAACCGCAACAAAAATCCTCTATGTTCACTCATAGTGAACCATGTAGCATTAAGCTACAAAGCGACCCATTTATTCGAAGCATTAGAGCCACATTGATTCCTGAGGCTAAACTGCACTTAATTCAAACATTTCTCTCTCTCTCTCTCTCTTTTTATTCTTGCATTTATACAGGAAGAAAAAGACAGCATCCATTAGCATTATTTTCAGTCACAAGGACCATTTTTGGCTGACTTTCCCGAAAAAACAAATCACGGACATTCGCCCACCAACACAAAAGGCATATCTCTGCATTTCCTGACAGATGCCAAAATATCCACTGTGAAAGGTTGCGTTCGAAACAGAGAGAGTACAAAAAAAAACTAACATGTGCTTCTGCTCGGTTCTTTCAAGAACAGCTGCCACTGATGGGCCATGCACACACACACACACACACACACACCACACACACACACACACACACACACACAGGGCCTACAAAACCAACATGGCATTACGCTGCTACATATGCCATGTTCTAGCAGGAACGGTAGGTTGTAATGCAAGATAAAAATGAACATTTCTTCAGGAATATAGGACAGGTGTGAAACAGGGTAAACATGTTGACTCACATGGTGAATGACAGAAAAGAAGGGGACAAAAAAGAAAACAGTGTTTAAGCTGGAGGATGAGGAAGTTGTGTTTGAGAAAAAGCAGAAATGACAGCGGCGCTGGACTTGCAGCGTCGGACAAGGAGAGGAGCTCGGCACCCTGTTGCTACTTTTACCTCAGAGTGTCGGTGAGTGCATTTTCTCTCTAAATCCTGCACTCCTTGTGGCCTCTCTCTCTCTCTCTCTTTTGTTGGTCCCCTGATCAAGACGACAACGGCCTCTACACATTCCGTAGATAAAAAGACATCCTCCATGTTCTTTTGCCACACGCTTTAGCCCCATTTTCTTCACACACATCTCCCACACCCATCGTTTTCAACTCCCTCTTTTTGCTCGCTTTCTTTTTCATTCGGCCTCACTGTCTATTCTAGCTAGTATTTACAGTAGTTGGAGGTGCTGGTAGTAGAAGTAGTCAAGTAGACAAATAGAGTAATAATAGTAGTAGTTATAGTCGTTGGGTACTAGAGGATTAGTAGATGTAGTAGCTGTGATTGACAGTTGTAGTAGTGCTATAGTTGTAGATACGCACAGCAGGTGATAATAGTAATAGGAGTAGGTGGTATTTGGTAATAGATTTGTCATTGTAGGTGGTACTGTAGTAGTTTAGTAGCTGTATATGGCAGCTGTCGTTGTGAGATAGTAATAGTAGAGGGAGGGTCAGATGGTCAGGGGTGCCCTGGTATCGCCAAGCTTCCATCCTTGGGTTTTTGAGCTAGGCCCATAACCCTCAGGGGCGCTGTATCACGGCTGACTCTTTAGACTTACTGTCTGGCTAATTGTTGACACACGGGGGGGGGTCTGCTTGGAGTGTTGACGTTTCTCTCCGTGAATTGTTGGTCCGGAGGGGGGGGGGGGGGGGGGGGGTTGGTGGTGCGCCGTTGGGGGGCGTTTGTTGTGCGGGTACCGTGTCTCATGAATTGTTGCAGAGGGAGCGGGGGTTCTGGTTAAAGCTTCACATGCCTCTCGCTATATTTCTACTCACTGCACAAATTTGCGGTTATACTTTGATTTGGATGATTCTGTACCGATATTTGGCGAGCTGGATTAAATGTCTGTTCTGAGTAAATGTCTGTTGTATTGACTTGTTGTATGATGTAGAAGTTAGTAGTAGTGTAGATAGTAATTGCAGTCAAACTAGACACAGATGGGAAGTAATTAACTACAAATACTTTGCTACTTAAGTAGATTTTTCTGGTATCGGTACTATTTACTTTCACTCATTACATTTTGTATTACCCAAACATATGTACTTCCTACTCCTGTTTTTTATTTATTGTCATTGGGTGGCTTTTTCCACAGAGGAAGGCTAGCCTACAAAGCTAACGATGAGCAAACCAGAAGCTAATAAAAAGTCTTGCTAACATGGAGGAGACAGAAGTGACATAAACATGACTGAGACTTTCCCGATTACCTGATCGTCATCTTTGTCTGCTAAATGGGATGTTCAGCCCGGTTACCATTTATCAGGTAAGAGACATTTTTTTTATATCAATAGATTCATATGATACGAGGTCCTGTTGCTAGCATGACGCTAAAACAGGTAGCAGTAATGGCTACCTTTTACTTAGGTACTTAAGTGTAGTATTTACAAACACGAGTTGATATTTGCAGTGTTTTATTGTTCGTTGTAGGTGATAATAGTGTAGTTTTTGAGTTAGCTGTCGGCGGCAGTAGTAGAAGTAGTATTAGCAGCAGACGGACAATATTTACCTATTATTATTTTATTTGTGACCCCAAATAAAATAAACGATAGTGTGAGCCAGAGCTTTTTCAAATAAATACTAACAAGTTTGTTGTCATAAATACGTTTTTATGAGGCAAAAAAAAGGCAGCTTAACTGTGCTGGAGAGCATATTAAACATGCAACGAAATGATTCCATCCGTTCAAGCATGTGGATTTAACCCGAACATTCAATATTTAGTGAAGAAGTCAGAGCGATTGTCTTTGTGTATCGGTCGTGTAATTATAGCGGTTGCTTAATGGCTTTCTCTCGCCCCGCACTTTTCAGGCGAACGCCACGGCCCTGTCTGATCCTACACTAGTATCTCATTGACCATATTGAACTGAACAGAAAGAGCACTTAAGATTGGTGAAGATTAGACAGCAGCCTAGCTTTAATTGCTGTAGCTAGAGATTTTTCTCCTTTCTCAGCTCTTCTTCTGACAAACACACACACACACACACACACACACATACACACTGGCGACTGAATTGAATAAACAGTCTGTATAAATATTCGCTGCCGCCCGAGCGTAGTCATATTTTCTTAGCATCATGAAGACTGTTCCGGTACACAAGTGAGGACGGATAACGAGTCCGAAAACACGGCAGTGGATAAGCGACATGAAAAGTTAGAGGTGTAAGACATACAAGGTAACACACACAGAGCAAGAGCAAGGACTTGCCAACACTTCTTTTGACAGTAAATGTTATTTATTTATTTATTTTTGTAGGTATCTGTCGAGATATTGCAGCATTTATCACTGGGAATGAATCAAGGAGGGTTGTGAAGAAACACGGCGCTCATTTTGGGACTCTTATCTCCCCTCTCTCTCCCGCAGAACGATGGCTATCATGCAGCAGCGCACAAATCTGCTAAGGAAAGATAAGTGGGTTAGCGGTGAAAGCTTATTGACGAGGGAATGGCTGCTTTTCAGTGACGGCTCACTTGGGGGATCTACCACTCGGATTAAACACGCACAAACACACACAACGCTTGTACGGTTGTGTAGCCCCGCTTATAACCACACGACTCATTTCGGTTCGTTTACACGCACACACTCATAGAGTTTTAAAGGTAAATGCTTCGGAATTCACGAGGGATAAGATTAACAGAATTTATATAAAGTCGTATAAAGAGGTTAAGTGGGATCCAATGGTTCCTGGACATGAATGATTATTATTATTATTATTATTATTATTAATCGCATTTTCTCTGATCATCAGGGAAATGAAAAATGTATAAGACTGCCAAAATTCACTGAACAGCCACAGCGAACATCAGCTTATAGAATAAAATAGATTTAGTAGAGGTTTTTCCGACATTCATTTTCTTTAACTATTCTTTTTTTTCCACTTATCTGTGGTTTCCACTTATAGTGTTTCTTGCCATAATATGGATTTGTACAGTAGTTCTAGTAGCACTAATAGGGCTATTGACTGTATTCACCCTTT
>JACRUU010000026.1:12193331-12203331 GCA_030449085.1 Kryptopterus vitreolus | reverse complement strand
AAAGGTCGGAGAAAGTATTCACCTGTGACATTTGTTCCCTTAGGCGGTATCCGACGGCAGCAGCGAAGACGACGAGCGCACAACGTCTCTCCCCAGGTGGCAGCTGGATCGTCTCGCTACACTCCGAAAAAGTTCGAACTCCCGGGTGAAACGAAGGACGTAGCATCGTTAAACCGTCCTCGGCTCTCGGAGGAAAAACGACGCGGATCACGGGAACGACACGCGCAAAGGAGTATATCCCCTTTCCTTCGCACCACAGCCCCCTCACTGTAAATAAAATACGCACACGTGCTGGTTTGTTCACCGAAAATCTTGTGTCTGTCTAGTGCTGTGTTCTTGAGGATAGAGCGGGTCGCTACAATAAATATATATATATATATATATATATATATATATATATATATATATATATATATATATATATATATATATATATATATATATATATATATATATTTTTTTTTTTTTTTTTTTCCTTTGAATACCTTGACCTATCTCAGATACTCCAGATGAGGAAGCAGATGTTTCTTCGAGCACTTTCGCATCAGTATGGTATCTGAGCTGTTGAAAGTGTGAAACTTTCTGCACGTTTGCCACGTCCTTGAACGACATTCAGCAGCAGAGGAAACTGGTGAGGTGTCATGTGAGGTCAAGCTGTGTACGAGGACAAAAGTTTGCATGCCTAGTGGTTTTAAAGTGAAATAAATGAAAAAAAAATAAGTTAAATTTTAAAAATGAATAATACATTATAATGTTATATCTATGGAAGTTTCCACCACTAAGAAAAAATTAAAAAATAATAAAATGAGTCTCTCACAAGTCAGAATTACGAGATATAAACTTGCAATACTGAAAATTACACTCTTTTACACTTTTTTTTCTCAGTTGTGAGTTACTGTAAATGACTATGAAAGAGTAAATGTGACCATCATTATGTACCATAACTGAGTTCGGAGACGAATGCTGAAGGGAAGATGAGGGAACATACGCACAAATAGGAGTCCAGGAGCTTCCGGGTAATAAACGGTAAGCGGGACACTGAGTGACGGGAAAGAGGGCTTTTTAAAGTTGTAAAAGAACCAGAGTGGAAATACTGAGTGCTAGAGGGGAGGGTGTGGCTGGTGGCTATCTGACATCATGACATAAACGGCCTTCCATATATACAGTATAGCCAACTTTTTTGAACCTGAGAGTCATGCAAAGGGCTCCCCGTTCGACATCCTCCTCTAAAACGTGCCTTTAGTTCATTCATTCATTCATTCATCTTCTACCGCTATATTCCCTCGGGTCACGGGGAGCCTGTGCCTATCTCAGATGTCTATGGGCATTAATGTGCCTTTAGTTATATATTATAATTAATGATTAAAGATCATTACGACATCACACATCCCCAACACACACCCTTCACACTACTGCCATCAGGAAAGAGGTTCCGAAGCATTCGGGCTCTCACAACCAGACTATGCAATTGTTTTTTCCCTCAAGCCATCAGATTTCTCAACGCACTGAACTAAACTTGAACTGGACTCACACACATACACACACACACACACACACACACTCACACACCATCCACACAGCATTCCATTGCTTTATTTATCTGCCTCATTACTGGCCTTTACATGTTTACATGTCACAGTGATGGGTCATTGTTGTATTTTTTTTATCCTATTTTATTTTAAGTTGTGTAATAATGTTGTTATGCACTGTCTCGTGTTGTCAATACAGTCTTTTTCTGTCTTGCGCTGTTTGCACTAGGTTGAACACGATGCACTTTATGTAGCTAGGACAAACTTAGTCTAGTCCTCAGCATTGTGCTCTTGTGTTTGTGTTGTATGTTGTTTTGGTGTAGCACCAGGGTCCTGGAGAAACGTTGTCTCATTTCACCGTGTACTGCGTCAGCTATATATGGTTGAAATGACAATAAAACCTCTTGACTTGACTTGACTTGACTTGTCGGTTTGAATGCAGTGATTGCGTTAATGATTTATCGCAATAATTATCTGCAATAATTATCTGCAATAATTATTAATTATAATCAAAATAATTAGCATTATAAATGAAATTTAGATTTTTAAACGCATCTTACTGATGAGTTGTTCAAGTTTTAGAACAGGCCTCCTCACTGTGTTGTTCGCCTCACACCGCCACGGTCCGGGTTTGATTCCCGTCTCGGCCATGTGTGTGTGGAGGTTGCATGTTCTCCCCGTGCCTCAGAGGGTTTTTTTTCTCCCCCCCTTTTCTCCGGGTTCTCCGGTTTCCTCCCTCCCCCCTGGTCCAAAAACATGCACGATAGGTTGATTGGCACCTTGGAAAATTGTCCATAGTGTATGAATGATTGTGTTGTGTGTGCGAGTGTGCCCTGCAATGGGTTGGCATTCCATCCAGGGTGTATCCTGCCTTAATGCCCATAAACGCCTGAGATAGGCACAGGCTCCCCGTGACACGAGGAAAGATCGGATAAAGCAGTAGAAGATGAATGAATGAGTGAATATATATATATATATATATATATATATATATATATATATATATATATTATATATATTATATCTTTCTTTTTTTACATTATTTACATAAAATGTATTTTTTCTTTATGTTTATGTGAAAAGTGTTGGTCACATTTGGGCATTTCTTTTGACTGTTAATATTGTAACATACCACATGTAATTGTTACTGCACAGACGAAAGAACATTTATTAACATTTCTTATGTGCGCTCCACATAATAACGAAAGAGACACAAAACATTGTAGATAAACTACAACTACCAATTCTGCCATAATACAAACCGGCTTTTGTAAACCAGTGAAACAACTACTTCAACAGCAGACTTCCTTTTAAATCCCGCTACCCATTCCGAATAAATAACTTAGCACAATACAAAACATGTCACAATGTGTGTAATTGACCAAAACTTTATCAACCACAGCCCAGCACCTACAAAATGAAAATTGTTATTCAGTCTCTAAAGCAATCAGACCTCTTGTTATTCCGCAGCAGTAGCATTGTAGACGTTCAATCCACCAGCATACTCAATCAATCTCCGCAAGAGTGACACGAGGAAGCGGAGTGTACGTGTGCTTCAAATTCAATGTCTTTCTTTTTTTGGGGTGTAAGAAAAAAATGGATTAATGGCCAAATTGGAATCAGAATTAGGACAGAGAGACATTAAAGACTTTGAGAGAGTTATATTTCTAACAATAAAATACTTGACTTGCTCTCAACCCTGTGTGGATAGAAACCATCATTATGGTCGTTGTCAGTGAGTCATGCAAAGTACAGATTGTTCTGGGAAGTGTTTTTGTTGTTATTGTCTTTTTTTAGACTTGGTACATTTTGTTATGATGTGCGATGTTCGTATACATTACATACACCAATGTTGTTGGTGTCGATTTCCCTCGAATTTAGAGTGTAATTGTAGAGAATTGTGCACATACACCTAGAGGGGTGTTAGTAGTCAGGTACTGATATTAGGGCGAGGAGGTCTGGGGTGCTGTCATTTACTCTGGGCTCCATCCACATCTGCCTTCTAGCCAGCAGTGAAAGACAGAGAGGGTTAACAGTTTGCCATTATTCAGGAACCCAAGGTTCTCCAACTCCGCTCTTCTCCTGGTGGCCTTTTATAGTTGAAGATGATTAGAGGCAGCCTTGCTCAAGGGCCAACTAGTGGCAGTTTGGTGGGATTTCAACCTGCAATCTTCCAGTCCAGAGTCCAATACCATTACCACTACCTCCAACGTGAATGTCCCATTTCATCCCAAAGGTGTTTAATAGGGTTGAGGTCATAACAATATAGCAAGCAACGGCAACTAAACATCTTAGAAGAAGAATAGCCTTTATTTGTCACATATATATTAAGCACAGTGAAATTATTTCTTCGCGTATACCAGCTTGTTTTTGGTAGCTGGTGTCAGAGAGCATCGTCAGCCGTGATACTGCACCCCCTGGAGCACAGAGGGTTAAGGGCCTTACTCAAGGCACCTTAGCCAAGATCCAGCTCGAACCCAGATCTTCCGATCAACAGCCCAGCGCCTTAGACCACTGAGCTACCCCCTTCTACGCTGCAACCCATGGGAAGCAAATCTTCATGGAGCTTCAGTTTCAGTCTCATTCTGTAGTTCTAATCATGCGAAAAAGCAAATGATATAGCAAACAAAACAAAAAAAACTAAGTCTGTACAATTCTTGATTTAGGTACGTTTAAACTGTCCCTCACCCACACACTGCTATTCTGCAACTTGAAATGACGTAAGAGATTACTTAAATCTTATCTCTTATCTCTTCTTATCATAAGGCATCCTTCACTTATTTCATGGACCTTCACACTTTTCATTTAATGCCTTTTCTCAGATATTTGCAGACATATTACAGGAGGAAAAAACAAAACAAAACAACAACACTATTTTCCTGGTGTACTCTTACACTAAAGCAGAAAAAGACATCTTGCCCCAAAGGCACATGTTAACTCTCCAAAGCACAAAACCCATCAGGCTGTTGGCATGATCTCACCTGCGGGGTCGCTTAGAAAAGGAGCTAAGAGCACTAGTGATGTAATCGGCTTTAGAGACAGACGCGCTGCTCATTTGAACACCCCCCAGGTGTCGTCACCCAGCTGCTCGAGTTGGCAGAAAAGCAAAACTATGCCGTGTTCCATTCATCACCATCACCACATGATGGAAGTGAAATGGAAGTCTTATTTCTAGTGACTGTCTGCATCAAAAGCATCACAACAATAAAACCACTATAAACAAACAATGTAACCCATCTTATTTCGTATATATATATATATATATATATATATATATATATATATATATATATATATATATATATAATATCTATAAATTAGTAGGACTGTCCAAAGTCACAATTTAATAATGTGTTAATCACTGCAAATTCGCATTTGTGATTAACGTGATTAACGCAGCGGGGCATTTCTATTTGCTCCTTCACTCTGCGCCGTGTTGGCGAATGAACGAGACCCAGACAACAAAGAACGAAAATGAAAGAAATGACTTTAGCAAAGATCTTAGCTCAGTCCTATATATATATATATATATGGGGACGGTTGGCTTAGTGGTTAGCACATTCGACCTCACCGCCAGGGTCTGGGGTTCGATTCCTTCCCGTCTCTCGGCCATGTGTGTGTGGTGTTTGCATGTTCTCTTCCCGTGCCTCAGGGGAGTTTTTTCTTCTCCGGGTTCTCCGGTTTCCTTCCCGGTCCAAAAACATGCACAGGTAGGTTGATAGGCACAGACCCCCCCCCGTGACCCCGAGGGAAGATCGTATAAAGCATTAAGAATGAATGAATATATATATATATATATATATATATATCTATATATATATATATATATATATATATTTATATATATAGTCTATTAGGATTAGTCATTAGGATTTTTAAGAAAACATTTATAACTATTAAGTACATCAAATGTTGAAGAATATATTCTGGAAAAAAGACTTCAGAGTGTTTATTGGATTGTAGTTAGACGGCTTTGGGCTCAATTGCTATGAACAATTGCACTCACGTGTCCATCAGTGATCAATGGCGTCATCAGGAAACGTATGACTTATGCATTTGACTCGGATTCCTCTGAAAGTTTCTTCCATGTGCCATGTTAGGTACATTTTTTCCCCTGACAACACTGACTCATACATTACATGCAACTGCACTATCTGTTGTTTTTGCCTGACAAATGTCCGTATGTATACAATTGAATGCTCGGTTGTTGTATTGTTGTTTATTGTTATTGTGTCCTGACGCTTGGAATAGCCCTCATTTCCCTTTCAGGAACTTGAGATGCATCGTTAACTTTTTGGTAATGCTTCAGAGTGTTGTGTTCATGTGTGAAATTTCATTGCCTTTTAAAGGAGGAGTGAGTCGCCACCGGATGACGTCATGACCTGGAAGTATAAAGACACGACAGACCCGACTCATATAGTATTCAGTAAGAGCTCTCTATATGTGATTGTGTGTGAGAGAAAAACTAAAAAAGAAAGAAAACGATGGAAAGAAAAAGCTCTAAGCAGTCAGTCAAGCTGTGTGCCCCTCCTTGCCCCCGATTTATCTCAGATGAGGTCACACCTGCCCTTTGTATGGCTTGCTTGGGAGCAGAGCATTTTGAGCACATATTCTGGTGCCCTCTCCACTCCCAGAGAGCTCTTTTTGACAAAAGCCTGGAGGGAATAGAGATGGCCTTGCCCCTTTCGCCTTCCTCACCTGCCAGATCCGGTGCTTTCTCGTTGGGATCGGAGGCACGCCTCTCGGTAGTTTCGATGAGCACACAGAGATTCTCCTCTCGTCATCCGAGGAGGTTTTTATTTTTATACTCCTGTGCAGAATCTGTGGTAGAATCCCCACAGCCTCTTCAGTTCGAGGAGCATTTGTAGGTAGGGTGGTAGCCAGATGAGAAGGGTAATAGGTAGTGTACTAGGGTGGTAGCCATATTAGAAATTTCCAGGTCACCTGATATGCAGGCCCCTCAGTCCCAGAGGAAGATGGATTATCAGTACCTGCACCCTAGGGAGCGACCTCCATAGCAGGAACTCCCATTTTCCCCAACCTGCACACAACGAGGTGTCCAGGTCTTGGGATCACCCATACATGGCACGTCTCTTCTCCCCAGCATACATTTTTATTTCAACATTTAGGCTATGGGAATCTGGCTATGGGAAGAGGTACTGAATCTTCCTTTAAGGCACATACCTCCATACATCCTGTGCCTTGGTAAGGTATACATGGTGGCTGGTCAGACTGGTGTTGCAGGCCTACCAGGGTGATCTTTTGAAAGATCAGAGGGGGAGAAATCACACATTAATTAGTTAGGCAGTTAATGGCAGCCCTTGTGTCTGCTAAGACACCAGTGGCTAACCTTGTCCAAGCTAGAGGACAGAGACAGGGCCTTTCTCTTGGATGCTCCGGTCACCATTTATGGTCTGTTCAGCAATTGCTACTGACAGATTCCAAGAGGCTAGGAAACAATCTGAAGCCTTCCAGAGATTTCCCCCATGTTGTGAGGGGCTCATCAGCAGGCACAGCCCCAGCCAGGCACTAGCTCTGGGATCCCAGATGCCCAGTATCACCAAGATACAATGTCGCCACCTGCACCCCTGCTGAGAAAACTCCCAAAGGCTGTGTCAAGCCTTAGCCCAGGGAGGTGATCTGATGACCGGGCTTGGCTTGCCTCACCATAGAGCGCCAGATCTGCTTTAGTCTCCAGTTTTGAGAGCAGACACCTTCTCCAGACAATGACCAAGGGCTGGAAAATGAAGACTCCACCCAGAGATTGTGGAGAAAATTTGGGGGAGATTTTACAGAGCTCAGGTGGATCTGCTTGTGACTTGAGAGACTTCGCACTGTTCCCTCTGGTTCTCTTTCATTCATCCAGCTTCTCTCAGACTGGCAGAGGCTACCCTCTACGGCTACACAATACAAGTGTGACCCAGAGTGCCTGCATTGGATTTGCCCATAGAGTTTGACTCCCTGAAGAACCTTCCTTCAAGCCATTGGAGGATCTGACTTTTAAATGTCTGACAAACAAGACTGTCTTCCTTCTCACCATCTCCTTTCTTAAGAGGATTGGGGCTCTTCAGGTTCTCTCTGTTGCCCCTTCTTGCCTGGAGTCTATTTCTGGGATGGCTAGCGCCTTCCAAAACCCCAGATAGGGTTACGATAGGGTTACGAAGGTAGTCTCTGTCACCCCTTGCCCTGTGAGGACAGTTTGAAGAGTGAATTTAATTCTTAGAGGACTAAATGTGAAAATATTATTAAAGCACATACAGCACTCATGGTGAGGTGTCTACTAACATTTGTTCATATAGTGTGTTTTTACTTTATGTACTTCTGCCTACTGTAAGTACATTTTGCATTCTATATCCGAGAAACTTTGACTTCACTACACTTTAATATGAAACATTTTACTTTTTACACTACTAAAGTACATGGCATTCCTTGCTACTTTGAAGTGAATACATAAACCCTGTTAAATAAGAAGCTGTCAGGAGACCACAAGCACAACCCTACAAGAGTCTATGTGGAGCAAAGCAACTATCACAGCATGTATGTAACAATAGATAACACTCTCCTTCAGATTCAACATTGCATTTCATCAATTATTAATGTATAGTCCTCATAGATCAGATCATCCACTTTTGATTTTTTTTTCTTTTTACCTACATAAGGAAGAAAGCAGTTTTATAATTCTTTTCAATATTAAATGGAAATGGCTTTTAGTTTAACTAGGGGTATATTTACGCAAGGGATATGTACTTTTTTATCAAGTATAGGAATTGTGTGCTTCCTCCACCACTGGACAATATCTTGTTGTCAGGGTTAAGTCAAGAACAACATTTCCCTTGGGTCACTACACATCATGGGATTCACATGTCTGTTTGCTCACTTGATTCATGTTCTCATAAATAAGAACGATATAGAACTACACTTCACTGCACTCTTTTTCTGTTTTTCTGTTGTATGCCATTCATGGTTGACCTTGCTTTCTCTCCAGTTGTAATTATTGCTCAGGTCTTTGGTTGTTTTTCTTGTTTTTTTTTTTATAGTTATTAAAATCACTTGCATGTGCACTTTCTTTTTTATGCACCTGGTACATTTTTGATATATACATTTGATTCACAAGTGCCTGGATTAATCCTGATCTTTTGTTATTTTATAAAAGTTTCTGTTCATGATATTTGTCTCTACATCTATATAGACTATTGGGACACGTGACTTTTCCATCCATATGTACTGCTTTCCCAAACGGTTATCGCAAATCTGAAGTCGGGGGGAAGGGAAAACAGGGAGGTCCGTATCCCTATAGGAGGTACGTAACTGAGTGCTACGGAGAAAGGACCAGGAGTGGAGGCAGAACAAGGCTTAAGTAGGGAGTGAAAGAGGGAGAGAAACAAGGTGCAGCTGGGGCTGATTAGGGGGAGAGAGAGATTGGGAAACGGGGCAGGGAGGAGCGAGGAACGTGAGGGAACCGTGAAAAGCCATGGAACCATGGAAAAGCCTCACCTACATCTGTACCTTACTAACTTTACTAACACCCTTGTGTCTGAATGAACACAAGTTTCCTCACTCCTATTGGAAAACTGTACAGAAGAGTGGAGGAGATAATAAGAACAAATTGGGAATGAATGTCAAATTCTGTGCTCCAAAGCTATATATATATATATATATATATATATATATATATATATATATATATATATATATATATATATATATATATATATATATACAGTACTGTGCAAAAGTTTTAGGCAGGTGTGAAAAAAAATGCTGTAAACGGAGAATGCTTTCAGAAATGGAAGTGTTAATTATTTAATTTCATTTCAAGAAAAGAGAAATTAATAATTTGATTTACCTTTGTTTTACACACTTTACCTTCAAAACAGCAGCAATTCTTCTAGATACACTTACACACTGTGTTGTTGAAGGAACTCGGCTGGTAGGTTGTTCCATCTTGGAGAAGTAAACACAGATCTTCTGTGGATGTAGACTTCTCACATCCTTCTGTCTCTTCATGGAATCCCACACACACTCCATGATGTTGAGATCAGGGCTCTGTGGGGGTCGTGCCATCACTTCCACTACTTCAAAAGGTAGTAACACCAAATATTTGATTTCGATTTTAATTTTGTTTTGTTTGTTTACTTTGCATTTTGTAAATTGACAAAAACAAACAATCATTATTTATATTTCTGAAAGCATTATTTGTTTACAGCACTTTTTAATGGCTATATGTGTGTTAACAGGATCTTATTGATGATGATGATGATGATGATGATGATAATGGTAACACTAGGATGACCCTGGATTGGACACATTAGTTTTATAGTGAGTGATCATGCACAGAATCTCACTTTACATCTTTATATTTGTTGTTATTGATTTCTTTTTTACTAGCATTTTATTATTTTGGGGTATTTTTATGCCACTATCACTCCTTGACAAATTCCTTATTCGTGCCACCAAAAATACTTGTAAAT
>JACRUU010000026.1:12143331-12188331 GCA_030449085.1 Kryptopterus vitreolus | reverse complement strand
AATTTACAGCATTTGGCTGACACCCTTATCCAGAGCGACTTACACCTGAGCAATTGAGGGTTAAGGGGTTTGCTCAAGGGGCCCACTAGTGGCAGCTTGGTGGTGGGATTTGAACCTGTGATCTTCTGGTACAGAGGAACCAATGCCTTAACCACTGCACTCTCACCTCCCTGTTGCAATGCAGCTTTACAAAGATAAACAGGTTATTCATTTGGATAAAGAATGTTAAAGCAAATTTCTGAACAGCCAATTGCATAGCAGCAACTCCATGCATTTAGTCATGATCAAGACGAACTGCTGTGGTTCAAACCATGCATCAGAATGAAGAAGAAAAGTGATTTAAGTGACTTTGAACGTGGCATGGTTGTTGTTGCCTGACGGGCTAGATAATAAGACAAAGTTATTACGTCACATGGTCAGACAACATCTCATATGACCTAAAACCTTCCAAAACGGTGATACACACAGGTCCACATGTACTGTTCTTGTTATGTAGTTTAATAAGCAAACTTACGTACGAAGCCGTCTTAGTCATCTGGTGTTTTCGGACTTTTCCAGTGTTTCCAAATGACTCTAGCCGTTACAGAGACCACCACCATGATCCCTGCACTCTCTTTTAATATATTTGCCATCTGATCTCCCAACAGACACAATCATGGTGATGATGGTATTGTTGTTCCAAGCCATTCACTCAAAATATTTCAAGTTTTGCACCACAAAGGCTGAACAATTGGACAGGCCCATATACAGTGAATAAAAGTACCTCTGTCATGTTAGGTGGTGGCCCAGTGGTTAAGGTGGACCGGAAGATCACGGGTTCAAATCCCACCACCATCACCACCACCAAGCTGCCACTAGTGGGCCCTTGAGCAAGGCCCTTAACCCTCAATTGCTCACTTGTAAGTCGCTCTGGATAAGGGCGTCTGCCAAATGCCGTTAATGTAATGTAAATGTAAATGTTAACATTTCCAACACACATTGGTTGAATTTCAAATACACCCGCAAAGTTCTTGAGCTGTTTGGGTCTTTAGGCTGTTTATATGGCACCACCCTCAGTTGCACAGACTGGTATTGGATTGGCAAATAAATAAATAAATAACTACTGAAAATATTTCAATGTAAATGCATTTAATAGAAATCTATTTTTTAAAGCCACCACCAGCAAAACACAACATTTGTGACAACACATCACCGAGAAAAAAGTCCAACTGGCCCCATGGTGTGTATGGTACTGCCCCAAAACAACAGGTCAGTTTCGGAGAGCACAGAGTGAAGACGGACACCGGTGGTGACTGGAAAATCTGTACTCATCTAGCTCCAGCCGGGAAAGCTGTGAGAGAAATGATATTGGTATTACTGGGGTTTACCTCCCTATATAGTAGAAAAATGGTTTGCGGTTTTTATCTGCAGGAATGAACAGGAGAGGGAAAAAAACCCCGCAAAAAAATAAACAACTAGCAAGTATGAAGCCTTGCAGCTCTATCTCAGAAGAGAGTGCGGAGCTTGTTAAGGGCACAGCTGGAGGCCGAGCTGCACCTGAAACAGTGGCTCATCCTGAGCTGCAGGTGTAGTGAGGTTGGTGGTGTTTTTACTGTTTATCTTTTCCAGGAGGCTGTTGGCATGGATTTTGGCGATGTCCTTCCATGTAAAAGCAAAGCTGATGTATTACATCTCAGTGCTATGGCGTTAACGCTGTCTTTATACAGACGAGATGACGACGACAATTACTGTCTCTTTTCCATCTGTTGCCTGGCCATCTCTAACCTGTAAATGGTCAAATAAAACCATCACAAAACCAGTTATTATTTGGTAGGAGAGCACTATCTGCATGTGTATCAGGAGCTGTCGGGAGCATGTCGGGAGTTGTTTGGAACACACAAGCATTTTTTCAAACCATAAAAAAGATTATATATATCATAATATTTGAAGGTGTATTCATATATATATATATATATATATATATATATATATATATATATATATATATATATATATATATATATATATATATATATATATATATATATATATATATATATATATATATACAGTGAAGGGGGGTATAGTCCTTGGGGTGCGTTGCTCACGTATTCCAAGGCGTCTCCTGCCCGAGATTCGAGGGCGGTTTACCGGCGCTGTGTCCCTCGGTTTGTCCGAGAATCTGCTCTCTTCCTGGATGAAGCGAGGCGACCGAGGTGCCGCCTGGGGAGAGCTGGCACGCGTACGTCGTCCTCGCTGCTGCCGTCTGTACCGCCTAGGGGAACAAATTTCAAACCGTAAGTGACTTTCCCAACCATCCATTACCTCCTCGAAAAACCTCGTCTTCCTGTGTCCCTTTCATACGGTCGACTCTCCTCATGGATGGTGGAGAGCGGTTGATGATCTGATTGCGTCCCAGAACCATTATGTATGGTTAAAATTACAATAAAAGCTTCTTGACAAAAAAAATAGTGGTCCATCCACAAACAGGTACATCTGAAAGTAGACAAAAGGCATAATCCATAAACAGGCATAGGGTCAAGGCAGGAAGCAAACTATGAACAGTCCTTCATCAGTCAAAAAGGTGGAAGCTCTACAGTGGCGGCCCTCTTGAGCAGGGCCTCTGGGATGGACTTTGGGGTGGTGGCCATATATGGCAGGGGCTCTGGCACGGAGGCCATCTTGGACAAGGGCTCTGGCATTCTATCTTGAGCATGGAGTCATCTTGAGCAGGGATACTGGCAGGGACTTGGGTGTGGTGGCCATCTTGGACAAGGGCTCTGGAATGATAGCCATCTCGGGTATGCTCTGTGATGGCAACCACCTTGAGCAGGAGCTTTGGCATGGCAATCATCTTGGGCAGAGGCTCCAGTGATGTTTTACCCAACTCCAAAAACTTTTTAGGGGCTTGTACACCTTCATCGGCCACTCCCACGGTGATGGAGGAGAACCACAAAGCCATGAGGCAAAGCCTCTATAGTCCTTTAGAGTAAAACTGTATCTCTCCCTCCTAGTAATCATGCTCTCATGGGCTTATTTAGTTCACCATGAAAAATGTCCTTTAACACCACATTGAACTATACCACTGAGTATATTCCTCTTTCCTTGGCGGAGCTGTAGTAGGTGGAGAGTGAGGTCCATCCAATCATGAGACTTCTATTCTACAAGATTCTTTATACTTGGCATAGCTTGGGTGTAGAGAGAGAGGATGTCAAAGGCATGCAGACAGCACTAGATAAATCTATTGTCTATGTCACATGTCTTGAATGAAACTTTGTAAACTGGATGAACGAAATGGGGGCACGCTGGCTTAGTGGTTAGCAAGTTCGCCTCACAGGGTCGGGGTTCCCCGTATCTGCCATGTATGTGTGGAGTTTGCATGTGAATGTGTGTTTGAATGTGAGTGAGTGTGTGCCCTGCGATGGGTTGGCATTCCATCCAGGGTGTGTCCTGCCTTAATGCCCATAGACGCCTGAGATAGGCACAGGATCCCCGTGACCCAAGGGAAGATTGGATAAAGCGGTAGAAGATGAACGAATGAATGAATAAATGAAGCAAAGTGCAACACACACACATGTTTATATATATATATATATATATATATATATATATATATATATATATATATATATATATATATATAATCTCATTGGTTTCATGACACTTTAATAAATACATGTTTTATGTTGTGTTGTGTATGGCTATAATGGACACTGGGTTTGCTAGTATACGGACGACTGGAGTACAGTACACATGCTCAAACTGCTACACGTCTGATAAGTACATTCAGGTTATGTTCATTGTTATCAAGACTCCATTATTGTCAGAACAGATATTCAGAGATATTTGATTGCTGAACCATTTCTAAATCCATGCAGATAATTTGCTGTGACATTCACGGTATGGGATTTGATACATAAAGGCGAACGATAAAGTCATGCAATTTCACATGAATAAAAATAACTGAATTGCACATGACATTTACTTTTGTTTTTTTTAAGATACCTTGCATGCTAGATTCAACACATTTCCATGTGCTTTGGTTCATGGACCTTTTTTGCATATTATAATTTTCTATTTTACATGGAATTTGATTCATATGATTAACTTCACTCGCTTTATTTACAATTGCATGGTTATTTTTCTCCCAAAAAAAGAAGTGCAATCAAAATATGATCTCATTTGATTACACGAAACCAAATGTATATATTATCACTCCCATTTCTGTCTACATGGTTTGCTAATTCCAACCGCCTAATTGGAATTTGCTAATTGGAATCGTTTTGTTTCATTCGCAAATAATTTCTGGTGAAAAAAATAAATAATAACAATATCCGATGTAAGAAACTTAGAAGATTTAAATGAGTAAAAAAGCTTAGATTATTGAATTATATTTGAATGTGAACAATCTCAGGATTTGCTTCTTGACTTTTAAATACATTTGTCTGCATTACATTTTTCTGGATTTTTCCATATGAAAGTCTTTTTTTTTACACATTGCTTACATAATGTCATTTGTACTTATTATTCTCATGATTACATCTAAAATGCATGTTGTTTTTTTTTATTATTATTGAGGGGAATTCTAACAAGTTCCAGTGTTGTGCTGCCACACCCATCCACCCACCTACTGTCTTCCACGGGGATCGTCGTGCACTCACTCTAATTAAATACTTTCCACTGTGGCTGAGACTGAAGGGATCCTGATGTGATATAGGCAAGACCCTGCCATCCACATTTCATTTGTTCAATCAGAGCAGAAAAAATCCCACTGCTGGCTTAGCAGAAATGGCATATCAGTGACAGACATATACCGCTGTGCTGCCTACACTCATTATTATCATGAACAGTATCAAGGCGACCTTCTGAAATTTGCCACTACCAGTCCAACAGTGATGCTGTCTGTACACTTCAGGTTCAGTCAGGAACGAAAGTTGACTATCGAGCGCGTTTGGTCAATACTGATACGCACAACAATCCTTATGCACAGTGCAATATCGACTAGCAAGAGCAAGAAAAAAGTAGTGTTTTTAGTTTTAGGTAAAAGACCATATTATACTTCATCCCACGATAATTGATAATCCTGATTAAAAATAAAGATTTAATAGAAAATTGCATCCATTCTACTTCTACCACTTTTCTCTCAGGTCGTGGGGAATCTCAGGTGTCTTTGGGCATCAAGGCTCAGGATACACCCTGTATGGAATGCCAACCCATCGCAGGGGGCACACACACACACACACACTCACATTCACACACTAGGGACAATGTTCCAAGTGCCAGTCGCTTATGTTTTTTGGACCCGGGGAGGAAACCGGGGCATGGGGAGAACATGCAAACCGCTAACCCGCCATGCAACCCCGTTCTGTTTTAACTGTGTTCATTTATTCATCAGGATGTACCTGGAAGATCCATTCTGACTGAACAAATGGAATGAACATATTGTACATCATCTAATTCATTATTGCATCATCCACCCAACACCACCCTAACCGACCTCCCCTCCCCCCCCCCCTGCCCCCTCTCCCCTCCACCAACCTCTACATGATGGCTTACATATTACCCTGCACAAGTATTCATTCCCCTTTTCAACTTCTCAGCATTGTGTCATGTTAAAACCTGGAACTGAATCGGATATAATTGGGATTAGATCCAGTTTTAGATTGCTTAGGAAAGACATCGTTAGCACATTTGTCGGGAAGAGGTTATGGTCCTGAGATTATTGCTCTTTTTTGACCTAGTTGTAAGATAAGCCTTTATTTTTAACTTCTAATTCAAAATTTGATTGTGTAACACCGGTGGGCCAGAGTTGATTCAATAGCCAATGAGCTGTGTGTTTAACACTTTTTTTTGATAACTTTAGTGCTACAGTAATTTATTTCTTGGAGCAAATAGAGTGTACTTAGCTTCTAAAATTTCTTGAACTAAAAGACCCACACCTTTTCCAGCATGCCAATGCTCCCTTGCAGCTTTGGTGTACTTGGATAGGAGTAGAAGATCTTGAGTGGCCCCTCAAGAGTGGCCCCTGTCCTCAACTTTACTGAGCACTTTTGAGATTAATTGGAACACTGCCTGGCCTGCTTATCTCACCTCATCACGCCACAAGACCTCACAAGCCGACTTCAAAATCTAGTGAAACATCGTCCGTGAAGTGTGGAGGATATTATAGTAGAAAATGGGAATTACATGCGGAACAGGTGATATTCAAAAGGCACATGTGAAACTTATTGACAGGTGTCTTTTGTGGGGTTTTTTTTGACTGTTCGTACATCATCAGTAAAACCAAATATGTAAAACAGTAAAACTTAATGCCGAATTTTCCTTGAAAAAAATATATCTGTTTTTTTTTTTTGTTTTTTTTTTTAGTTTGACTGCCTTTTCACTTCCACTATATGCGAGTTTTTAATTAAACACGCTTCTATTGTCTTTTGGAGTAAGTGGACTGCATCATTAACGTAGCTCTCACAATATGTTCACTGTCAGTCAGTAAACTATTCAACCAAACTAATGTGTGGCTCACACAGTCTAAACTACTGAAACAAACACACAAAGTACAAGCTGCATACACAACACAGTACTTGTAAATAATGTGGGAGCTCAGCTGGTTAATGCATTGGCATCCGGACCGGGAGTTCAAATCCTACCACCACCACCAAGCGGCCACTAGTGGGGCCCTTGAGTAAGGCCCTTTACCCTCAGTTGCTCAGATTTTAGTCGCTCTGGATAAGGGCGTCTACCAAATGCAGCAAATATAATATAGTATAATATATAATCAAATATAATATAGTATAAATATAATCAAATATAATATAGTATAAATATAATAAAATATAATATAGCTCAACAAATCTCTGGAAAAATTAAATCAATACATGAAAATTGTTAGAGTAAACCATTTCTTTTGTATATATATATATATATATATATATATATATATATATATATATATATATATATATATATATATAAATATAAAATTGGCCTTCATTACAATAATAGAAACGACAAAAAATTCCAAGGGAAAAAAAATCTGATTTAACTCTGAATTGAATTCATTCAATCAGCCGTTCCTGTACCAACGACACTACAGTGAGTGAATGAAATTACAACTGAAGGATAGTAAGACTGATTTGTTTGTTTGACGTAGAGGACAAATGCAAAGTCTCATAAAAATATATGGACAAAAATGTCTGGACACCTTATGATAAAGATTGGCTTTCCACATTTAGTTCCTATTTTCTATTAGAATTAATACAAATGGGGAAAAGTATATAGGGAACAAATATTATTTGGGGCCTTTTAAATGTATGGTAACAGTTTGGGGTAAGGGCCATTTAGTATGTACAGTGCTGTGTAAATGTTCTAGGCAGGTGTGAAAAAGTGCTGTAAACAAAGAATGCTTTCAGAAATATAAATAATGATGGTTCATTGTTGTCAATTTACAAAATGCAAAGTGAGCAAACAAAAGAATAAATCTAAATCAGATCAATATTTGGTGTGAGTACCTTGTGAAGAACTAGAAGTAGTGGAAGTGATGGCACGACCCCCACACAGAGCCCTGATCTCAACATCATGGAGTGTGTGTGGGATTCCATGAAGAGACTCCATGAGTCCATGAGTCTCCATCCACAGAAGATCTGTGTTTACTTCTCCAAGATGGAACAACCTACCAGCCGAGTTCCTTCATAAACACTGTGTGTAAGTGTACCTAGAAGAATTGCTGCTGTTTTGAAGGTAAAGTGTGTTCACACCAAATATTGATTTCATTTCCATTTCTCTTTTTGTCATTCACTGCATTTTATTCATTCATGAAAGTAAATGATTAAAACTTCCATTTTTGAAAGCATTCTTTGTTTACATCATTTTCTTACACCTGCCTAAAACTTTTGCACAATACTATATTAATTATAAAATAGTAATATGTCCTAAATCTGAAAAAATCCTAAATGTTTTTTAGGTCCAACACTTTGCCCAAACAAAGACTGTTAAAGAACATCATTAGCACTATATGCATAGTGCTAATATGCTAATTACCTGGACTTTTCGCCCATATGGCATACTTTTCAAAAAAACATGAAATATGAAAATATGAATACACAGTGAACAGTAATTTTAAAACAGCTATTATCCTAAGCAGATAATGTTAATGCTCTTGGTCATAGTCTCATGTCAGCCCATTCAGTAAACTCCATCTCCAACTCATTGGCTGCTTTTGCGTATACATACCCCAAAATTTACATACCCTGCCACACTTTTTATTCCGCACATATGTTTCCATTTGGAAACATTTCGAATGTTTAAAAGCGCCATTCACTCACTGAAGCGAAGAGTTAGTATAGTCTAAATGCACCTGACAATCCCAAGCCTATTGCTCTGCTTTCGCGGACCAGATTTGAAGCTGCCTAATTTCTTGATTACCGTGCCTTTGCCCAGCCAGTCAACTCATTTCCTACTATTTTGAACACAAGCACACTATAAAGTCTAAAGGAACATCTTCCCAGTAGGTTATTATACCAGTAACGGAGGACTTAATTCCAAGTAGAATGTTTAAAATGACATCTTGTGCATATGAATGGTCAGGTGTCTATACACCTTTGTCTATCTAGTGTATGGGGTTTCCTTAAAGATATACATTGCTCACACATCATCAAGTTGAAAAGAAAGCGTTCTTAAAAATAGGATCTCTAAAAAAGAAAACGCTGGTTTTTCATGAGTTTAACCACTGGCCTTACACTTTCGCTGTAAGTGATTTCCAGGAAACAGGTTTCTATTCTCTCCAAAGTACAATGAAGTGTCAAGGTTCTTGGCAATCATGGATAATGAAATGCACGTATTCAGCAGGTCCTGCGGTTCAAAGCCCAGCACCGCTCTACAACCCTGGCATCCACATCACCCAGTGTATCACATGGAGTCTATTAGGAAGACTGGAAGGCTGGGTAAATTAGAGGGGTATCAGACTGTAAATAGCGAGCGGGTCTTCTTACTGTCAGAGTCACAAAGCAGAGACAGATCCTTACCGGGCACAATGCTAATGCCCAGAGTATCACCACTGAAACCTGCAGGCAGAGAAACTCCTTCAAGCCCAGAGCAGATCGCTATGAGGTCTGTGCATTCTAGCCAAGATTCTTATTGCCACCATATTTCAAAGAGAAGGTTTTAGGTGGAATTAGCACAGCAACGAGAGATGAATAGATTATGGAATTGATCCAGAATGGACAAGGTCACAGCAGCCAGATATCTGAAATAGAGTGTCTTGCATTTATCCCTTCTATTTTTAAACCGTATTCAAGGCCTAAAAATGAATAACAAGTAATAATAACAACTTGTTTAATAAAATTGGCATCCATTGATAACTTGCTTATTGTTTATTATTATTAAATCTGATTAGTCAGACTTGAAGGTTTTAAATTTTTTAATTTTTTGACAAAATATGTAATCTGACTATTTTTTTATTTTTATTTTTTACAAAAATTCTATCTTTATTTTATTCTATTCTTTCATTCCGTTAGTGAATTTTATTTTTACTTTTATTTCTTTATTTTATTTTATTTTTCTTTGCATTACTTATGTCTTCACTATTTCTTTCTTTTTTTTTCCTACTTTTTATGTTTACATTTATGTTTTATGTTTAGGTGCTCTGCCATGGTAAAGTGTTTGGGCAGTGGGCAGTGGTTTCTTTTTTTTTTTTTTTAATACTTTCAATTACACAATACAAACAGGGGACACACGTTTGCATATGAAAAGAAGAAGAAGAAGAAAAAAAAAAAAAAAAAAAAAAAAAAAAAAAAAAAAAACAAATAAGTAAATAAATAAACACAATCTCTCCATTCTTAAACGAAAAGAGACTCACACATAGTATTCTATAATTTGCCCAGGGGTCGGCTGTCTTTGGATAAGTGCTTTAAAGACTCTCTATATTTTCTACATTCATTTTTAAAACAGTCTATAGGAGGTTTGCTGCTTTTCCACTTACTTTTCTGTATATTGTATATTTTTATGTATATGAACATTGACTTTATTTACCCTGTCCGATTGTATTGCATTTCTGGCAGGAGCTTTACAACTGGTTAAATAGTGGTTTTGGTGCTGATATTCACTAAATGTGTCTCAGGTGTTGGTGTAGAGAGTTTTTCAAAAAGGATGTCATTGTTGGTAAATATTATTGTTACAATCGGTAAAAAAAAATATATATAACAAAAATAAATACATTTGTTTAAATGTGTTTTTATTAAATTTTCTTTTCAAATTGTGTTCCCTATTTGTGTTATGTAAATTGGTAATAAAAAGTCATTTTTTTTAATTGTTGATTTCTTGCTTATTCAAGTTCTTTTGTTTGTATCTCGTGTCCCACCACTTATTAACTTCAAGAGAATGGAAGTGCTGGGAAATGGGAGCACAGTGGATTTTATATATTCATTCATTCATTCATTCATTCATCTTCTACCGCTATATCCGATCTTCCCTCGGGTCACGGGGAGCCTGTGCCTATCTCAGGCGTCTATGGGCATTAAGGCAGGATACACCCTGGACGGAATGCCAACCCATCGCAGGGCACACACACACACACATTCACACACACATTCATACACTAGGGACAATTTTCCAAGGTGCCAATCAACCTACCGTGCATGTTTTTGGATCGGGAGGAAACCGGAGAACCCGGAGAAAAACCCCCTGAGGCACGGGGAGAACATGCAAACTCCACACACACATGGCCGAGACAGGAATCGAACCCGGATCCATGGCGGTGTGAGGCGAACGTGCTAACCACTAAGCCACCGTGCCCCACCGGATTTTATTTATATATATATATATATATATATATATATATATATCTATATATATATATATATATATATATATATATATATTTTTTTTTTTTTTTTTTTTTTACAGAAATATTTTGTGGTCACTCATTAAATGGTTCATTAATTGACAAATTAATTACAATTTTCTATAGTGAAAGGAATAAAATTTACGATTGCATGTGTTGGCTGTAGTGTGATTGGATAATTGATAAGTGGTAACATTTTCCCCTTTTTACATTTAATGCATTACACCTCCCTTTCACTGTAGGGAAAGGGAGTACTTTTTTTTTCACTGTATCACTCATGTCAATGGTCTACTATAAGAACATTTGTAACCATAAAGCCATCTGCGCTTGATAAGAAACTTGAAATAATGAAATAGAAAGAACCACAAAGAAGAAATAGACTACTAAGAATACTAAAAATAAAATAGACTAAAAATACTACTAATGGAGAGAATAAAAAGCAGTGGTGTGTGAATAAAGATAGAAAGAGAGACAGAGAAACTTGGTAAAAATGAGAGGAGAGAACAGAGGAGAAAAGGAAAAGCAAGAGAGCAAAGTACAAAAGGAATAGGAGAGGAAAAAAAGAGACCAGGAGAAATGATGGAGAGACAGTTTCTTTTTCCTTTTCCTGCTTTGATTACTTTAGTGACAAATGAAGGGAAGTTGTCGGATCGAAAGACGACTGAAACATTTAATATCTGTACGCCTCTGGAAGACTTGTTCGTGGAAAATGGTATTAAATGTCAAGAAACATGATGAAAGCGTAGCTAAGCTGAAATAGGAACAGTTGTTAATAAATGCGGTTGTTGTTTTTTTTTTTAAATGCCGCGGGGTTTTCATCACCTCTGTTTTTTAGATATATGTTGTGAATGTGTTTTTTGTTTTTTTTAAACTCTCTCTTTAATTTTTCGTTGTTTATTCAGGATTTCAATTCATCTTAAATGCCAAGCTATGCCAAAAAACATCAGAGTACTGAAGTGGAGTAGATCTGCGACACATTTTACTTATTCGGTTGAATCCATCGTATGCAGGTTCTATTTATTTCAAGTGAATTTAAAATGTAACCGGTTTTCTTTAATGTTTTATTTGGCAAGATGATGTTTAAATATGTACAGTAGAATTACCTTGATTTGCAGGGGGCACGGTGGCTTAGTGGTTAGCACTAAGCAGGGTCCGGGTTCGATTCCCGTCTCGCCCATGTATGTGTGGAGTTTGCATGTTCTCCCCATGCCTCAGGGGGTTTTTCTCCGGGTTCTCCGGTTTCCCCCCGGTCCAAAAACATGCACGGTAGGAAAATTGCAAAATTGTCCCTAGTGTGTGTGTGTCATGAGATGGGTTAGCATTCCATCCAGGGTGTATCCTGCTTTAATGCCCACAGACATAGAGATGTGGAGCGATATCTGACATCATAGTGGAGCGATGTGGAATTGAGGAATTGATTTCGTAATAGTCATCCATCCAAACGCAAGCAAGCATTCCGGACAATACGGGTTTTTTTTTCCACACATGTTGTTTCAACCTTGTAATACAATTTGACTTAGATGAATAATGTCGATATTTTTTTTTCTCTTCATGATTCCCGAAAAAGCACCGCAATGAAGCAGCGTGAAGAGAAACTGTGTCAGTAAGGCATAAAAGCAGAGCGGAGAGACACTTAACCCCTGTCATCTTAAATATATCCATTAGGGACTTCCTTGAACCCCAAGGATGTACAGCCCTATCCATCACAATCTGACCAGGCCACTGTCGCTTTACTGTAGCCTGAGCAATGCGTACCAAAATAAAACCGACTGCAATATTATAGTGCAGAAACAGAGCCCCGGTAATGTCTCTGCGGTAAAGCCAATCTTTCAAACCAAGAAGTTTCCAGCATAATGCAGAAACACAAACACTAGTAATGTCTGTGTTATGACCAATCTTTGAAACAATCTGCATATGAATGATATATATATATATATATATATATATATATATATATATATATATATATATATATATATATATATATATATATAATATATATATAGATAATATAATATACATTTTTTATAATAATAAAACCCAGCTAAAAATTTCTAATATTGCCTTTGCAAAGGATATCACTAGTTTCATCATTCTGTGGTATGTTTACACGTGCTACATGGACCCTTTCGAAACTGTTGCCACAAGAAAGGTGCCTAGGAAGCAGATGAACTTTCTGCATAAAAATAACATAAAGAGCATAAAGAGAACTCTTCTGATTCGAGGTTGCCGGGTTTGGGTGAGAAAGCACTTGAGTGGCCGGCAAAAACCACTCTGACCTCAACCCTACCGAACACCTTATGACTAAAATTAAATGCAAAAACAAATTCCAGCAGCCTAGTAGAAAAGCATTTCCTAAGGGCTGGATCCTAAGGTTTGTTATTGCGGCAAAGCAACTCCATGTTACTGCCATGCCCTTCGGGAAACGATATTAAACACGGTCTGGTCTTGATTTTGCTCATTCGGGTTTATTTCATAGCCCTGAATTAGCTCGGAAATGCAAAAACTCAGTTTAACAAAGCAGTTGATGTTAGTCTTCCATTTATAGTCAGCCAAATACCATTCTATTGGGAGGTGGGAGCTCAGTGTTTAAGGTATTCGCCTCTGGACCGGAAGATCACGGGTTCAAATCCCACCACCAAGCTGTCACTAGTGGCCCCTTGAGTCCTCAATTGCTCAGTATTAAGTCTCTCTGGATAAAGGTGTCTGCCGAATGCAATGTAAATTTATACTGCTCTTTAGTGGTTATAAACGTGACATGATTGTGGTGGAGGTATTTATGGATTCCAGAAGCTGCTAATTTCCTGGGACATCCAAACAACACTTTCCATCTAGTATGTGGGTCCTTACTTTCTTTTGCTTTTCCCAGCTGTCCAGGTTGGTTTTAGCTGCCAGGAAGTCTATTCAAATTGCCACTATTTAAAACTATGGAGAGGAGGAAAGCATGTTAGAAGGTGGAAAGAAACCACAGCAAAAAATCCTTTCCTGAACAGATTTCTGAATTTCAATTTTTTTTTTTGGGGGGGGCAGACTTGCTGGAAAAAATAAACAAAATAAATCACTAAAAGTGGGAAGAAACATATTGAGCACACAGTCATCGACCTGTGTATTATTGCTAACTCTGGTTGAGTCAAAATATATTTTCACTTTCCATTCGACATGGCCACCGCTCAATCATCTCACTTTTTCTCTTGCTTGCCAATGTAACCCTGGTGGCATCTGTCGTGAATCTGATGCACGAAGACCTAAAATCAAACGAAACAAAAATCAATTCCCGAAATTGGAATTTGACATTTCTAAAGTGCTTTGAAAGCTTCAGCGGCAATCAGCAAGAAAAACCCCTCGGACCCGCCACCGTCTCTATAAGTTCTTATGGCCTGCAATTGTGTTTTGAAGCCGCACACCTCCTTTCACAGAAATGTCATGTCCATGAGGCCTCAGCTTGGTGCTTATCCTCCATTAGTGCTCTCAGTGATGAGAACCGCAAGGCCACACTGCTCGGCTTTTACACACACCTGAGTCACGCGGAGGCCGCGTTCGGCATCATCAAAAGGAACGAATCAAGGTCATGGAGTGAAAGCCTCTCACTTGTCCAGTCCTCAACCGTCAGAGAACTCAAAAGCTTTAGAGTAGAGAAGTAATAAGTAGGACAACCTGTAGAGGATCTCTCTCAACATTCATTTGGTGAGGGGAGGAAAAAAAAAAAAGAAACATCTCTCTTTCTGTGTTAGAGATTCTACAGAACTGGATTATATCTTATTTTTATTAGGGGATAAAGAAAAAAAACAACAACCTCTGTCTGCCACTAATCAGTGATTTGATTTATTAAAAAAATAAAAAATACCACAAAGGCCAAAGCTGCATTTTTGAACACACCGGTCCTCCTGAGTGATTCATGAGTGGCCTGTGAGCGTTAACTGTATTGCATAAGGTCACTGGCGCACACTTGTTTTCACCGTGTCCTCAGTTAATGGTTATTATAGCACACTAAGCATATTGACATTCAGTGCAGAACGCGCTGTCAGTGAGAAGACCTTATCTGCGCAAGTCGGCCCCCAATTACAGAAAAACTGGGGGGAAAAACTTGCGCTCTGTAATAACATCAATTGACCCTTGAACAGCTTAAATGCCACATACTGCAGAGCGCTGTTATGTAAATGATGTAACATAGGGGACACATACTGTAATCAGCTTCGGAACAGAGAAGCGCCTTCGCCCCTGTTTGCCCATCTGCTCAGATTGTGATAACATTTGCATTCTTTCACAGGGTACCGTATGAAACCAGTACGGCCTGCTGCGAACCCTCAAAAACCCCCCGTCTTCCCGAGGAGCGTAATCAGGGATGCGGACATGCTCGAATGCACCGCGGACAATGCCTTTTTCTTGCTCGTCGCATCCGCCGTTGCTTAGTTGAAAGAAGAAGGACTCGCCATCAAAAATAATGTGATGACCAGCAGCACACACGCTTCGGAGAATACACCGGAGGTGCCGAGTTGTTCTGAACGACACGCCACACCTACAAAATGTGATGTGTGTCGACTGTATAAACAGAATTTCTGTTTGTGAGCATATAGTGGTTAATCAGAACTGGAAAAAAACGACCTTTTTTTTTAATCAGACCCCTTAAAGCTGTTGACCAAGTGTGTGGATGAAAAGGTGTTTTTTTTTTTTTTTACCCAGAACAATTGGCCTGAACCTGACCCCAACCACCCTGGCCTTCCCACCTCCCGCTGTGGAATCGGTCTAATACCATCGCACCATCACTGACCAGTGGAAAGTAACAAAAGGCCAAAACGGCGAGCACATCCGAGTGTGTTGTTAGAATAAAAAGCAATGGGATTATCTGTAAAGGCTCAACCCAGGATCTACTCTCACAGCCGAGGCCGGTGTCTGCATGTAAAAACTCAACGGTATTTAGGATGCAGCTGAACAGACCTGGGCTGAATGGGTTTTTTCTTTTTTTTTAATCGGCCCAGGTCTTCTTTATTACTATTAATTAGAAGCGTTATCAAACTAGTTTCCTTTGGCACAGTGCAGTGCTTTTTCTGAAGGAGGTGTGTTTCTCTGTAAAAGTAAAGGCAGTGCCATCTGTCCTTCTTTTCCCTAGGGAAAGTGGTGTGGCTTTGGTGCTTGTTATTGCAATTGCTATTTATTATTATTCCCAGTGGTGGGGGTGTGGCCTCTCGGCGTGGATTCGTCAGTGAAGAAGGCGTGGACTCCAGTGATTTCCAGTGATGGAGGTGTATCCAGTGTGGTTTTCTCACCTAAGAAGGGGTGATTATGATACTCCAGTGATGGAGTTGTGTCCTCTTGGCTTGTTGCTCTCAGTGAAGGTGTGGAATCTGTGATTGTGATTTCTAGTGGTGGATGTGTGGCCTCTCTGATTGTGATTTCTAGTGGTGGATGGAGGTGTGGCCTCTCTGATGATTGTCTAGTGGTGGATGGTGTGGCCTCTGTGATTGTGATTTCTAGTGGTGGATGGTGGCCTCTGTGATTGTGATTTCTAGTGGTGGATGTGTGTCCTCTCTGATTGTGATTTCTAGTGGTGGATGTGTGGCCTCTCTGATTGTCATTTCTAGTGGTGGATGTGTGGCCTCTCTGATTGTGATTTCTGTGGTGGATTGTGGCATTTCTAGTGGTGGATTGTGATGGAGTGTGGCCTCTCTGATTGTCATTTCTAGTGGTGGATGTGTGGCCTCTCTGATTGTGATTTCTAGTGGTGGAGGTGTGGCCTCTGTGATTGTGATTTCTGATTGTCATTTCTAGTGTGGATGTGTGGCCTCTCTGGCCTAGATGGTGGCTCTGATGTGTTTCTAGTGGGAGGTGTGGCCTCTGTGATTGTGATTTCTAGTGATGGAGGTGTGGCCTCTGTGATTGTGATTTCTAGTGATGGAGGTGTGGCCTCTGTGATTGTGATTTCTAGTGATGGAGGTGTGGCCTCTGTGATTGTGATTTCTAGTGATGTGGAGGTGTGGCCTCTGTGATTGTGATTTCTATGGAGTGTGGAGGTGTGGCCTCTCTGTGATTTCTAGTGATGGAGGTGTGGCCTCTGTGATTGTGATTTCTAGTGATGGAGGTGTGGCCTCTGTGATTGTGATTTCTAGTGATGGAGGTGTGGCCTCTGTGATTGTGATTTCTAGTGATGGAGGTGTGGCCTCTGTGATTGTGATTTCTAGTGATGGAGGTGTGGCCTCTCTGTGATTGTGATTTCTAGTGGTGGATGTGTGGCCTCTGTGATGGAGGTGTGGCCTCTCTGATTTCTCTGTGATTGTGATTTCTATTGATGGTGTTCTATGATGGTGCCTCTGTGATCTGTAGTGATGGAGGTGTTGCCTCTGTGATTGTGATTTCTATTGATGGTGTTCTAGTGATGGTGCCTCTGTGATCTGTAGTGATGGAGGTGTGGCCTCTGTGATTGTGATTTGGTGTGGTCTCTCACCTTGTCCTGTCACTGAATCAGGTGTGAAGGTTGTGATTGAGGTGTGATCAGGTTGTGATTGATATCAGCATGGCAGGTGTGGTCTCTGTGATGATCTTTTTCAGTGATGCCTCTCAGCTTGTTATCATCCCTGAAGAAGGCATGAAATCTGTGATTGTGATTTCCCACGATCGGGGGGGGGCATCTTGTTATTCTCCCTGAAGATGACGTGGCCTGTGTGATTTCCAGTGATGGTGGTGTGGCGCCTCGGCTTGCTGTTTACTGTGATTGTGATTTCCAAGGACAAACATCTGGCCTCTCAGCTTCTTATTCTCGGTTAAGAAGGCGTGGCCTGTTTGATTTCCAGTGATGTAGATGTGTCCTGTGTTGTTTGTTATTATCACTAAAGAAGACATGGCCTCTTTAATTGTGATATCTACTAATGGAGGGATGTTCTCTTAGCTTGTATTCTTAGTCAAGAAGGTGTGGCCTCGAATGTTTGTTTTGGTTTGCTTTCATTATTATTCCCAGGAAAGGAGATGTTTCCTCAGACAGCAGGGACTATATCCTTGTTTTTCCCAATGAAGAAGGAATGACCTCTGTGTGCTCTGGCTGCTTTCAACACTGTCAGTCTTCTGCACAGTTGTACAATTATATTTATTCATCTGAACTCACTGTTTTTATTTTCTAAAATGACTTGGAAGTGAGGCAGAATTCAGTTAAAGTGCCGAGATTAGGGGTTAAAGAATTTAAAGAGTCCTTTATTGGAAAAAAAAATGAGCGAAATGGGTATATTTGGTTCGCAGGCACAGCTTGTTTTTTTCTTTTTTTCGGATCATATTAACCCTCCACTTTTAAATAATTTGTGAAAATTATCTGCAGACTGCAGTCAGTCATGTGTTACCAGTTGGCTGACAAGTCTGTCAATTAAACATGGAAAGAAAGTTGACTGAAGAGAAGTAAAGCTGACAATGGTTTCTTGGTGAGAGTGTGGAGGTTAAATAAATAATCACTCAGACAGGACGCTGTTGTACAACACAGATACGTTTCAATCACACATTATACACAAGAGTAGTTGAAAGAAACGGATTGAGAAAGAAATAACGACCATGCCGCGTGCCTAATCAATTAGCAAATAAGGTTGTGTCTTGCATGTCATTCTAATGTTTATCTTATATCTGGGCTAATGTTGTTTTGCCTTATATTGGACAAAATAATATTTTCCCTCCAGTGCTGGAAGATAAAATAAAAATGTTGAATTCTCAACCTTCCAATGATTAACACAAAACCTTAGTTGCTGGGCTACACTTACCTTGAATGCCTACCAGGCTGACATTAAAAGATATTAAAAAATATATATTTTAATTAAAAATGGTTCAAGAAAGTGAAGCGAAATTCTATGACTTCAAGCATCTCGTCTTTGCTTTATAACAGAACAAATTCCCTGAACACTTCAAGCTCCTCTTTTATCAGAAGGCAAGTGCGTTTTCCAAACCTAATAAATGATATGAATTTCTTTTAATTATTAGTGGGGGGGGGGGGGGGGGGGGGGATAGGGGGGGATAAGATATAATAAAAGAGGAAAGAACACCCGGAGCCACCTGCGAGAAGCGGATTGAAAATTTCTCGAATCAAATCAATGCGACGTGGCATGCTTTGTTTTCTTACGTTTATAAAAATAGAAAGCCAAATGAGTCGAATAAGACATTTCCTTCTGCTCTGGGGAGCAGCGAAGCCACCAGCTTATGAGCATTAAGGTTAAATACGGACATCAGACAAGCAAGGAAAAAAAAATGAATGTGACATTTAACTTAGAAGCTAGGTGTGTGTGTTTAAGCAAGGCAAAAGCCAGTGGAGGAGGAGGAGAAGGAGGAGAAATTGAGATGGGTATGGATAGAAGTAGAGAGCGCGAGACAAAGGAAGATGGAGAGCGTGGTGGAGAAAAAAAGGGGGGGGGGACAATGATATTATCAGAGACTAGAAAATAAAGTCTTTTTTTTTTTTACTATTTTTGAAAAAAGCAGTTATGCAATATTGTAAATGAATAGTGCTCTGATCTCCTGTTACTAATGAATAATAACACACTCAATGTACTGTTTCTTTTCTTTCCTTTTTTATTTTGTTTCCTGTCTTTTTTATTATTTATCATGGAATATCATTGTTGCAATTCTTTTTTTCCTTTTGTACTACACCTTGTGATTTTCTCATTTTCTCATGTTATCATCTTATATTATTTATAACAATAATTTGTTATTATATAAACAACAATATAAACAATAAAATATTATATATATATTTTTTTTCCCATTTGTTTTCTAATGATACTTTTACAATGTTGTTTTGAAACAACTTTACCAATACAAAAGTACCATGATCTTATAATACTGCCATAGTTGCTTATGAAATAATGGCCACACATAGTGGCATATAAGCATTTACAGCCTAAAATATGAATTTCAGTCTGACATATTGTGGTTATAGCAAACTGTCAGGCAGTGGTGCTGGACTTAATACAGTTGCTCGCTCAAGCAAGAGCAATGTCAAAGTCCCGAGGCAGAATCAAGCGTAACTGAGTTTTCAACAAACTCTACCCTGCATGTGTACGCTATCTAATGCGTGGCTTCTGAATCCTGTAGCTTGAAGCCCTACAGCTGTTGATTGGCTCTATAAAAGTTTCCATTATTTGATTTTTTTGCACTATTATTTCTTTATAATATTTGTTTTTGTGAGAGTAGCTGCAAAATACTGTGTTTTTTTATTATTATTATTATTATAAGTACATAGTGCAAATTTGGCAGACCGGGATTGTGACAAAAACAAAAAAGTTTGAACTCCCTTACCTACAGCTCACAATTTTCTGAATGAACAATCTCAATAAGCCGTCTTGGAAATATGAGCGAGAGTGAATTATAACGGCGAGGCAGCAGCACTTTATTTCTTCATAACAGTCTGCAAGGTGATAGCCCATCGCTACCTCGTGTTCCACATCTATTTTCTCAATTAAAATAATTGACGGGATTGAAATAGCATTATTAAAGCCGGGAAATAAAGGTCAGCCCATGGGAGGCACTGTCCCTCCACCTGACCTTAACCAAGGATCATCAAATATGACAGGCTCGCACACCCACCAGCTCGCTCTCGCTATGGATCCTCCTCTTGTGGAGCCCCGAATCAAATTATTTGTGGTCAGGTGATCCGGACGAGGACTATCGATTCGCATTTCTCACCATCACCGCTTTCAAGCCGCAGACGGATGGATGTCTTAGCCGCTTGCTTCCTTAATGTGGCTTTTAATTGTGTTTTGTTTGCTTGCTTTGTTCCTCCCACGGTTATTAATGTCAGTGACATTTGCCTGCTGATTGCTCGCGAGACCAACATCATCTCACTCTCCTCCCTCCATCTCCCCCACCACCACCACCACCACCACCTCCACCTCCTGTCTCTCAGGTACGCCGTGTTCATTACATCTTCCTCAGATCAGCCTCAAACCGCCCTGGATCAGCCGGGACTCTGGAGATAGTTTGAAAGTAAAATGTTTTTGTATTTAATCCTGTAACAGTTTTGAGAAGACGATCTGGCAACTCCTTTGAATCTGAATGTGCCTGAGAAATCAAATCTCAATCAGTTCTTTGGGACTTCCAAAAAAAAACAAACAAACAAGCAAACCCAAAACCCATCAAATTGTCATTATGACATACATTTTGTCTATTCCACTTTGGTCTCACATTTGCTTAAAAAAAAAAAAAAAAAAAAAAAAAAAATAATAAAAATATATATATATATATATATATTTATTTTTTTTTTTTTTTATTTATGAAAATTTTTATCGACCAAAAATCTATTCCACTTGGTCTCACATTTGCTTAAAAAAAAAAAAAAAAAAATATATATATATCTATATATATATATATATATATATATATTTTTTTTTTTTTTTTTTTTTTTTTTTTTTAAGCAAATGTGAGAGACCAAAGTGGAATAGACAAAATGTATGTCATAATGACAATTTGATGGGTTTTGGGTTTGCTTGTTTGTTTGTTTTTTTTTGGAAGTCCCAAAGAACTGATGAGATTTGATGATTCTCAAGAACATTCAGATTCAAAGGATTTGCCAGATCGTCTTCTCAAAACTAAATAACTATGTTGCTTCATAAAGTAATACTTCAACCAAACACAAAATGTGCACAACAATTGGCTTTTTAATTTTTTTATTTATTTATTTATTTATTTTTATCTAAATGTAGTCAGACAGCCAAGATATGGTGTTCTGGCATCCAACATGGCTTCCAATGTCTGTCTATCCAAAAAATCTATCGCACCCTATTCTCCAGTAATGCAGACTGTTTCTTTTTAGCGATAAAGTTAGCAAAACTTCATCACGTTTGTAAACACACTGACATTATAAGTACTTTTTCCAAAATATGAAATCGACATTTTTTCCGCTTATCACAGTTTGATTTGGAATTAAATTTTTTTTGTATTTTGGAATCCTTGATTTGGCTTAGTGGTTAGCACATTCGCCTCACAACTCCAGGATCTGTGTTCGATTCCCGCCTCCGCCATGTGAGTGTATGGAGTTTCCATGTTCTACCCGTGCCTCGGGGGGTTTTCTCCCGGTTCTCCGGTTTCCTCCGGTCCAAAAACATTCACGGTAGGTTGACTGGCACCTTGGAAAGTTATCCCGAGTGTGTGCCCTGTATTGGATTAGCATCCCATCCAGGGTGTGTCCTGCCTTGATGCCCAAAGACGCCTGAGATAGGCACAGGCTCCCCGCGACCCAAGGGAAGATCGAATAAATGGTAGAAGATGAATGAATGATGAATCATTGATTTGGAACCCAGTGCTTTAACAAAGCTTGCATATGTTAAGAAAGAAATATCACTGCTCAATGCATAGGTGATAATGAAAGGCTTCTTTTCTCCTATTTGTCCATGTGTTCAAAAACCTTGAGATTGTTTTAAAAAAAAAGTGTTTTCCTTAGATAGACTTCAATTACAGTTTTTCCATTATAACAAGAGAAAAAAAAGCAATTCATACACAAAGACTTTGTATATTTTCTCATTGCACAATTACTTTTAAAAAGCAATAATATGGATGGTTTCCTCACCGTTGATGCAATCGATTTCTATGAATCTGTGTTTTGTGTTTAGTACTGTCAGATGCCTCTAATGTAAAAGGAATGCTATGAAAGCTACAAAGCAAGATAAATAATATACTGTTGGTGCAAGTTTTACTATAATAATGATCGGCTTCATTGTTTTTCCGATTGTCTGCATGTTGTTGGTCTCTAGGTTCTTTCAGTTTCCACCAGCTTTCAACAGCGGTTTGTGTACTAATCTAATCCCAGGTGAGAATGAAGTGTGGGCATTGTGCACTGTGACTGATCTGCTGTTTAGTGTTCCTAAGGATAGGCTGCAGATCCCCCATGACCCTAACTGGATAAAGGATGGATGAATAATTCAAGTAGAAATCTATATCTCTTAGTTTGTTGTTTCCTGGATAACCATGTATAGCTTTCCTCAAACAGGGTTTTTACCAAAAAAAAACAAAAATCACAATAAGTTTTGTTTTCATGGGTTTCTCCAACTTTGATCCCTTTTCCCCCCTAAGTATTAAATTGCTTTTTAATTGTCATTGTTATTGTAATTATTGCATTCTATTTATGTTTAAATAACATATTTCTTTGACTCCTGACTTGAAAAGCACTTGATAACCTTGTATTTTGAATTCACCAAATTTCAACTGAAAACATCCTTCAGCGCTATTGTTTTAAATGTAATAATTGTAATCGTTTTATTTTCACCCATGTTGATTTAATGGAATCCACGGCACATCATTAATATTTAGTTGTTAAAGGCTATTGTTTTAAAGACTTCAAAATATTTGATCATTATCAGGGATGGTTTAATGCTGTTTAGGTACAAAACTATATCCAATCTTTACTTGATCTTTTACTGCAACCAAACACGTTTTGTTTATTTATAGTAAATCTAGAAAGGGGAATTTGTTTTTATTGTATTTAGAATAATTGCAACCAAAAATTTTTGTTTATTTATAGTAAATCTAGAAAGCGGTATTTGTTTATATTGTGTTTAGAATAACTGCAACTAAACAATTGTTGTTTGTTTATAGTATATCTAGAAAGCGGTATTTGTTTATATTGTATTTAGTATAATTGCAACCAAAAATGTTTGTTTGTTTATAGTAAATCTAGAAAGTGGTATTTGTTTATATTGTATTTAGCATAACTGCAACCAAACAATTTTTGTTTATTTATCGTAAATCTAGAAAGTGGAATTTGTTTATATTGTCTTTAGTATAATTGCAATAAATATAATATATCCATTTTTATAAAAAATATTATAAAATATTATAAAAATATAACTATTTTTGATGCTTTATACTGTAACCAGTAAATCAATAAATAATTCTGATTCTAATGTATCAAAGGAAAAAAGGAAATCTTATAGTTTATCTGCCTCACTGTAATTACAAAAAAACTAATTTAGGAAACATATTTGTATTTTTATATATATTTTATATATTATTTATAGTTTATAGTTGAACTAAAATGTAATTATGTTGTAAATAAAAATGGAAGAAGGTTTGATTGTGAGAGCATGTTCGTATACACCAAGCGTTCCTACATAGTTCGTATTCCCAACAACTTTGTTCTTTCAACAATAAGCCACAGCTCACACAACTTTAACATCTTTCACCAAGAGGTGAGAGGTCAGAAAGCACTGGAAAAAAAAGTACACATGCTATCTTTTTTTTTCCAAAACACCATGTCAGAAGATTGATTACAAAATTTGTTGTTCATTTTTCCTCAACGCTATTTCTATTGGTTAAGTTTTAGAGGGCAAGTGTGTTTTTGTTCTGTGGAGAAAAAAAGGGGGATGGCAGGGAGCTTGTTGTCCTCTATTTCCTCTATCTGAATGCTTCTTCATACTGTGTGAGTCATCTTTCCTCTCAGCCATCACAAAACTCCTGAATTCCTAATATTCACTTTACAGAAAAGAACACACTGCTTTATTATAAAAACAAACATATGTGTGTTTGGAAGAGCATTAAACGACTCTAATGTCATGTGGATGCTGAGCATCGAGATCATCCCACAGAGATCAGAGGTACAAGTAGACTTAATCAGTGAATAAGCACTAACCTTTGACTTCTGAAAGGAACTATTACCTTTATACTGTCAGATAGGACTAAAAACTAAAAACTAAAATCTTACTAGACAAAAATACATCAACAAAAAGCTATTCGATACACTACAAACTCTTCTTGATATACTATAAATATAAGAAAATACATATTTGATGTATAAATAAACAACTATTCTGCTTGACACGCAAACAAACAAACATCTTGCTAGACACTGTATGGGAATTCTGTTAGACACATTATAGATAAACAAAAACCCGGCTAGACGCTGCAAAAACAAGAAAAATATCCTTCTAGGTACACTATCAGCACCAATCCTGCAGGATGGAATATAATGAAACAAAAATATTGCTAGATACAGTGTAAGCAAACAGACATCGGGCCAGATAAAAAATAATCAGGGTAGATGCATTGTAAACAATCAACAATCATTTTAGATAATAAATTAACTAAATAAACCTTAATCAAATACATATCTGGTCAGATCCATGCTAAGCAAACAAAGATGATATATTGCTAGGTAATTTATAAGCAAACAAAATTCCAACTATCGAAACCAGATAGACACAAACATGAGAATCTGGGTAGATAGACAGTAAACAAATACAAAATCTTGCTAGACATATTGTAAACAAACAAAAATTGTGTTACAGTATAAAACATCAAAACATGGTTAGATTGACTATAAACATTTCAGACACAATCACATAGCTTGCTAAATACAATCCAAACAAATACAGCTTGCTATAAACAAACACAAATCCTGCTTGAACCTTTTTTCCTTTTTAGTTTCATTCATTTCATTTTTTCCACGTCTAAAGGTCACATGTTTCTTCACTTCTAGGTTGGACGTTGAGCACTTCAGCACTAATGCACCAGAAATTGCCAATGGATTCATGATGTATGATTTTAAGCTGCAGTTTATTTCCTTGGAAGGATGAGTAATATGTGTTACACAGGGCTAGAATTTACAACAAAATGCACATGCGTAATAGAAGTAACTCTCCATCAATAGCATACCCTTTCTTTTCCATAAGTACTTTTTGGCAAAATTGTGTTGGCAAAAGAGCTACTCACCTCCCCATTACTTGCCATTCATTCATTCATTTATCTTCTACCGCTTTATCCGATCTTTCCTCGGGTCACGGGGAGTCTGTGCCTGTTTCAGGCGTCTATGGGCATTAAGGCAGGATACACCCTGGATGGAATGCCCATCGCAGGGCACACACACACACACATTCACAATCACACACATTCATGCACTAGGGACAATTTTCCAAGGTACCAATCAACCTACCGTGCATGTTTTTGGACCAGGGAAATCCGGAGAAAAAACCCCTGAGGCACGAGGAGAACATGCAAACTCCACACACACATGGCCGAGATGGGAATCGAACCCCGACCCTAGAGGTGTGAGGCAAACCTGCTAACCACTAAACCACTTTCCATTACTTGCCATTAAAACATTATTTTATAAAATTCTAAAACAAACCATACATAAGAAAAACTTTCAGGAAGAAGCTGACCTTCTCCGGGTAATATTACATTGTAGAAATATAATGTATGTATTCCTCATGTTCCTGCATTTCACACTTCTTTCCTGCAACTTGAAATACACAGACATATCCAGCATTTACAAAATACAATGAGCTATATTTACACAAGACTCTCTCAAAAGCTCAAAGCTGTGGTCGTCAGAAGGTCACTGAAAGCGACCATTACCATTGCACCACCGATATGATGCAAACCAGTGCAAGGTAAGAGTAGGAGACAAAAACATATAGCTTCTGTACACAACTCCAATATTAAAGCCATGCATCAGGGTTCACCGAGTCTTCAGGGTCTACCGCTGTATAACTTAGTATGGTACACAAGCATAACTAATAAATAATAAAAGCATGTTCGGTTTTTAATATATTTAAACTAAATCTCTGATTCACTAACATTGGCTTAGCAATCTGATTTTTGTGAGATTTCTATGAATTGTAGAATATTTTTAATGAACAACAGAACGATTCTTAATATAAAAAAAAAAAAAAAAAAAAATATATATATATATATATATATATATATATATATATATATATATATATATATATATACAATAGCTAGCTAGTAAATTTCAAGTTAACAAGTCAAAAAAATGGAGACAGATTTTGGCAGGCCGTATCAGAGACGTAGGCGGGTTATAAGCATTAATGGCGAGGCAATCCCCCTATACTTGGGAGCGGTCATGTGTGCGCTTGTTCTGGGAGGTAATAGTGGACGATTTCATGGAGGACCTGTGGATTCAGGATTTCCGGATGAACGTGTCCTCTTTTTTTGAGCTGCTGCAGTGCAATAAGGCCTCTTGTAGCACCTGCAGCATCACGCCCAAGGCAAGGTATATCACATGACCTGGAAATGCGAAATGTGTAAAAAACGATTTCCATTACAAGTTTTGCAAATTATTCCTTTTTCGCATCGTCTAAAAAAAGTGTAAAAACCTTTTTTGCAATACATGTGTGTTTTTGCCATTAGGCCTATTTTCAATTCGCTATTTAAACTTCCCATATAGGGGGTAATCGTGAAAGATTGTTTTAAGTTATTAATCACTAATGCATTTTAGTGACTCAGAGTTTCTACAACAAAATCACTCAACAAATCATATTTTTCTGGGAGAATCCATAATCCTCGCTAAGAAATATCGTTCCTTTTGTGCACACGCAGGAATCCATTTTACATAAAAGAAAAAAAAGATGTCCCAAATGTCATCCGTATGCTTTTGTGCACCTTTTCTGTGTTTCGTCTGCTTCTTTTTCATCTTTTTTTTTCTTCTTTTTGCGTGAATTTCCACTGGTTGCAAGCTTTTGGAAAAACGCAATAAGGATCTTCTCTGACCTTTCAAGATATTGACTTACTCAAGGAAGCAGGTCTATTTTTACTTGCTGATTGGACTTCTATATATATATATATATATATATATATATACTATATATATATATATATATATAGATATATATATATATATATATATATATATATATATTATATATATATATATATATATATATATTTATTTATTTATTTATTTATTTATTTATTTATTTATTTATTTCTTTGCCATGGCAGGGCTGTGAGGACTTGTCGCAGCTCAGATGCACTTGGTTTGAAAAAGATCCATTAAGATACACAAAGCTATTTAACAACCTAGGGTCCTGCTACAGATTTGCTTTTTGCTTTTATCTTTTCCTACAGAGCTTCATTTCTTTAAAAAAGGGAAAGGGAAGCATACAATTGGATCATTTTTCCCTAAAGCTTTTTGTTTTACTATATTATGATAAATTAGATTCGGGTTCATTGTTACTGTATTATGTATACTGCGATCAAACGCGTCTGGATAGCGACATACTCGTCCATTTGTGCGTTCTATTGTGCTTCATGAATTTAGTCATGAAACCCGATACAATTGCAATATCCCTTTAACAAATATGCAATCAAGCATATAAACCCCAGGCAAAAAAAAAGGGGGGGGGGGAAAAACGACATGGCTAAAATGTCCAATTCTCCATTATGCCTAGCAGATAATGGTGCACAGGCAGCAGATAATGACTTGGCCTTTGTGTGGTTAGAGGAAAGAGGCCAAGAAGCAGGAAGACTGATAAGTCTTATAAATACTGTTGACTACATAATGACAGGAAAGTCCATATTGGTAGACAACAACATGCCCGCTTTAAATTATACATGGGATAATTTGGCTTTGGGAAATTAAATATTCATGGGGAAACAAAATGCATGGAGCATATTCCCTACGCCTGTGCCGGAGCACAAGCGACGTGTGTGACTGACTGGCTTTGTGTGTTAGGAAATGGGAATATCATGACACGCAATGTTCAGTTTCATTTGTATTCCATGTGTGCTGGGAAAATTGCATGTTAAAAAAAAGAAAGGATCTGCTTATCCTTCTGTATGCGAGTATATCAATTGGGAATACACTCGAGAAATAGAGCCGGAAAATAAGACAAATGGCACACATTTTCAAATCTTAACTCTGAGAGCAGTGTGGTCTGATTATTATTCTATTACTACTAGGGCCAAGACACTGGTCATGAAACAGCCCTTAGGAGACATTTATGGCAAAAATTATATATATATATATATATATATATATATATATATATATATATATATATATATATATATATATATATATATATATATATATATACTTACACAGTTCTTACACTGAGAAAGTTTTTTAAATGCAGTCTGGAGCCAGTCAGAGTTCAGGAGTTCCCAGTATTTTAAAACAAATCACTCCCTAAGGTAATAGCATAGTAGCAAGCTTTCTGGATGTCCAACACACACACACACACACACACACACAATACATACACACACGAATGCTTCTGAAGCCCTCTCATTTACACCCACTGACTGTACATCATATTACAGAGGAAAAAACAAATACAGTCCTGTGATTAACTAGCCATGCTCTTATGACAAACAGGTATGCTGGTCTGTAATATATGACATAATGTAATGTAGTAAAGAACTGTGTATATTACATTTAGCCACAGAGATATACTGAAGTGTTTTGAACTCTATATCAATGATTAAAATCAACGCTGGTTGCCTCAGTTGCAAATTGAGGATAACATCATCATCCTACACTCTGTTGACAGGAGCTGTAGTACACTTTATATATATATATATATATATATATATATATATATATATATATATATATATATATATCTATATATAATAAAAAATAGGGAAAATATGTGTGAGAAGGATGTCTTCACCCATCGTTTGAAGATATTTTTCAGCTGTTGGACATCCAGGGGAAGATACATCTTTATATGTACCTATTTCTTACCCGGAACAATGGTGGTACCATTCAGGCAGTGCTTGAAGATGTGAGTGAGCAGGATGTAATACTAGGTTTATTGCACTATTAAATGCTTGAGGTCAAAAGACTGAAGGCTGATTATTTATCTGTCACAGGACAGCTCGTGAAATATGTCCACCTACAGCTTACAAAGGGAATTGTATCGAGGATGCAATATATAAAGATATTAGAGAATGTGTCTAGTTAGTTATTTTGGGCCAAGCGGACACATTTTCTATTGTCAGAGCTTTGTAGCGTTCAGAGGTAAAGCCGTACCACTGCACAAATTCATCTGTTTTTTTGGGTAACACGGCAGGTCGCGTTTATACAGTTTCTAGTTGCTAGAATGCAAACGATATCAGGAATGACGTCTCAAATAAAGGAGAAACCGCCATTTTCCCAGTTGTATCCGGTTCACATCGAAGCTCTGTTTAATAGAGTGGTGGAATGACATAAGTAGAGGTAGAGCTTGAAGAGGAAATACTCCCCCACCCCAACAAGTCATGATACAAACCCCCCAGTCAACAATTTGCAACCCCCACCCATGTCTGCAATTCATGTCAACATGTTTGTGTGCGTGTGTGTGTGATGTAGATCTTGCAGTAACACGGTACAAAATGTTCGCCACCCCTGCTATAGAGGGAGGGGTGTAGCACAGTGGTTTAAGGCGCTGGGCTACTGATCAGAAGGTCGCACTTCAAGCCCTGGTATCGCCAATCGCCTTGGGTCCTTGAGCAAGGGTTGCCCTATCATGGCTGACCCTGCTCTCTGATCCCGGATTCGAAAAAACAAGCCGGGATATGCGAAGAAAAGGATTTCATTGTGCTGTAATGTAGACGATACAGATAAAGGCTCTAAAATAATAACATTGGGTGCTTCCTGCATATTATATAAACTATGGGTCCTGTTCTGTAGAAGAGCAGAAGAAGTGCAATGTCTTGTTTTTGAACCACATATCACAAAAGGTGCTCCGACTGCAGTTTTGCGCCTTTGTTGCAGCGGTACAGTAGTTCATTATGACATGCTAGCCTCTAACCCCTTAATAGTAACTTAAGGCTGTGATTTCTGGTCCTAGGACTACCGCTAAGACACTGTTAATCCCCGGTGCCAACAGGGCTCAGCTTTCAGTTTGGACTGGATTCGGTCCCACTTGAAAGTGCATAAAAGTATAATTAAAATCAGCTCTAAGTAATATGTGTTTTATGCCGGCTATTTAAAACCAGTCATTAACATGGTGGTGATAAAGAGTAGCCCCTGCAGGCTAGTGTTCCCGATCTCAGATTGATGGCTTCGATTGCGGCTCCTGGTGGTCTTTCATTATTTAAGCGCCGAGAAATCTGCCATATTGTGCAACGAAGGTACAACTGCCACACGGCGGAGCAAGTCTGATGTCATTTGTGCAGTCAGCAACCTTCAGGAAGACGTTATAAAAAATAGATAAACGCAAGGGCGCAGCCGTTACAGCGCCGCTTTAATGACTTGCTCAGTATAGCAACAAATGATGTATACGTTGTGCTATGCGCTATATAGTTAGGAAGACAATTTTACAAAAGCCCGGACCAATTTACCAGCGCTCGGCGCGCTCTTGAATTCAAGAACTTGCTCAATTATTTATTTGCATTTGTTAGCGGCCTTGTGCTGTCTGTAAATGAGGCGCAGTGGGAGGTCAAGCTTAGCCCGACCTGTGGATTACGCATGCAGCTCGATGCCCCCTGTTCCTACAGTATCAAAGGGCTACAGCCTCGTGTTAACAAAAATAGACCAGCAAAGCCAACGTATCTAAGTATACGCTGCTAATTTGTCTCAAGTGGAATGTAATAAAGCATGTGAGTGTCACGTTCATTATACAATTGGGACAAACATTTCTCATTCCTACAGTCTAACAATTTTCGCTAACAATTTAAAGCTAACAATTTTCGGCGTTTCATGTTGCTTCCATTGTATATATGTATATATACATGCTAATGTGCTTCTGACAATATGTTTTATAATTTTATAATAGAATTTCTTTTATAATAACATGTCACGCACAGGCACTTGTATAGACAGTTGTTGCATATGAACTACGGCTGAAAAGCTGATTGAAATGCTTATTGTTAATTGACAAAGAAGAGCCAAGGTTAAATGATTCCTATTATTTATCATTTTCGCAACGTGGGTTTATTTCCATTTCATCTTCAGTGTTCAAGTGACCTGAACTAACATCACACACTCATCCAGGACGCTACAATGAACAATATACAATTTCAGACCACATCTCAGACTTACACACAGGACTACATGAACTATAGACACATGTACATGTGTGGAAACGAGTGCAAATAGTTGAACGCAATACAATTGTTGCCAAAGAAAACTGGCACACGTATAGTGCGGCATCAGACAGTACAAAGTTAATAACGCGGAAGGATGTTCAAAGAATGTCTTGTTAACACGACAATTCTAAGCTACTATTATTACTAATAAAATAAACAACTTCTTTTCATGAGTGAGCTCCTGTACAGTAGGTCGGTGTTATAAGAAATGACAACAATATATAACAAAACGTTTTCATGTGTTTCGTTCTTTTATAAGATAAGTATTGTAATGAGTGACAAACTGGTAGACGTGCTGTATAAGGGGAGTAAAGCACCTATATTGGGAAATATTCCTCTTCATTGTAGTTGTCGGCAATGTTGCTTAATACTGAGTACGACACAGAGTAGATCATTATTTTCCCACTCCCTATTGTATCATTCCTTATACACTGTAACTTCTTGATTGTCAGGGAAAATAATGCCTTCAAACTCGGAATGTGTCCGATTGTGCTCATGAAAAAAAATCGCATTGTTTAAAATGGCTTTAGAGAATGTGTCCTAGATTGCATCAGCAATCATGGGTCACGGCTATTGGCGCATGCGCAGTGTATTGTATATAGTGTGTACATGTGTGTTATAAAAAAGATTTGTAGGTAATGAGTCCCGTGCCTTGTTTTTTTTTTTTTTTTCTACCTTACACTTGTAGCGCTGGTGCAAAATTTAAAGAACAAACAACAAACAACAAACGTCGAGGAGGAGAACAATGTTATTTCCCCAACAACATAGCAATGATCTACTGCATGCCTTTCATTTAATCTAGCAACGAATCTAATATAGCAAAACTGCTTGTTTATTAGAGACGGAGACGGCAAAAAAATGTTGTCTATTAAAAGTACAGCTAACGATTACATGTATTTTTAGGAAATAAGACTGTCCCGGGAGCCCTGAGGACAGTAAAGTAGATTCCATATAAAGATACAAACACTGTATATTCCCTTTTGAACGTGTTGGGGAGGGATTATGTCAGTGTGTGTATGCGTGTGCATTTGTTTTCATGAACAATGCATGAAGTGGTAAGACATGTCTTCAGAACAATACCCTAAAGACAACATTCTCTTTTTCTCGCGTATTTTTCAGCTACATCTGCCGAGATGAAACGGAAACAGCGGAATCTGTCACCGCGTAACAAGAAGCGCGCCGAGAGCGGACCCGCTCGACGCGTCGCAACTTTCGCACACAGCTATTAGCTTGTTTCAAGGCAGTGTCAGCAAGTCGCTGTCAAAGCACTTAGTGCCTCTAATGTGTATGAACCCTGTCTGGAATCATCGGAGGGAGGGGCCTCGGGTGTACAGTAAGCGGCGGAGTGGCTAACGTAAAAGACGGCTATCCAAGATCCGATTGGTCGAAGACTGCAGTACCAAAAATCCTCTCGAGAGGTGTCTCATATCCAAGAAACATCCGTTTCCCGTGCTGCCTCCGTCGCATTAATTACTTCGACCGATTTCTATTTGGCCAATTATGGCTGACGGCAAATCAAGCAGTCCATTCAGCCTGCGAGCCAGGACAGTTTAGATGAAGGGACATGTTCTTTTTTTTTTTTTTTTTTTAATGATCAATCCACCTTTACACACCGCTTCTATTTCCGAGCAAAAGAAAGAAAGGGGTGTGGTGGTGGAGGGGGTAAAGAACAGTACATCAGTCAGAGGTGTGATTAGGCTCAGAGTAATAAGAGGAGTTATTTCTCATTAGTGCTTGTCATTTTAGCAATGCGCCATCGTCCCGTGACTTCACTCAGCTGCAACATCGTTTTGACGGGAGACACCAAAGAAAGTTTTTAAGCTTTGAGGTACATATACTCATGCGAAAAAAAAAAGTAGCAAAAAGATGATGTTTTTTTTTTCCCATACAAAAAGGAGCATTAGTGCAGTGCAGGTGCAGCCGGAGTGCATTTCTGGATCAGCTGGAATACTCGTACATGCTTTTGATCAATTACAGAGAGCTATGTAAATATAATGTGTAGTGCATCAGAAAATACCTTAGTGTACTGTACGCTACAGTATTTATTAAGACCGGCACCATGAGCCTTCATATGCAAGGGATTATTTGCATTAAAGGTAGATAGATTTGGATTATGTGTGCAAAAATGCAGACACAAATAAACAATATGTATAAATATGCACACATAATCCTAATCTATCTACATTTAATGCATATATATATATATATATATATATATATATATATATATATATATATATATATATATATATATATATATACACCACACACACTATTCATTCATTCATTCATCTTCTACCGCTTATCCGATCTTATCGATCTTCCCTCGGGTCACGGGGAGCCTGTGCCTATCTTAGGCGTCTATGGGCATTACGGCAGGATACACCCTGGATGGAATGCCAACCCATCGCAGAGCACACACACACACTCACATTCACACACACATTCATACACTAGGGACAATTTTCCAAGGTGCCAATCAACCTATTGTGCATGTTTTTGGACCGGGGGAAACCGGAGAACCCGGAGAAAAAAAACCCTGAGGCACGGGGAGAAAATGCAAACTCCACACACACATATGGCCTGAGACGGGAATCGAACCCGGGAACCCTGGCTGGTGTGAGGCGAACGTGTTAACCACTAAACCACCATGCCCCCATAGACTTTGTACAGTATAAATATTATAAATAAATAATAATAATAAATTCAAATAAAATGGTCAAATTCTTCTGTTCTCTTCTTTATTCCATATCTGCCTGAGCCAAGCTGATGCCCTGGTATTAAAAGTCCCGTTCAGAAAGAAACCCCTCTCTGCTGCTCCACATACACAGACTAAAAATACATTGAAGGTTAAACTAAAGAATTATGAAGATGATTTTGGATTATAATGACTATAAACCACCTGGCTTGGATATTTATTTGATTATTTATTCGATTCCTGTCTTGGCCATGTGTGTTTTTATATTTGTTATTTTGCTTTCAGATTTATTAATGTGTTTCCGGATTTGTTATTTCGTTTTTTTATTTGTTATTTTGCTTTCAGAGTTATCAATGTATATTGATAAAATTTGATAAACAGAATTTATTAAGATAATTTCAGATTTGTTATTTTGTTTAAGGGTTTGTTATTTGTTTTATGATGTGTTAATGTGCATTTCATTAATGAAATGCCGATAACTACATTTTGATGGAATTATATTCAGTCTCGGAGGCACTGTGGCGTAGTGGTTAGCACATTCGCCTCACACCGCCAGGATCCGGGTTCGATTCCTGGCTCGGTCATGTGTGTGTGGAGTTTGCATGTTCTCCCCGTGCCTCAAGGAGGTTTTTCTCCGGGTTCTCCGGTTTCCTCCCGGTCCAAAAACATGCACGGTAGGTTGATTGGCACCTTGGAAAATTGTCCCTAGTGTATGAATGTGTGTGTAAATGTGTGTGTGTGTGCCCTGCGATGGGTTGGCATTCCATCCAGGGTGTATCCTGCCTTAATGCCCATAGACGCCTGAGATAGGCACAGGCTCCCCGTGACCCGAGTGAAGATCGGATAAAGCGGTAGAAGATGATATTCAGTCTCTTCCTCGTACCGTCACTGCGAATGTTTTCTGTATCACCCCCGTCTTGCTAATTACAGGTAAACTTTTTTCTAGGAACTTTTTGAGAATATTTTCATGCTAACAATTATTCTTGTTTTTTTTTTTTTCTTTTAAACTGAACACATTGCCATCATCTTCACTCTAAAAAAAAACAAAAAAAAAAAACGAGCAAACAAGCCGTAAATGATTAAGGCAGGGTTGCATTAGGAGGTTGCATTGAAGTGTTTAATTTAAAAGTCATCAGAAACTGAGCGAGATAATGTCCTCTGAGGCGTAACCATAGCAACAATCGAATGATGGTATGGAGGAGGTTCGTAAACAAAATAAAGACGAGAAGAATGGAGGAATATCAGGAAGCTACAATTTGCATTGGAGTGGTACAAAAACCATATAAATACCAAGTGAAATGTAATGTTTTGGTGATTAGGTGTGTATACTGTTAAAAAAAAAAAAAAAAAATAACAGAGCTTATTTTCATTACAAACCAGTCATCATTAAAAGGAGGGAAAAAGGCACGGTTTTGATAATAGCCAATCTAGAGTTTGATATGTGAATTTACTGCACTAGTTAATGTCTTAGGGATTCGACGTGACTGTTAATGAGCTGTTAATGAGGAACACACTTTCTGCCTCAGTTCTGGTATTCACAAGGTCCGTGTCCGAGGCCAAAAGACAGCGCCTCCTGTGATGAGCACGGCGGCAGCTCTCACTTTGATGTCTGACATTATTGGTACTTAGGAAACCTGAATCTTTCATCAAGTCTGCAGCTTGGCGCGGTGAGGGAGTCCCATTTAGAGATGGATTCAAATCAGCCTCCGTGTCGCCCACCTAACGCCTCGCTTTTGCGCCAGTTCGGCTCCAGCGCTCTGTGATGTGACACCTACCATTCATTTGATTATTTCTCTTGTTTGCAACTAGCCATTATTTGAGTTCGGCCATTAAATAGACCAATTAGTCACTCATTTAGTCGGCAGAAAGGAGTCTGCCGGCTTGATTCGACGGCCTTTAAAGCTAAAAGCAATTAAACTAGCAGCCTAGTTCACTGTTACGACAAAGTGTGCTTCAAATAACTAACAGCATTTGTAAAGAGAGATGCATCTGAGTGAAGTAGATCAGAGAGATTCGACGCTGATGCCAATTAACTTTTCTTTTTTTTCTTTTTTTTTTAACTCAGGGACACAATGAAGTCTGTGCTTTGTAATGTTTGGCAGAATATTACAGCCATGCCCATGATAGGGAGGGAGAAAGTCTTATTCATGGGCATCCCTCTGCTCTACCATAAATATTCTGTTCAGAAAGAAATGGCAATTTGTATCTGTGTTGTTTTTGTTGTGATTATTATTATTATTATCATTATTATTATTATTATTATTATTATTATTATTATTATTAATGCATTCATTCATTTATCTTCTACCGGCTATATCCGATCTTCCCTCGGGTCACAGGGAGACTGTGCCTATCTCAGGAGTCTATGGGCATTAAAGCAAGATACACCCTGGATGGAATGCCAACCCATCGCAGGGCACACACACTCACACACACACACACTCACACATTCACACACACACATTCATACACTAGGGCCAATTTTCCAAGGTGCCAATCAAGCTACTGTTCATGTTTTTTGGACAAGGGGAGAAACCGGAGAAAAACCCCCTGAGGCACGTGGAGAACATACAAACTCCACATACACATGGCCGAGACGGGAATCGAACCGGAGCACTGGCGGTGTGAGGCGAACGTGCTAATCACTAAACCACCGTGCCCCATTATTATTATTATTATTATTATTATTTTTGGGATTGGGTAGCTAGGTGGTTCAAGGCGTTGGGCTATTGATTGGGGGAAAAGTCTGGGGTTTGATCCCAAGCTGCCACCCTTGGGTTCTTAAACAAGAACTGAGATAGGCACAGACTCCCGGTGACCTGAGGGAAGATCGGATATAGCAGTAGAAGATGAATGAATGAATGATTGAATGAATGAATGAATGGTATGGGTTTTTAGAATGATGGTATTTAAGAGGGGGTGGATTGAGTTAGCAATGAAACCTGTGCTGCATTGCTGTTTTCCTGGGGATTTTAAATGAATGCACATTTTATTGCACGTTATTGAAATGCATTGACAAAATTTTCTTCACAATGTCCATCTTTCCTTGAAAAGTCCATCTTAAAAGTACATTAGTGACCAAATCAATTTCTTCTACTCAGTTAATGAGGGAAAAAATAGCTTTTAGGTACAAACAAATAGATTTGAGAGTTGTGAGGTTTGCTACAGATGCAGGTTGAGAGCTCTGACTAGTTCACGCTCGTGAACTATGAATTCATTTTGTTTGTAAAATTTGTAAAAGTTGTTACCGACATTTCCTATTGACTACGTGTCTCCGAACCATGTGCGTAAGATATAAGCTATAAAAATAGATATGTGTTTACTGCCTACTGTCTGTATCTTTTCCAGCTTTTTGTTCATAAGGTGGACGGTATTCCCTTCGCTTGGGAAGACATTTCCTGCATGGCAGTGCCCTCATGCACAAAGGGAGCTCCATGGAGATATGGTTTATATGGGTTGGAGTACAAACATCTTCAATGGCCTTCCATAGGCAACCGTATTTGGATGAACGAGAACACATCATAGCAGAACCTGACTTCACTAATACCCATGCGGTTGAATGAATGAGCACTAATCTCCAAAAGCACCCTCCAAAATCTAGTGTAACATCTTCGTAGAAGAATGGAGGTCACAGCAAATGGGCATTCATTGTAGAACAGGAACTACAAAAGAACGTCCAAATATTATGGTTAGGTGTTCAAAAACGTCTGTCCATATAGCGTATATTATTTACAACATGAACAAAGGTTTAATACTTGCATTAGGGTCAGTGTACTGTAATTCTCTATCATTACCTCTAAACAGATTCAAATACTCAAGTGTATCACATATTGGCATCTCTTATTGCAAATGCCTCCAGGCATTTATTTTACCAATGCTCACTGTAGATACCTTTCATATATTTTTAATACCTTTTTTTTAATATATCTGGACAGTATATTATTCTGCAGTTTTATTTCACTTTTATTTATGTTGCCTTTGGAGCACAGTATATTTGCTACATGCCATTGTTTTCTGCAGTCTATCAGGTAAAACATCAGCATTCTGCGATCTGTCAATGCTTTTAATGTAAAGGCATATAGCGGTGTGTGTGTGTGTGTGTGTGTGTGTGTGTGTGTGTGTGTGGTAACGAAACAATCCCACACCACAAGTCAACATTATTAAAGTGTTGCCATATCGAAACATGAAGCCCACTTCTGTTGTTTAAACCATTAGGAGAAAACATCAGCATTGTTGAGATTTCCTTTGAACAGGTTCCCGCCGAAATTTTGGCTGATTCCTCCGGGACGACTGCGATAAACGTTAATTATTTCACGTGTAATTTTTCTATTCCTGATTGCGCCAGAGTTCATTTGGCGTAATTGGACACAGGTGTTTGCTGAGTCACAGCGTGCCATGCTGCATTTCGTTTTGCTTTTTTGGCAGCACCAAAGCCATTTCAGGAAATGTCTTTATGCGTAAGCAAACAAATCTCAAGGAAAAAAACAACAACAAAAAAACCCTTCATAATGCCTGATTTACTTAGTTTTTGGTTATGATGACTAACTTATACAGACTCTGTGCACTCACACACACACACACACACACACACTCACACTCTCTCCACTTTTTCCAACCCCAATGAACCCCAACAAACTCTTCTCCGGGTTTCCTGGGACTGTTGCCATGGAGACAGCGCTTACCTCGGTGCTTTCTCGCAGCCGTGCCTGTTATGATTGGAGTTGTTCTCTAGTTCACATACTGTACATTGAAAGGCATTAAACAAAGCAATAGATTTACATAGATAGAAAGAGCGACAGAATGTGAGAGAGAAAGAACGGAAAGAAAGACTTCCATGGAGACTGGAAATCAACAAATACCAGCGAATTTGCAAATAAAACCAGCATTACCATTTACACGATATGTTTGTTATTTAGACAAGAAGCAAGAAGGAGAGATGGCACCTTTATTGAAAAGTAATTTGTTTAGCTATTGCGCTCGTTTGCTGGCCTATTAACAATCTATTTAGTGACCAACTTGGAAAAGGTACAGAACCGTCGTTTGCTTGTGAAATCCGCATAGATCACTCGGCTACACAAAAGCCACCATGAACACTATGAATGAAATATTGCGAATCATATTGCTCTTGTTAACATTCATAAACAGCCCCATCCATCATTTACTACTCTTTTAAAATGGATTTGGCTGATTCAGTAAAGTGATTGGGTGGATTCCAATGCCTTATAGGTAAAGTCTGATCCTGACTTTTACAGTGTCATTAACTTGTTCCCACAGAGCCCCCCCTAAAAAACACCTTACCAGCAAACTAATATGTGCACTTTACATAATCAAGTAATAAAATATTCAAATGTGAGTGATGAGGAATATTAACTTTATATTTCTGAGATATACAAACATCCAAGCAATCCCTATCATAGTGCATACTTCTACGATGCCAGGTATGCCGATGCCTTCTCATTTGAGCGGTTCCAAGTAGGATCCATTTTTGGGCAGTTTCAAGAAAACAACTGCCCAACTGATAAAGCAGCTGCCACCTGATCTGATGTAATAATCATTTTTGTCTTCCGAAAATCCTCCTTCTTATCTGGCAGAATCCATGTGACCATTACACTTTTTTTAAGTGACCATTTTGTAGCTTTGCACTAATTGAATCATGTTTGCAAACGAATTATTCTAGCTTCAGTGCAAAAAAAGCAATGAAGCAAATATGGATCATATCTAGGGTAAATAAAAAAAGGCTATATTTAATTTCACTTCGCTTAGTAATGTATGCAATGGGATAGCGTGGTTAGTGGTTAGCACGTTTGCCTCACACCTCCAGAGTCCGGATTCGATTCCCGTCTCGGCCATGTGTGTGTGGAGTTTGCATGTTCTCCCCGTGCCTCAGGGTTTTTTTCTCCGGGTTCTCCGGTTTTCCCCGGTCCAAAAACATGCATGGTAGGTTGATTGGCACCTTGAAGAATTGTCCCTAGTGTGTGAATGTGTTTGTGTGTGTCCTGTGATGGGTTGGCATTCCATCCAGCGTGTATCCTGCCTTAATACCTATAGACGCCATAGATAGGCACAGGCTCCCTGTGACCCGAGGGAAGATCGGATAAAGCAGTAGAATGAATGAACATATGCAATGGTATATACACTACATAGAAAAAAATAATGAAGATATGTGGATCTTCCCCAAACTGGTACCACATAGTCCGAGGCACTTTATTGTATAGGATGTCTTAAGATGCGGTAGTACTAAATGTAACTTTCACTTGGACTACGATATACAAGCCAGCTTCATGAAGATATAGCTTACATGGGTTGGAGAGGACGCTCTTCTACTATAGAGCTTTAACCTCAACCCTACTGAAACGTTGTTTATACCCTAGTCCTCCTCACCACACTGACATCAGTACTTTACTTTACTGACACCTGTGTTGCTGAACGAATCTCACACACACTACCAAAACATACTATCAAAACTAGTGGAACATCTTTCTAATAGACTGGAGTTTATGATGATGGCAAATGGGAATTGTATGTGGAATAGATCGTTCAAATAAGCAGAAATAAATCTACAAACATTTTCTCATATACTACCGTCAAGACAAAAACAACAACAAGAAACTTGGTACTAAACAAGGTGACCTGCAAAACCTATAGTAGGAAGCTGGAGAAACCAGGAAGTAAACAAAACGAGGCTGTGACTTTATCTATATGTGTCACATATTGCTCCCATAGTCACTTTCCAGGTATCTGACCCATGCTGGTTTGTTTTTCTGTTACTGTTTTTTTTTGTTGTTGTTTTTTTTTTTTAAGCTTCTGGTTAAACTGTTTGCTGGCTGTTTTTTATTTTTGTCTTTGCACTTGTTTCTTCCCTGAGCGGCGTGCACCTGTGTGCTGGTGGATTTAACCTTGACTCTGTGCATAAATTGGTTTCAGTAAATCTTTGCACATGTATACTACTTCTCAGCATTCACTACCACGTATTGCCTACACTGTTAATAAAAAAATAAATAAACAAACTAATATATAAATAAATACAACTCTAGAGATTACACCCAGTTTGCAGCATTGCACTATTTCCATTCTCGTTTCCTCTGGGGAACTGAGGTTCGTCCAAAATCACAGGTTTGCACACATATGAGAGGATTACGCTGTGAGTCACTCTAATATACTGCTCTGAGATTATCCTGCTTGAACACAATTCCTTTAAACAGGAAGGGATTAATTTGGTGCTATTTAACATTGTAACATGACATGGCTGACATTATGAGCGAGGAGTTAAAGAGGATTTTGCCCCATTTTTCAGGAACCAAAGTTCAATGTAAGCCATTTGCCTTTTATAATAAGCTAATACAATTCAGCGGGACCCTTTGTAACGTCGGGCATAATCTGCTTAATGAAAGGGGGACAGAAAAAGTGTGCTTACGACTTTGCATGCATAGGGCAAAATACAGAAGAAGGCTATATAAAAAAGAAATAATGCAATATTCGCATTGTTCTTCAGTTGAAGAAATATGTGTTTTAAAAAGAAACACATAAAGAAATAAGAAAGAAAAAAGAAGGGAGGAGGAAGGACGAAAGGATGGAAATAAAGTGGTGCAAGATTTTTTTAGCCATAACCTTAAAAAAAAAAAAAAATTCAGATTCTCTTATCTGTTTGTCCATTAAAAAATAAATGCATTATCATATCCTTGGAACTGATAATGATATATTGATAGATAATAGAATATAATAAATAATAACATTGATGATAATACACACACACTACTCAGGCATACATTTATGACCACCTGCCTAATATTGTTTTGGTGATCATTTTGCCGCCAAGACAGTTCTAACCAATAGAGCGCTAACTTCTTCAGCACTTTGAGCTACAGAAGGTCGTCTGTCGGATTGTTACACACAGGCCAGCCTTCACTCCCCACAACCATCAATGTGCCTTGGTCTTCCATGACCCTGTCGCAGGCTTATCACCCTTGGGCATCTTCTGATAGACATTGAATCAAAAGAGGGAATCATTTGCTTATTTGGAAAAAATTGGCCTTATTGTAATATATGATGTGAACACTGCAGACTTCGAACACCCCAAGAGTTGGAGGTTTGGAGAAGCTCTGACCCAATCAACTAGCCTTGTCTATTTTTCCTGCATCTTCTATCACTTGCTGCCTAATATCTCTCTCTCACTAACAGGATCCATGATGAAGAGATAATCAGCACTATTCAATCACTGTCACATTGCCCTAATGTTATCCCTGACTGGTGTGTCTATATACATACCCTACTACACATACCTGCACCTTAGGCCTCCGCAACTTACAGTAGTACTTGGCTTTACTAAAAGCTTGGTGTTGCACACAGACCAACAAAAAATGTCTTGTAAATGAGTTATTAGGCTCAAATTGAATAGAGTCTGGATTCAAACTCTTACTAGAACTTATATAATATATATATATATATATATATATATATATATATATAGATATATATATATATATATATATATATATATATATATATATATATATATATATATTACATTCATCTTCGAACACAAGGGGTACAGTAGGCTTAGTGGTTAGCACATTTGCTTCACACCTCCAGGGTGTGTGTGTGTGTGTGTAGAGTTTGCATGTTCTCCCCTCAGGGGGGTTTTTCTCTGGGTTCTCCGGTCTGCCCCCCCACCCCCCCGGTCCGTTCCCTTCGACGGGGGTTGTATGAGGTTGGCCATACAGGGTGTATCTTGCCTTGATGCCTGAGATAGACATGGGGGAGCCTGTGTCCGATATATATATATATATATATATATATATATATATATATATATATATATATATATATATATATATATATATATATATATATATATATATATATATCGATATATATATATATGGCAACATTGGTTCTATTCTTGGTAAAAGCTGCCAGCTGGTTTAGCTACATCAAAGTAAAAAGCTATACAAAATAGTACTTTATTTATTTGTTTAATGTTGGCCAATTTCCAAATGTTTTCTAAGTCCTCTAAAGCTTAAAGCATTTTTTTTGCCAATTTAGCAATTTTTTTGCAAATTTTTTATTCAAATTTATCTAAATTTTGCACATGTTCTTGAGCAAGATTTTGAAGAAGACTAATACCAAAGTAAAGAAGTACGTCATAAGATTATTTCGTCTAAATAAAACACAATAATCAAATGCACTGATTACCAAGTCATTATGCAGAAAATAACATTAATACCTGCTATAACAGTAGGAAACTATAGTTTGAAACACTCACTTTATTGTTTTAGAGTAACAATATCAAGTATACAAACCTTCCTTTAAATGTAGGCACAATTTCATGAAGACCTAATAAGACTCTTGATATGGGTTAATGCAGAGATACTTGACTCTGTATCACCTAAGACTAATCTCAGAGCGTCTGTGTGGTATTAGAGCTCATCTGTGTAGTACAATGAAACATAATTACATTTCCTATTACGCCCTTGTTGTTGCGACTGGGATAACCATTGACATTTTCACTTGAAATTACGTGTTGCATTTTTTCCCTTGCAAAAGGATTAGCAAAATCCAGCATCTTGGGGCTTTATTATTATTAATTAGACAAAACTCTTAGTGCTGGGAATTGACAGTGTAATTTAAGCAGCTAATTAATATGCAAAGTCTGGAAACAAGATTTGGTTTTTAATCAGCCCAGTCACTGCATGGCAGAAAAAAAAGCATTTAAAATGTACATTTAAATATGGTTATGAGGCCTGGCTCAGTGGGTATGGGTTTATGATAATGGTGGAAGGGAAATTTGGAATATTTAATCCGTTCCGGGGCATCTGCTTGTGGCACATTTTCATAATGTCTTATTCAAGCCTCTTTTTTTTTTTTTACCCCAGCTCTAAAGTGTGGTTCAATGGGAAAACAAAATCACAGTAGTGAGTTTCGAATTTTCATTCTGTACAATAATGCGATCAAGTAGGAAGGCCGAAACTAATTACAGTATGCATTATTGCTTCTCATCAGCCTCATATAATCAAAGCCATCACCAGTGCAATCATCACTTTTACACACTATGAAATACAGCGCGCCATAAAGCGCTTCTTAGTGTTGTGTAAAATGCAAATACGCAACAGGCTGTACATTACAGCTTCGAGAGCTTTAATGCTTTGTAGCAGTTCATGAAGTGCTCTGTGAAACAATTAAACCATTTTAAAATGTAAGAAGGAATTTCAGTCATTCCAGTTATTAGAGTCCGTTTAATTCAGTTCTTTTGTTTGGATTCATTACCGATTTATTCTATTGCACTAACGTAATCTGCCGTCTCCAAGAAAACATTTGCAGTTTTAAGCAGTGACCTTCTGGGAAAAAAAAAAAAAAAAAAAAAAAAAAAATAATATATATATATATATATATATATATATATATATATATATATATATATTATATATATAAAAAAACGCTATATATTTATATTTAGCTTAGTCAGCTCATCATGTGGGGGCACGGTGGCTTAGTGGTTAGCGCATTTGCCTCACATCCCCAGGGTCGGGGTTCAATTCCACCTCCTCATGTGTGTGTGGAGTTGGCATGTACTCCCTCCCTCAGGGTTTTTTTTTCTCCGGATTTTCCTGTTCCCTCCCCGGTCCAAAAACATGCACGCTATTAGTTGATTGGCACCTTGGAAAAAGTATCCCTAGTGTATAAATGTGTGTGAGTATGTGTGTCCTGCCTTGATGCCCCA
>JACRUU010000026.1:11980831-12138331 GCA_030449085.1 Kryptopterus vitreolus | reverse complement strand
AAGGATTATATATGACTGGTGTTTAAATTAAAAGGACAAAAAGTTTCAAAATGGCTAATTAACAACTTATTTTGTAGATTGTTTTCCTTATATATTTATTGATTATAGTACTGGATAATGTAACTGTCTTTTTATTTTTTTGTTTACTTAAATTAAACGAAAGTTCATTACTATGTATATTCTGTCTCTGACAGTTCCTCAGCCTGGGCTACATCACTCAAATCAACTCTATTTGATAAACCAGCTTGTAAACTTATCATTTCTGTTTCTTCATGCCTGTGGAAATTAATCCGAAAATATAAATAGTATATTAACCAGATAAATATAAAACAGTAAATAAATTTAAACCTTTGTGTCACTGACCTGGCAGGTAATAAATATGCAACAAATGCTTCAAGCAGCAGCATCTATGTTCACTCCAACTGTGTGTATATATATATATATATATATATATATATATATATATATATATATATATATATATATATATATATATATATATATATATAGGGGCACGTGCCTCTGGGGGTTTTTTCTCCCGGTCCAAAAACATGCACGGTAGGTTGATTGGCACCTTGGAAAATTGTTGTCCCTAGTGTATGAATGTGTGTGTGAATGTGTGAATGTGAGTGTGTCTGTGCCCTGCAATGGGTTGGCATTCCATCCAGGGGTGTGTCCTGCCTTGAATGCCCATGGACGCCTGAGATGGGCACAGGCTCCCCGTGACCCGAAGATCCGGAAAATCGATCGGATAGGGTGAAGTATAGCGGTAGAAGATGAATGAATGAATGAATGATATGATATATATATATTATATTATTTATTTATTTATTTATTTATTTATTTATTTATACTCCGGAATAATATCTCAGAAATAATGTTTTTTTTTTTTTTTACAATGAATAAACAAACCCATAAGTACAGAAGTAATGAAAGTTTTTTCCTATGCTAAATTAGTCAACACATCAACGGTTTTGCATCATTAGCATTGCACTGGAGCTACAATAGCACTACAATGATTATATATTGCATTTAAAGACATGTCTTTCATCATTAACACCATTTCTACCTAAAATAGCAGGCAAAAAAAAAAATAGTCATTTATTTGCTCACATTCCAGTATTGATTTATGCTGGTCATCGGATCCAGATCTGAGATATGAGTTTGCAGTGTACCTAATATCAGTAGCGGACCGTGCATTTCACACCCAGGCCTTCAGTAGTGCTCCGTCTGAATTTATGGTTATAAAAACCATCTTAATATGCAGAAATTCAGTATAAAGGGCCATTGCCATTGCTGTAGACACAATAAATGCCTGTACTGAATAAACAAACCAGGGGCGAACTACTGCAGCTCCAGACATGTATTCTACTGCAGCTCCAGCCGTGACCCACATAAGAAACATCAATAATAAACTTGAAATATTATTTAGGAAAACAGCAGCATTGTACTCATCAAAAATCGGATTGATTGTAAACAATATCCATCCTCCTCTCTTTCCTAAAAACTAACGTAAAAGAGGTGGACAAAATCCTCTTCCTGGTCATGAAAGGACAGCGTTGTCCAACGTTTCTTAATAATGTCCGGCTTTTCTTGAAAAGTCCGAATTGAAAATGGCCTTGAAAGTAAATCTGCCACTTAATCTGTTTTTTCTTTCCTTCAGCCATTAAGGGGCGACAAAAATAGCTAAATTGGACAGAATCTAGACTATCCAATCAACGGCTCTGAATATGGTGACGTCATACGCCTGCTAGAGGGCGCTGGTGACACCAACTCAAAATCTGATTGGTTGCAGCAGCAGTATCATCAATGTTTATTCTGTTAGAGGTGCTGCAGAATGGATTGTGAAGGCCACGAGGCAGACTTCTCTGACTTTGACTCTAACTGGCAACAAATAATGGCTGAAATGTGATTGGTTAAATGCTTTAATATGAAAATACCTGTCTGGAAGCTGCACAAGCATCGGAAAAGCAACGACATTTGCATATGGCGGATTTGAAAGGAAGCGAATAGACCATTTGGAATTATTGAATAAGTACTGATGGACAAAATATAAGTAATATCAGTTTGTGATTCAGGTATTTCTTAGGCCAGCATAGAAGGCCTTGCAGGACTTGACAGTCCACCACTGATATATATATATATAGGAAAGTACACAATGCCGGCTCCATGAAAAGATAATTTACATGCAGTTGAAGATCTTGAGTGGTCTGCTATAATGCTCGGAACCCGTCTGAAGAACACTGGGATGAATTGCAACACTGGGACTTCTTACCCTACATCAGTATTTAACTTAATGCCCACTGACACTCCAAAAACCAGTGAATCATCTTCCTAGAATAATGCAGGTTATTTTAACAGCAAACTTGACAACAAGTGGAATTTCATATTCAAAAAGCACATAAAAACTTTATGATCACATCTCCACAATGTTTGGTCCATGTATTGCACTAAAACTAAAGGAGAAACCATTTGCTCGGAGGAGAATTCCTCTGAGGGTTTTCCTGTACGCTCACTATGACCCGTTCTACTCTACAGATTAATGATTTTAGAGAAAAAAAATGTTACTTCCTTCAACCATGTCAAATATGCATCTTAACCTGTACGATCAATATTGAGTAGGTGGAAAGACATGCATCTATGCCGAGCAGTCGATATTTCCTAGAAAGCATTATTTCAGAGATCATAATCTGTTTCAGCAGTGATCAGATTTCAGATGCAGATGACAAGCTCTGTCAGCACCACTTTACAATTAAAGTGAAAGATCCTGGATAGATGTGATTTAGAGCCCCAGATGTGGTTTGGATGATGGAAACAAAACCGGGCGTATGCGAAAAAGGCCTATAAACACGTTTACTCAACTCTGTGGCCTTCGTGCAAAAAAAGATTGGAGTTGGGTCTGTAGGATGCTCTGCGCATTTCTTACAGCCGATGGAGGTTGCCTTTATCACTCACGGCCGATCACACTAATCCACAGAGACAACTAATCGATACGAGCTGTTTTCCTGTGAAAGGATGCAGAATATACTCCCGACATGGAAAGAAAAGGACAGCGAATATTATCGGAGCTGTCCACTGATATCATTCATAAGGTCCGTGCGTGTGGAAGAACTATTTCATGCGGCGAACTATACAGTAGGATTGAGTTTGATGACAGAATCGTGTTATATTAAGGTGACTCTTTTAGCAGATAAAATTGTATTTTGTTTTTTTTTGTCAGAAACAACTGAGCCATGAAAACAATGCAATGAAGGTGTAAAGTATAGAGCTCCCAGTTTAACTTTGTCTGCTGCAAACTTCACACCTTAATCATTGCACACTCTCTCACCCATATCGTAGCAGCCAGCCTGAACATACCGATATATATATATATATATATATATATATATATCTATATATATATATATATATATATATATATATATATATATATATATAATCCTCCCTTAGGTCGCAGGGAGCCTGTGCTTATCTCAGGCATCTTGGGTCATAAAGGCAGGATACACCCTGTATGAGAATGTAGGAGGGGATGATTATTTTCCAAGGTGCCAATCAACCTACCGTGCATGTTTTTGGACCGGGGGGAGGAAATGGGGAAACCAGAGAACCAGGAGAAAAAAACCCTGAGGCACGGGGAGAGCATGCAAACTACGAACATATATGGCGGAGGCGGGAATCGATCGAAACACACACATATATATATATATATTATATATATATATATATATTTGCCTCACACACCGCCAGGGTCTGGGTTCGATTCCCGTCTCGGCCATGTGTGTGTGTGGAGTTTGCATGTTCTCTCCCGTGCCTCGGGGTTTTTTTCTCCGGGTTCTCCGGTTTCCTCCCGGTTTCCAAAAACATGCACGGTAGGTTTTGATTTTCCTTGGAAAAATTGTCCCTAGTTTGGAAACCTGGAAAACACGGTGCAACACGGTGGGAAACGATGGCATTCCTTTAGGCAAGGGGGCCTTGTCCCTATGTGTTAAATGTGTCCCTAGTGTGTATGCGATGTGTGTGAATGGGTACCTGTGTGCTGCCCCGTGATAGGTTGGCATTCCATCCAGGGTGTATCCTGCCTTAATGCCCATATAGACCCTAGACGCCTGTGATAGAATAAAAATTTATATATATATATATATATAGATATATATATATATATATATATATATATATATATATATATATATATATATATATATATATATATATATATACATTTTTTTTAAATAGACTGGCCCATTTTACATAGACTGGCCCACATCACATCTAGCTACATATCTGGATCTGAAATGTCAAACGCAAAAGATTGCAGAAAACAAGCCTGCATGCTTGACCTCTGTTAGATCAATATGAGATCAACAACCTGGAATTCACTTTCCATAACCTTCCCAAATTCATACCCAAGCGCAATTCACCAAAGGCAGAGACTGCACGCAACAAGCCATTTGTACAGGATTTAACCCTGTTCCAGAGAGCACTTCATCTTTTATAATGAATCCTCATGCCTGCCTTAGGCAGAATAGTTAAACACAGACTCCAGAGAATCTTAGCCAGGCACCTTTTGCGTAAAATCGATACAGGAATTGATCCAACTGAGCCGAAATGAAGCCACGGCGTTTGAGCGATCTGCTAATGTTCGACGCGAAACCGCAGAATAACATTTAGCCCCGTTGCGTTTTTATGAAGTGATGGCGCTCATTAAAAAACATGTTCCAGGCTAACGCTTTGATTCCTTCCAGGCATGTACATCAGTCTGCTGAGATCACATGAATGCAACATGATTTTAAATCTCTTGCAGTTGCTAAACACGTGTCATAGAATATATTCATATTTCTATATTATACTTTAACTTCGTTAATAAATACTTTTAATAAGCCACAGCTAGAGCTCAGGTGTTTTCCAGATCGGGGTGTGGTTGCTGGGGGTCTGTAGGAACAACCCTAATTTTTATAGTTTATATCGTTCTCTTGGCATCAAGTGAACTTTCGTCACATGCTTCAGTGCTAAATATGGAATCAAAATCGGCACCTCCATGTCCTACTGGGAAACAGTAGGAGGTTTCCTCCAGGTAAGGTAAGAGGCCTCACCCATCATGTAATCCATAAGAGACGGGGGGAAAAACCACGAGTGACATTTACAAACACGGTGCTCTGGTCATTGTATCGGACAGTGGTGGTGAAGTGGGTATTGGACTGTCATGCAATTTATTGGATTGTGTTTTGTGAAGAACAGAGCAAGGTTGCAAGGACATGTGGTAGAAAAGAGGTTTCTCTGCAGGATAAAATTGAAAATGAAAAAGGCTGTTTAGAGAATTTTAGAGTTTTTTGTTTACGTCTTTTTTACAAAATGTACAGACTTTTTGATAATATGTCATATATGCAAAACATATGGAAAATATGGTAAACAGGTGTGTATGTAATGTTACTACAGGTGCTTAGTAACAATGGTTAGTTCGGAATGTTATGTTGGGAACGATTAAAGTGTTAAGTTACATGTGACCAGGAAAAAGGGGGTGAATTTAGAGAAAACCGAAAACAGGACCTCAGCATCTGGCGAGTTTTATATATATTTGTATATATATAGTTTTATATATATATATATATATATATATATATATATATATATATATATATATATATATATATATATTCACTACTGCTCAAAGGTTGTGTACTGTTGGAATGGAAATGGAATTTTACTGTTCCAAGGAAACCCACACGAAATTACTCTGAACAGAACAATATAGCAAAAGAACAGGACATGCTGACATTGTCAGAGTTAGAACTAATGATTTTGATGGAAAAATAATGATGGAATGTTCCTTCAAACTTTGCATTCATAAAAAAATAATAATAATAATAATAATAACTTTTGCAGCAATTACTGTCTGGCAGACCTTAGGCAAAAAATTGCACAAGGGTTTTCTCATAATCAGTTAGTGGTATAAAATGAAATTGATTGAACTTGAATTGAATAAGCAGCCATACCGGGAGATTGGACTGACAATTGCTAACAATAGGATGCTATATAAAAAAATAGTTTTAAAAATCATCTGACTAAACTAAATTATGACAATTTGTTTAGTAAATTTCATGAAAATGTGTATATAGTATATATATATATATATATATATATATATATATATATATATATATATATATATATAAGTACATACATACATACATATATACATACATACAGAGAGATGGTAGCCCAGTGGACCGGAAGATCACAGGTTCAAACCCCTACCACCACCAAGCTGTCACTAGTGGGCCCTTGAGCAAGGCCCTTAACCCTCAGTTGATCAGGTGTAAGTCGCTGTGGATAAGGGTTGTGTCTGTCAAATTATGTATATAATATATATATATATATATATATACATATATTTAATTGTGTACATATCTCCAAACTTTATGGAGCAAGCTGAACATATTCATAATGAACTGAATCAGTGGCGTTGTTGATCAATATTTTACAATGAACCCTTTTATTAATTTAGGTTTCATTTTATAAGTAAATGTTGCCCATTCTTCTAATCGACGAGAACTAAAAATATCCACATTCATTACTAATTATTGCAGATGTTAATTCTATCCTATGCTTTCCTGACATTTTGCTCAGCTCATGAACCTGTATAAAAATAGAAAATGTTATGCAATCCCTTCAATCTGTACATAACACCTTACCGGCCAGTCTGAGACCTTCTACTCTGCTCATGTACACAAGAATCATTGCAATGACTGGAAAAAAAAGAGCCACAATTTGATCATGCTGCTCTTGACAAAATGGGTTTATTCACCATGCTGGCACTGACAGCTCCAACAGGTACAATTTCTGCCTCTGACATCTATGATATGGATGTCTGTCAACTAATGGGGCTTTTATAACGTTCGTATCTCAATGTCGCCTTTTCAGCTCTGACACTCTTCTGTCACGGTACTTGACTCATTACTGGAAAGTGGACACTGGGGTTTGAGGGTCTGACATAAAAGAGCCATAGCCCTTTGTGTAAATGGCCACATTAATCTCGCTTTTAACGAACGCTGATGGCCGTCCGGGAGGATTTTTTTTTTTTTTACTGTTTTTTTTTTTTCCTCATGAATCCATGAGCACACACAAAGGCGTGCATTTAGCACTGTCTGAAAAACCAGGATATTAAAATGAGACGTCTGACAGCACCACCAAAATGAATGGCCCATTTAATTGCCCCGTGGACAGCCATTATTATGACATTTAGTGAGGTATTTTGGGTGGAAGACAGGAGTCATTTAGTGCGTGTTTTGAAGCACACGAGGCATGCCAAGGTCACGTCGTCATAGCCGGTGCACTCCTGAGCGAAAATGATAATGAGAGATGACGTGAATCATCCTACGTCCTAAACACACAAAGGCCGACAAATGTAACAATTACACTGAGTGTAGCGGACATGGCTATTACGCCAGACACACGTGTTTAGGATAAGTTAGTGTGAGTTTCAAGACTCAATTCAAATTGTTTACACAGAGCAGTTTTTACATGGATTAACACCACATTCAGTTCAGTTCAGTTTTATTTGTAGAATCTTCATCTCTTGTGGCACAATAATGTGAGCATCGCAGCTCCCAAGGACATTCATTCATTCATTCATCTTCTACCGCTTTATCCGAATCTTCCCTTGGGTCACAGGGAGCCTGTGTCTATCTCAGGCGTCTATGGGCATTAAGGCAGGATACACCCTGGATGGAATGCTAACGCATTGCAGGGCACACACGCAGGGCACACACACACTCACACACACACATTCATACACTAGGGACAATTTTCCAAGGTGCCAATCAACCTACCGTGCATGTTTTTGGAGGCACGGGGAGAACATGCACACACATGGCCGAGACGGGAATCGAACCTGGACTCTGGTGGTGTGAGGCAAACACACTAACCACTAAGCCACCGTGCCCCCCTCCCAAGGACATCAGTTGAAATTCCTAAAATTCCTAAAATTTGGTCGAACTAATCATTTGAGTGGGGCGAGAAGATCTAAATGGAAGCTGAGCAGCACAAAACTATCCAGTATGTGTGTCACCAAATAAAACTGGGAAGAGTTAAGAAAAAAAAATTGTAAACATTTTATCATTTCTCACACATTCTCCCTACGAACCTATGAATGGCCCAATACCCTGCCTTCCTCCAGGTGCATGTGCACCAGGAGCCAGACTTCCAAGTCTAAGAGGATCCTTGGAAGATGACCTGAAGCCTGTCCAATCGATGGCTAGTCCGGCAGCGGACAGCCAATTGACTTGGCTCATGTCACACTTTTGCTTGCTAAGATAATGACATGCTTTGTAATAACATACGACCTACAGGTCCAGGATGCTTGTTCAGTCTCTCGTCATTCCGAGGCTGGATTACTGCTGCTGGCAGGTTCTACTCAGAACACTCAGAACGTTACTCGTCCACTGCAAATGATTCAAAACGCAGCTGTGTGCAACCTGCTCAAGTTCTCCCACAACCACCCCACTGCTGCGCTCGCTCCACTGGCTTCCAGTAGCTGCACACATCATATTCAAAACGCCGATGCTCTCCTACAAAGCAACAAATGGATCTATACCTTCATACCTCAGAGACCTGTTTATCGCCCTGTACCGCACCTCGCTGCCTGAGACCTTCTAGCACTGCTTAACTGGTTCCACCTTCTCTCAGGGTAAGAGTTCAAGGCTCTTCTCTGTTCTGGTGGCGAGGTGGGTGCCAAGCGACGAAGACCTATCTCTTCGAGAAATACTTAACCTTCTTAGCACTTTTTTCACTGTCTTGGCATCACAACAAGGGAAATAAACACCTCAACAGAGTTTAAGGTTACTTGTATCTTAAGTTATCTTCTTCTGTCATTCTAGCGCTTTACCCGACTGCTCTCTCGAGGGGAACATATGCCTCAGGCGTCTTTGGGGATCAAGGCAGGACACACCCTGTATAAAATGCCAACCCATTGTAGGGTGTATACACACACACACTCACATTCACACAATAGGGACAATTTTCCCTAACAATATAGAGTGCATGTTTTTGGATCGGGGGGGGGGGGGGGGGGGGGGGGGGGGGGGGGGGGGGGGACTGGAGACTCCGGAGAAACATGCAAAGTCCACACACACACACACACACACACATGGTGGAGGTGGGAATCAAACCACCAAATTCTGTAGATGTGAGGCAAAGATCCTAACCATTAAACCCCTGAGCTCAATCATCAAGTAAATTTTTTCTTAGATGAACACCTAAAGGACGTTTTTCTCTGGATAATGGCGTTTGCTAAATGCTGTAAATGTCCATTCATGCATTCATCTTCTACCGCTTTATCCTGTGCCTATCTCAGGTGTCTATGGGCAGGATGCACCCTGGATGGAATGCTAACCCATCGCAGGGCACACACACACACACACACACACACACTCACACACACACACACACACACACACACATTCATACACTAGGGACAATTTTCCAATGTGAAAAAATCAACCTACCGTGCATGTTTTTGGACCGGGAGGCACGGGGGGGAGGAGAACATGCAAACTCCATGCACACACATGGCCGAGACGGGAATCGAACCAGGACCCTGGCGGTGTGAGGCGAACGTGCCCCTCTGTAAATGTCCAATCAAAGCAAAATTTGCAAAATATATATTAACTAGACATAACGTAATGACATTATGACCGCTGAGGATTTGAAGTGTAAGGATTTGAACCATTTGAGCCAAACAAAATCTTCTGGGTTCTTCCTGGTCTGCAGGGGGCACTATATATATATATATATATATATATATATATATATATATATATATATATATATATATATATATATATATATATATATATATATATATAAAAGTGGTCATTTGCAGTCAAGACTAATGCACGTAGGATTCAAAGGCTGTATTCTAATCCAACAGATGAGCGACAGTATTGCATAAGAAGCTAACACTGGTAAAACTGTTTTGGCAGCAACACAATATTAAGTCAGTGGTCATTATGTTACGCCTGATTGCTGTATGTCTGTGAACTTGTGTTTGAAGGTAGAAGGTAGATTTTTCGATGCGATATGCTGACTACACCTCTGCCAAAGCTTAAAAATATGAGTTTGAGTGGTTTCGCATGTTTTTTTTTTTGTCGGAAGCCTTCCCTGTCTAGTAACTGCAATATGATAGGTGACAGAATCCAAGGGAGAATAAAAAATAATAAAAACACAATGCACCCAATCAGTAAAAAGATAGAGCACTGCAGGATGGTGCTGTTGTTTTAAACAGTCAACTCCTCCACTCCTTGTGATTGATTATGTTCCTCTAACATCGCTTACTCGCTATTAATTTTGACACGTCGACATCAGGGCGGATACGATAAGGATAAAACAAGCTTGATCTTCCTTCCCTGTTGTAAAACCCCTTGCAGTCGTGTTCTTGCTCTAAGGGGAAGCTTGCAGATGTCTACACCTGTCAGGCATGTGATTCTGAATGAAAGCAGAGACCTAATTCAAAATCCGGCTCTACCACATGATGCCAGAACACCTGACATCTTAAATTTCCTCACATTCTTGGAAAAATGTCAACCTAATTCTCAGCCAAGCTTTCAGACATCACAGCTTGTACAAAGACCCCCTCGCTTATGCAATCTGATTTTCTTTTTTTTTTTATCAACATTTTTTTTTTTTTTCTTGAGACACTTTTTCATCTTTCTCTCATTCATGTCTAGTCTAAAAGTCCTTCAATGATTTATGATTCGTGTTTGGCTGGAAGAGCAGCACGGCATGTGCTTTGGATTATTTAAGGCTACAGAGACGAGCTCATAGTCTCAGTCTGCTTCTACCTGAGGTTATTACACTGTGGTTGGAAGATACTCTGATTGATGCCCAGCTTCTATTTTACTTTTGTAACTAGTATAATGTGAACGTAGAGGTAAGCTGCCTTTAGTAGCAACATGCGTATATTGATATTTTTATTAAAGAGAAATTGAGCCTATGTATATATGTATTATATAAAACGAATGTAAAGTTGCCCTGCGATGGGTTGGCATTCCATCCAGGGTGTATCCTGCCCTAATGCCCATAGACACCTGAGATAGGCACAGGCTTCCTGTAACCCGAGGGAAGATCGGATAAAGTGGTAGAAGATGAATGAATGAATGAATATATAGTTGTATTGGTATTTCTGTTTCTACAGATGAAACATATAGCCAACATTCGAATTCTACATTAAAAAAAAAATTCTTAAATGCAAACCACATTAAATTAACATCAAACCAAGTCAACAATTCAACATATGATGTATAAATAGACTGCGTTTTCAAATATTTAATGCAAATGTCAGTGAGTGTATTTGTATTTTGTTGTTTTTTTTTTTGGTTTGTTTTTTTTTGTTTAGTTAATTCAGTTCAGTTGATACAGTTTTATTTTTTGTTTTTGTTTGCTCTGACCACAAAACATTTTGCTTGTTCTTTCAAAATATACATTCGAGTCCATAGAATTGTCTGTGTGTATTTTTGAAAATGTTGTTTCTGGTTTTGTTTGCAAACGATCTGAAAATTGAGAACACAACACAAATTTATAGTAGTTTAGGGTTCAGTCTTAATTTTTCATTTTTTTATTATTTTATTTTATTTTTTTTAGAAAGTATAGTAATAGTAGCTGATTCCAAGTTGAAATGAGATTTAGATCTAATAAAATAATAATAATAATAATAATAATAATAATAATAATAATAATAATAATATATTTATTTATTTATTAGTACAAAATATTAGTAGTAGTAGTATTAGTAGTCGTAGAAGTAGTAGCAGTAGTAGTTGTTGGTGTTGTTGTTGTTGTAGCAGTAGCTACAGCAGAAGACGCGCTTGACCTATATCATTTCCCAGGCATTTATTAATTTCTGGCTTTCTAAAACACCATTCCGTGACTAAAATTGTGTTGCGATGCAGAAACTTGTGTTGTGATGTTTTTCAAAATTTTAAACTTTAGTTTTCAAAAAGCTATGTTTTTGTTCACTAAACCAGAAGGCCAAAATAGAGAGAAAAACATGCATTTTCAAACAAAAACTTATTTATGTGAAAATGGCATCAGACTCATCCAACTGAACAAAGGACATACTGGGCCCTGGATAGGAAAACAAAGTTTGGACTGACCTTCTGAATGAATGTAGCACACAGGTGCTGTCCATGGTCCTGATCTGTTCTCTCAAAATTGATAATTAGAAAACATGTGGGATATATATATATAAATCATCACATAGAGGGCCCATGTGTTAATTTTTGTGTTTTTTGTTCCCCTTATGTTGGGGATGGTTAGGGATGAGGGGAATCACAAACATGAGGGGTTTAGGTTAACATTATGTCAGTGGTAGAATATGTCAGAGGCACAATTTCCAGACCATGTTGACAATGTTGACATGGTCCTATATTTTTCACTCAGGGATCATGCTAAAAAAAATCAAACGTTATGAGTTTAGACCTTCCACATGTTAAGTATAGCTCCAAATATAGATACAGAATACAGAAATAAATATTACAGTAGTGGCAAGTAAATATACAGATTGAGTCATTTTTTTTTTTTTTTTTTGTATTTTTCTAATCTTGGTGATCTCTTTTGTTTGCTCTTTTGCCCAGGTTGTATTCTTCTACAGATCCATAGCAACCTTGAACTGGAAAGCGGCTATGGACAATAAATGAAAATATGTCATCTAAACTCATCTCCTGTTCACTGTGCACCTTAATAGATTGTAGAGATTGTAGTTTGAGTGTGTGTGTGTGAGAGAGAGGGAGAGAGAGAGGAAAAAGAAAGGCCTTCTGTCTTGTCCCCTCTTGTTCTACCCTTCATTCTGAGATATGTTGCAGGAGAAATACAATAAGCTTCCCTTTTCCCAAAACAAATTTGTTGTCACTTCAGCTATAACCTATTGGTCAGGACTGTCCGCTTCTTTTTCTCTCATATATATATTATATATATATATATATATTATATATATGAGAGAGAGAGAGAGGGCACGGTGGCTTAGCAGGTTCGCCTCACAGCAACAGGGTCCAGGTTCGATTCCCGTCTCGCCCATATGTGTGTGGAGTTTGCATGTTCTCCCCGTGCCTCAGGGTTTTTTTCTCCGGGTTCTCCCGTTTCCTCCCGGTCCAAAAACCGGGGTGTGTGCGATGGGTTGGCATTCCATACAGGGTGTATCCTGCCTTAATGTCCCATCGACGCCTAAGATAGGCACAGGCTCCCCGTGACCCAAGGGAAGATATATGTAGAAGATGAATGAATGAATATATATATATATATATATATATATATATATATATATATATATTCAGCTTAAAATTACATGGATACTGGGAAAGTGTTGTTAAAAGTTAATATATACATATTTGTATATTTGCTTTATTGTAGTGTGAGAAATCGAATTTAATGTTTTTTCATACAATCAGGAGATTAGCTATATTAGATGTAAGCAATGCATTGCATGTGTATATGTGTGTGTGTTTGTGTGTGTGTGTGTGTGTGTGTGTGTGTGTGTGTGTGTGTGTGTGTGTGTGTGTGTGTGTGTGTGTGTGTGTGTGTGCTCTATAAACTATACATTTGCTTTAACCATTGTTTTAGGCAGAAAGATACTTGGAATTATAGTGAAAGATTAATTAGTATCGTGTCTTATTTTCTTGTATTTTTTTTTTATTTATTATTGGTTCCAACATTACATTCGACCTGTTATGGCCTTGAGAAACCCAACAGTTAAATCTTTGCCTGAATTCAGAAAATAAAAACTACTCTGTTGAAACCTATTGTCAGTAATTGTTTTGGATATGACAAAACAAGCTTTGCTGGATTGGAGGATTTCTACTTTATTCATTGCAGGTCAATCGTTGCTTCATTAGCTCTGAAATGTGTGTTCCGTGAGCTTCCGTGGGTTTTGCCCAGAGCAGTAGCTTCCCGTTAGCCACTTTTCCACAAAGCCCACAATGTTGGAGTGCTGCTGTGATGGTTGTTTTTTTGGGATTATATCTCCATACAAGGATCTACAGAGCTCAGTCAGAGTGACTATTGGGTCCTCGGTCAGCTCTCTTAATAAAGCCCTTCTACCCGGATTTCTCCAGCTTGCCTTGGTGACCTACTCTTAGAAAAGTCCTGGTTGTGCCAAACTTCTTTTATTTGAATATTATGGAGGCCACTGTGCTCTTGGGAATCTTCAGTGGAGCAGATATTTTTTTTCTCCCCCCCAGATCTGTGCCTGAAAACAATCTTGTCTCTGAGCTCTGCAGGCATTTTCTTTGACTTCATTGCATGGGTTTTGAAGCGATTTGCATTGTCAACTGTGAGACGTTCTATAGAGATGTGTGCGCCTTTCCAAATCTTCTGTCTCCAATCCAGGCAGATTCGAATCGAGGTGTTGAGAACTGGGAGACACCTGATTTATTTTTCAAAGGATCAGAATATCTATATATATCTATATATATATATATATATATATATATATCTATATATATATATATATATATATATATATTATATATATATATATATATATTTAATACACTTTGTTTCCACCAGTTGCTTTACTTATTTCATTTCCGCCGTTTTCAGTCTGTACACAGTCTATACAGTACAGGTGTCAAAAACTTATCAGGTGGAAAGTTTTCCATTCCCGAGAATAAGAAGTTTTGATTTGTGCGGGGAAAAGGTGAACATGGGCCTGAAATAAAATGGAATCCAGATATGTCTCTAACATACACAATCCAGGCTCCATTTGAACTAACAAATGCTCAGTTGTGTATCTATCAGAAATAGACACAGTTCAGGAGCATTTCTCTAAAATAGCCAAATGAATAAATAATAAATAAAGATGTGACACTTCTCACACACATCTTTACAATGTATGAGGCTGAACAGGTGTTTAAAAGACCCACATTTATTGTCAATTTATTGTGCGTCCGGAAGCAATTTCAGGGACTCAGGGAGAAAAATAGGGGAAAGGACATGCCCAAAGAGGATGGATTCAATCCCAGGCCATCGCAGCAAACACTTCATTCACACCAGGGTCAATTTAGGGAACGTAATAAAGTACAGACATGTTTTGACGGAGCCATAGTTTGCAATCCAAGGTAGTTGTCAGGTTTACGTTTCTCACAGGCCACTGAACCGTCGCATTTAGGTCACGCGACTTTCCGCTTGAAGCGAATTGTCGTTCGATCAGCACTTGTATAAAGATTCACCTCACACAACACTTTCTATCCTGATGATTTTGTTTCCTTTGCAATATTATCTAATAGTTATAGTAGTACTCCTATAAATAAAGAAAAAAAAATTATTAAATTATTAGGAGGGGCACGGTGGCTTAGTGGTTAGCAGGTTTGCCACACACCGCCAGGGTCCGGGTTTGATTCCCGTCTCAGCCATGTGTGTGTGGAGTTTGCATGTTCTCCTCGTGCCTCAGGGTTTTTTCTCCAGGTTCCCCCAGGTCCAAAAACATGCATGGTAGGTTGATTGGCACCTTGGAAAATTGTCCCTAGTGTATGAATGTGAGTGAGTGTGTGTGTCCTGCGATGGGTTGGCATTCCATCCAGGGTGTATCCTGCCTTAATGCCCATAGACGCCTGAGATAGGCACAGGCTCCCCGTGACCCGAGGGAAGATCAGATATAGCCATAGAAGATGAATAAATGAATTATTAGGTTTAAGTTTTAGGAAAAAACAAACATGATGCTTCTACTCGAAAAGAACCTGATTCGATCAGTATCTCCATTTCATGTCAGGTTATAACGCAGCACCCACACATTATTTTTCCTATAATATGTTCCTATAATATTTTGTATTTACTAGACATTTCAGGAAGATTTATTTATTTTTTTGTCACTTTAGAACGTTATGTGAAACATGACCTTGGCTCGCACAAAAGACCTGTTACGTACTATAGTGCACAGGTGGACTAGTGAATAGCTCCGAGTTACTGAAAAGCCTTTTTTCAAATACAACTGCGGATTCGTCTGGGTCTACAACAGTGACCTTGATGTTTTATATATATCAGAATTTGTGCTCGCACACTTGGAAATAGGTCACTTCATCATACATTCAGCTGGGTTCATTTCATCTGCTTCACTTCCATTGCATAGATCTTTTTTTTTTTTTTTTTTTTTTGGTCTCACCATATTGGAATAACATTTTGTCAATTCTGTGTGTAAACAGGGAGAGAAAATCAAAGTCTACACTTGCAGATTCATCTATCCACATTATTGATCTATACAAATAATATGAGTTAAAAAAAGACAAAGTACATGTACTTGAGTAAAAGTACAGATACACTATAAAATGACTCCAGTAAAAAAAAACCTTCACTTGATTAAAAGTACAAACGTATTTACCTTCAAATGTAGTTCAGTAGCCAACATACTGTGGCAGGTGATAAAGGCATTGGGCTCTGATCCAGAAGGTCACAGGTTCCAATCTCAGCATCGCCATTAATGGGCTCTTAAGCAAGGCCCTTAACCATCACCTGCTCATTTATAAGTCACCCTGGATAATGGTGTCTGCCAAAATACTGTGGTTTTCTTTTATGGTTTATGGTTCCTATTATAATTTTTTTTATCACATCTATATCACCTCTTTTTATTTTAGGGTGTCTGCCAAAATACACTGATTTTTTTTCTATGGTTATAATGATCCTTTTTGTCCTCCTGCACACCTATTTTCATCACACCTTTGTGTCTTTGTATTTTATTTCATCTCATTACATTATTTTATTCTCATTATTTTATTTTTCTTCCATTTATTTATATGAATGCTGCAATATTTCTTTTTTCACTTTTATGTTGGACACGCTGGACGGTCATAAGAAGCATTTCACTGCTTTGCGTATTACGTATGCATGTATATGTGCCAAATAAAATGTTCTTTTTATATTAGTAGCATGATATTAACGAGTCAAACACTGATTGATATCTGTTAAAATTATAATGAGCCCTTCTTTTTAACTACTTAAAACAAAAATCGCAAATGTAAGACCACCAGTGTTGTGACAATTCACAGGAGTTTCTATGCAAGACATTGACAGCATTTGGCAGACGCCCTTATCCAGAGCAACTTACAACTGAGCAATTGAGGGTTAAGGGTCTTGCTCAAGGGCCCACTAGTCGCAGGTTGGTGGTGGTGGTGGGGTATGAACCCGTGAATTTCCAGTCCAGAGGCCAACACCTTAACCACTGGACTACCACCTCACAAATCTTACAGGGTTCTGTTTGCTTTTGAACAGAGGCTGAACTGTATGTTCCTGCTAAATAGATACTATCAAACATGTTCAAAGCAGAGTTTGTGTGCTTGACCCTGATTGGTAGCTTACCTTGTGTTTGACCACTTAAGATTTTAACATGAGGTGGTAGTTTAGTAATTAAGGCGCTGGCCTCTGTCCCAGAAGATCACAGGTTCAAATCCCTCCATCATCGAGCTGCCCTCAGTGGGCTGCCCTCTTGAGCAAGGCCTTTAAACCCTCAATTGGGCGTTCTGGATAAGGGTGTCTCCCTAATGCCATAAATGTAACAGCTGATAACAAAAAACTGATTTGGCCAAATGTAGCTGAGTAAAAAAAGTACAATATTTGACTTTGTAATGTAGAGAATTAGAAGCACGGTAGTTTAGTGGTTAGCACGTTCGCCTCACACCTCCAGGATCCGGGTTTGAGTCCCGACTCGACCATGTGTGTGTGGAGTTTGCATGTTCTCCCCGTGCCTCAGGGGGTTTTTCTCCGGGTTCTCCGGTTTCCCCTCCCTGTCCAAAAACATGCGCGGTAGGTTGATTGGCACCTTGGAAAATTGTCCCTAGTGTATGAATGTGTGTGTGTGAATGTGAGTGTGTGTGTGTGTGTGTGCCTTGTTTTTGTCGTGTCTTGTCTGACCCTGTGATGGGTTGGCATTCCATCCAGGGTGTATCCTGCCTTAATGCCCATAGACGCCTGAGACCCGAGGGAAGATCGGATATAGAGGTAGAAGATGAATGAATGTGGAGAATTTAAAATAAAAGTCTCCCCAAATGGAAATGTTTAAGTAAATAGAAAACAAAGCTATTTAACTTTATTTACTTCATTACTGCTCTGCACTGGACACTGGAGAGAAGGAGAATAATAGAAGTTACATAGTAAATGAAAGTAAGTTACATACAAAGTGAGTGAGAGGTTACATAGGTGTGCATTTAATGAAGTATATATATATATATATATATATATATATATATATATATATATATATATATATATATATATATATATATATATATATATATATATATATATATATATAAATTCCAAACTTGCGTCTGATACAGGCCTCTAGCTCCCCAACAGTTCTAGGTCTTCTTTGTTGTATTTTCTGATTCATGTTGCGCTAAATGTTTTCAGTTGACATATATTATTTGACCCCCATGCAGGTCAGTTCACCTTTCAAACCAAATTGATGATTAGCTAGATAGTCCAGAGGATTTGTTGTCAATAGTTTGTCAAAAAGAAATGTTATATTTTGGTTCAGTTAATGACAAAAACGTTTTCCCACACTGCCTCAGTCCTTTTGAGCTTTTGCTTTGGTTCACTGACATATTTCTCCTCCTTTGCATAACAGCTTTAAGCGAGCCCATGCCTGCACACTACACCAAATGTACATCACTCCATACAACTAACTGTTCGTTCTTTCTTTTCTCTCTCTCTCTCTCTTCTCATAAATTATGCCTACATGTAAATGAGGATGGGGTTCTCTGTTGGTTCAGTGACGGCACCGCCAGCAACCGAAAAAGCTTTGCAAAGGGTCGTACGAACTGCCTGCCACATTGTCGGTGGTGTGCTTCCCTCCCTCCAGGACATCTACATCAAGCGGAGTACAAGGAAAGCCTGGAAGATCATTAATGACTCCATCCACCCGTCCCACAGACTGTTCTCTCTGCTGCCCTCAGGAAGACGCCTCCGCAGCATCCGATCCCGCACTAGCCGACTGAGGGATAGCTTTTTCCCTACGGCTATCAGGTTAATAAACAAGCAGCGATGCCTCACAGACAACCTCAGACAACCTCACCTTACCATATGCTGCATACTTTCGGCTCTACCGAATATCACACACTGCACTTTAACACTGGACACTATACACACATATATTTGTTACACTAAACACATCCAATATACATCCATGTCCCTGTGTACATTATCTCACATGCATACTGTCATAGCACATTGACACTATACAAATACTATATGTTTAATGTTTCCCATTTCTCTCTTTTTGCACTGCATTATGTACCGCTCTCAACCTGCACAATATTTTGTAAAATATCTCTTGTGGATCTGAGTATGTATGTAGGTATGTATGTATGTATGTATTGCATATGTACATATAATAATACTAATAATATTAATACTACTACTACTACTACTACTAATAATAATAATACTTATTATTATTATAGTTCATTACATTTATATAGCGCTTTACATTATGAGAGGGTATGCAGCATCCGGTATGCAGCATCCACCTGGATGATGCGACAGCAGCCAAAGTGCGCCAGAATGCTCACCACACACTTTACTGGTTTGAGAAGAGACAGAATGATGATAATCAGTAGATATGGTGGATGGTTAGGAGGCCATGATGTTCAGAAGCCACTGGGAGAATTTGGCCAGGATGCCGATGACAAGCCTCTATTCTTTTTCAAAAGATAATCCTTTTTAATGATCTCATCCAGTGCTTTTTGACAGTATAGTGTCCTCATCACTATACTGGGGTGTTCGGACCCACACAGGTAAGCACCCCCTGCTGGCCATACTAACGCTTCTACCAGGCAGCAACGCAGCATTCCCAGGGGGTTTCCCATCCAAGTACAAACCAGGCTCATCCCTGCTTCGCTTCAGTAGGAAACCAGTCTTGGGCTACAGGGTGATTCGCTGCTGGCATATATATATATAGATATATATATATATATATATATATATATATATATATATATATATATATATATATATATATATATATATATATATATATTATATATATATATATATATATATATATATATATATATATATATTTCTATATAATATATATCTTTAGTTTTTCATTTTTTTTTTTTTTTTTTTTTTCATTCTATCACCCTGTATATAATATGAGCATAGACTGCCTTTGCATTGTTTGGAGCAATATCACAACAATTTCACTCACCCTTGTGGTCATGTGACAATAAAGCCATGTGACAATATATCCTCTCAAGGTTTCCTCCTGTTACTATCTCAGGGAGTTTTTCCTTGCCTCGGCTCATTCAACAAGGACCAATCAGGCACAAACTGCTTTTCATTCCCACACACTATAATTAAGTGTATTAGATAAAGCTGCCTTGTGACACTGACAATTGTTAAAAACGCTCTACAAACAAAACTGAAAAGAATTTGTGGATTACATGTGTAAACTGTGTCCAGAGAAAACAATTTCTGAAGGTGTTTTTCAGTTGTTGCAGTAGTTCCTATTACAGAACCATTCTCTTTCAAAAATCACCTGATGCTGATTTTTGCCTTTGTCTTTTGCGTAAATACATTTTCTCACGTTAACGACCAGTTGCCAATTAATCAAATTAGTGGCGAAATGTTTCTCCAGCTGTTTCTTTTTTAGTAACACTTTCTTTTCCAACGTTGTGTTGCACATCTCTCGCAACATTTTGCGATGTGTTTCAGCAATCAAATACAAAATGACCTCATTTTTTCCTCTTAAAATGGGACATTTCTTTCATTGAAACGCTTCCATATGTTTATCATATCCTGTCTTGACTGAAATACCGGCTGTGAGGTTTGCAAATCAGCGCAATGTAATTTATTTTTATCTTTTTTTGTAGAAACTGAGGTCGTACAAGTAAAACCATAAAATATTACAATTTAATGCAAATATGCCTCTCCTTTCCTTCCCGTATCCTGTCACTACTTTCCTCATTCCCCTACCAAACTACCAGGGTCTTGCAATAACTTTTCACACTCTGTGGGTTTATATGTGAAATAAAAATGATAGCTGATGTTACTGGCGCATTGGATTTAAGCTAATTTACTGTAGAGATTGATTCCCTAATTGGATTTACATTTACAGTTCATTTCAAGAGTAGCTAAGGCTTAGGAGTAATATTAATCAGAATACTTATGGATGCGTTAGTAGAATAAAAAGGAAACCCAAAGTGTCCCAAAGGCTTTCGTTTGTTTGTTTGCTTGCTTTTAGGTAGGTATTCAGTCTTCATTTGTCAGTCAGTGACTCAGCTGTTCAGACAGCCAGAGGAAGGTTATCCCACCACCTGGGTTCCAGGACAGAGAAGAGTCTTGATTCAGGTTTTCCTTCTGTCTTGACATATGGTGAGTCACATGAAGTCGTGCTCAAGGTTTCAGGAGTCCGAATTCAGATTTGTATGATTTAATTCCTGCTTCATGACTAAACAAGTTTAAGTGTTTTATTAATTAAGGGAGCAAGGGAAAGTAGCCATGTCTGAAAGCCTTAGCTTATAAACGCTTTCACTTTTTATTGATTATGTCTGAAATAAATACATTCAAAATAAATAAGATTTTAGATAGAAATACAGTGTACTCATGCATTCATCTCATGTTTATCCCAGTAAGTGAAATCCTAACTTTTAAAGCTGTCATTGTAATTTGCCCTATTGCAAGAAGAATGCCTTTGTGTATGCAGTAAATAGCTGAGTGGTAAATAAAATAAGATACTAACTAAATAAAGTTTCAGGGGTTTGCAGTGGAAAGAGGGTTTTAAATATGTTACCATAGTCAGCACATTCACATTCAGGGCTGATAAATAAAATTCGTTTTTTTTGTTGTTTTGTTTTTTGTTTACTAAGATTGTTGTTTACGTTTTGTTTAGGTTACACATTACACAAGTGTTTATAGTGAACGGCATCAGTGCTTCTATAAAGTAAAGTTTACTTTTATATTCTTTTTCTTTTGGCGGTATTGTATTACGCTGAGTCCGAATTTCTGGGATCGACTGTATAGTAATTATAGAAATGAAAGGTCCAAAACAAAGTGTGTGTGTGTGTGTGTGTGTGTGTGTGGGTGTGGTGTGTGTGTGTGTGTGTTTGTGTTTTATCCACTCTTGTTCTAATCTTCATTCAGATGTAACAAGTCCTTACAGGTTTACTTATGTAGGTGTGCATGTGTGTGACTGTTCGACTGATCGACAAAGACTGGTCCTCACGATAGTCCATTTCCTAGTCCTCATAAGTTTATAAAAATGTGTGTGTGTGTGTGTGTGTGTGTGTGTGTGTGTGTGTGTGTGTGTGTGTGTGTGTGTGTGTGTGTGTGTGTGTGCTTTAAGCTTCACAGAATTGTGTTCTGGATGACTGTAATCACATCATTAAGAAAATGCTGAGTTCCCAGAACTGTAAGTATGATTTATTAAGAATAGAATAATAGCACAGACCTTTACATTAGTCATACAAAATTACTCACGGAAAATAAAACACTAAATATAGATCCACTAATAACATATTAATCGTGTTGCATTCAGTTCATCCATGCGCGCCCACTCTATAAACCCACCTTCCCATTGCACATCTCACACACGTTGTACTTAGATTGTTCATGTTAACATTTAAATTCTTTTATATAGACACACACACACAACACACACACACACACACACACACACACACACACACAAATAAATAAATAAATTATATAGTCCACTCACTCCAAGAGAGTCACATACTGGAGGATTCAGGGGGTTCTCAGCTTACTTTCATTTACCTGTGTATGACAGTAAATATATATACTTCTTGTATGTCGCCCTGGATAAGGGCGTCTGCTAAATACTGTAAAAAATTTAAATGTAAATACAAATATGTACTCTTTTTTTCAAAATTATTAAATCTTAGATGTTTATGAAAAAGAATATAAGACACAACTGCTTGTAAAGAGTTTTCCATATTTTCACATACATACGTACGCACACACACACACACATATACGCCGGTATATACACGAGGGGAACGTAATACGTCAAAAGGAAAAGGAACAATTGAATATAAATGGCCATAGATAGATAGATAGATAGATAGATAGATAGATAGATAGATAGATAGATAGATAGATAGATAGATAGATAGATAGATAGATAGATAGATAGATAGATAGATAGATAGATAGATAGATAGATAGATAGATAGATAGATAGATAGATAGATAGATAGATAGATAGATAGATAGATAGATAGATAGATAGATAGATAGATAGATAGATAGATAGATAGATAGATAGATAGATAGATAGATAGATAGATAGATAGATAGATAGATAGATAGATAGATAGATAGATAGATAGATAGACTAGATAGATAGATAGATAGATAGATAGATAGATAGATAGATAGATAGATAGATAGATAGATAGATAGATAGATAGATAGATAGATAGATAGATAGATAGATAGATAGATAGATAGATAGATAGATAGATAGATAGATAGATAGATAGTTAGTTAGTTAGTTTAATATTGATATTTTAGCCACATACTAAGCTAAAATGCCCCGGGCACTTCTCTTGATCACAGGCCATGTAGATTCTCTGGCATCAGCAGGGGTCAGAATATCATTATAATCAAGCACAGTCGTATACTCAGCATACAGTACACCAGTGTGTGTATGGGGGTGCCATGACAAACTGATTTAAAAAAAAAAAAAGAAATATTCATCTGAATACTCTGTTCTCTCCTCTGTTTTCCTCTCCTCTTTTACTTTTACCTCACATGACCTGACCTTAATCCAATTCCCTAAACTATCAAAAAGGCATTATTGGGGCCTTAAGTGAAACATTTTCACAGACAGGTAAATAGATAGAGAAAGAACACATGGATACAGCCGTGACATGTAAGAGTGCAGTAAACATTGCTGATGCAAGATCATTAGAAGTGTTAATAGTGTTACATTTAGCAGTGTTACATTTCATATCATTCTCTAGAACTATTTTACGTAATATTCTTGGAGACGTTTATGCACAATTACACACTAATCAACTTTTATTGTTACATAGCAATACGTACAGTGAAATTCTTTATTTTGTGTATCCCAGGTTGCTAATCTTTACACTATACATTATTAACAGCATTGTTCTATTCTATGTAGTGAGGTATGCATATAATAAGTCACGCTTCATGAAGCACAAATACTCTTACAGTCTGCATTAAGAGCAGAGACACATGTACACTTGCTTATTTAGAATCAGAAGGAATTGTCATTCTTTATTGTTTTTAAAATTGGATGGTGATTTTGTTGAATATGAGTATAAAAAAAGATATGGAGTGAATGGCATTTATGGTAGTAGAAGTGCTATGTTGATGAAAGAGGTCAGAGGACAATGATCAGATTGCCAAGATGGACAGCGAGAATGACATTTAAGGCCAGCTACCAATTTTACACAGGGCGACAGCATGTTGCGTTTCCACTTCCCCCGCTGTCAGTGTGATCCCGAGTTACTACAGGTAGTATCTGTCTCAGAGCTTCATATGTTTTTTTTTTCTTTTTTGTAATTGTGTGGGGTTTATACAATTTCCTCCCACCACCTAAAAATATACCAGTATGGGGGCGCGGGTTTCCTACCGGCCTAAAAATGTCCGGTGGATTGGCTATGCTAAAAAAGTCCCCAGGTATGAATGTATGTGCCTCCAATCCCAGGGTGTATTTGTCAATGCCTCACACTCAGTATTCCCAGAAAATGATTTCACTTACTGGGATAAACATGAGATGAATACATGAGTGTAGATGAATAGGTAAATAAATAACAATCTTAGATTGGATATAAAATGGACCTGGACTTTTTAGGGATTGCAGATCAGTCGCCCTAAATTCCAATGAGCAATAAAGTAGCATCCATTTAGCCCATCTCACAGAAGATTTAATAACTGAAATGAACTGTACAGTACTGTATAATTTGTGGAGTGGAGATTCCAGTTATTAAAAGTAATTACTCAACAATATTTCTTGATGGAAAAAGCAAATCAGATGTATAATAGCTTTGAGTACATTCTAACAAGGAAAATGTGCTAGAAAAGAAGAGATAGTTTGCTGAAGTTCACTGCAATGGACTCTTGGCCAGAAGATCGCAGGTTCAAATCCCAGCACCTGCAAGCCTTGGTGCCGGCCCCAACCCTGGATAAATGGGGAGGGTTGTGTTTGGATTATATATATATATAATATATATATATATATATATATATATATATATATATATATATATATATATATACAGAGGGTCTATAATATTACTGAGCACTGACAGTATATGTGTCATTTCAATATCAATTTCAAATGTCTAGTGGTTTCTTCTACATGACAGTAGACTGTGGGACGGTGACTCGGTGTGAATGAGCGTTGGAATGTGCATGTGTGTGTTTATGATGCTTAAAGATTAGAGGTGTATTCTCAGCTCATGTGCAGTATCGGACCAGGAGCCACCAGAAGCCCGATCGTAAGGTGCTCAGTAAAGCTGCTTATCACAGCGTGGGGCACGGTGGCTTAGTGGTTAGCACATTTGCCTCCAACCTCCAGAGTCGGGGTTCGATTCCCGCCTCCGTCATGTGTGTGTGGAGTTTGCATTTTCTCCCCCGTGCCTCAGGGGGTTTTTTCTCTGTGTTCTCCGGTTTCCCCCCCCCCCCCGGTCCAAAAACATGCATGGTAGGTTGATTGGCACCTTGGAAAATTGTCCTTAGTGTGTGAATGTGTGTAGTGTGTGTGTGTGCCCTGCGATGGGTTGGCATTCCATCCAGGGTGTGTCCTGCCGTAATGCCCCAGGCTCCCTATGACCCGAGGGATAAAGCAGTAGCAGATGAATGAATGAATGAATGAATGTTACTAAGATCTTGGACAAGCTTTTTTTTCTCCTGAAGCTGTAAAAACCTTTCTGATATTTACAAAGCCCTGACATAAATGTTAAACAAATATCCTCCCCCCCCCAAAAAAAAACCCGATTCACTACAATTCTATGATTAATCTAAAACAAGAACAAATTTTCTTTGAGAATGGGGCAGGTCAGCCATATAGCTTTCTGTGAATGAGCTGCCAAGAAGAGCCCATTAATAATAAACATTTCATTTACGTTCAGTGAGAACTACAGTATAACCAGACCAATAACATACTAGAAAATGAATCAAACGATTCAATCCTACTGTTTAATGATATGAATTGAATTTTGCATCAGTTTAATGTCAAGGGGTCATCTAGAAGAACTCACAGTTATTGGAGTTGTAAACAATATAAATGTTAATATTAAGAAGGAGGGGCAGGGTGGCTTAGTGGTTAGCAAGTTCGCCTCACACCGCCAGGGTCTGGGTTCAATTCCCATCTCGGCCATGTGTGTGTGGAGTTTGCATGTTCTCCCCGTGCCTCAAGGGGGTTTTCTCCGGGTTCTCCGGTTTCCGGGTCCCGGTTCACCCCCTCCGGGTCCAAAAACATGCACAGTAAGTTGATTGGCACCTTGGAAAATTGTCCCTAGTGTGTGTGTGTGTGTGTGTGTGTGTGTGTGCCCTGTGATGGGTTGGCATTCCATCCAGGGTCCAGTTTGTATCCTGCCTTAGGGTGTATCCCCCTTTGCATAGGCCGTAGAGCTAGCCCCCCTGTGACCCGGCTTTTGTTCCCTAGGTGATCCGGATTGATCGCTAGAGGGAAGATCGGTGATAAAGCGGTAAGAAGTTTTCGAATGAATTAAGAATGAATGATAAAGATTAAATAGCTTTTAAGATCCTCCTTTCTCCTTTCGATATCCAGCTTTTGACCCGAAAGATCGGATCAGAAGATGAAAGGATGAATGAATGAATGAATATTAAGAAGGAATCCAGCTTTTAAATATCAAAGACAAAGTTCAGAATTCAAAGATCCACAATGCATTTCAATCATGGCATAGATTAGCAGAGATTTATCTTCTTTTGCTTATAATTCGTCAGAATTTCTATTAAAACAATGACGGGACGGTTGTAGGAGAACGTGAGTTTTGAAAGTCACTGCAAAAATAAAATCCACCATTTGTACACATTTTTATTTATTTATTTTTTTCAGAGCATCGACTGAAGCTATGTTTAGATCCAGGGTTTCCTCTCGATCTGTGATCGTGGAAAAGGCTCGACGTTTCATATTGCACCTCGCCCACTTACCTCACATGCTTATCATGAAGCCACACAGAGCCACATGGTGCCATTGCTGGAGTTCCAACAGCTCTTCGTCGAGCATGTGTATGTGTTTCAACACATCGCTGGCTTTGAGCGACCTGTGTTCTTTCCTGCGCGCTTTGATCCAGACAGCAGAGGTTCAAACAGCAATGACACGTGGCGGCCTTGAGACAGAGAGACATATCGAAACATGCCAAGAGAAAACCAAACACTTTTCTACATTTATCAAACTGACTCTTGTGGCAGTCTCAGCCACAGAGATGTGAAGAAACGGCTTTCCATTGCTCTATCGCAACCCCCCCCCCCTTCCCCCCCCAACACACACACACACAAACCTTACAAAACCTCTGTAAACAATGCTTCAAACGTCACATTTAAAGCTGTTGAAAAGGAAATGTCCTATTTTGAGTTTTGGAAATTACAGATCTTTTATCCGGGACTTGTTCTGACTTACTTTTTCTTCCTCCTGCTTGCTGTCATTTGATGTCTGCGCACAGTTAAGGAAAAACGTTTCGAGGTCGTCGCTGTAGGGGATGTTTTCTTTTAACACCTTTTGCTGTGAGGAACCACTGAGACGCCACTTGGTGTCAAAGTGTTTCCTAACCGTGCCAGTCCTGGCCTAGCAGTTTTGTGTGGACCCCCCTCACACACACGTGCACCATATACATAAACCGTCTACTACAGTATAGCTAGGGAAAGCCCCTCCCCGATATATCAGAATTGTATATCGTCAATTTTGAGTCAACAAGTACAATATTTAGTAAGAAGAAGAATAAGCCATTTGTCACACATAATATATATATATATATATATATATATATATATATATATATATATATATATATATATATATAGTATATATATATATATATATATATATATATATATATATATATATATATATATATATATATATTATATATTACAGCACAGTGAAATTCGTTCTTCACATATCCCAGCTTGTTGTTGGTAGCTGAGCTCAGAGCGCAGGGTCAGCCATGATACGCCGTCCATGGAGCACAGAGGGTCGAACCCGGATCTTCCGATTAGCAGCCCAGCGCCTTAGACCACTTAGCTACCCCCTCCAAGTAATCTTATAAGGTAATAATCTAATAGGTAGTAGCAATCTACTTATTAGATTAGGTGGAAATTAGCCAAATTTTTTTCAAGTATTTCCATTAGGGGGGACTAAATGTTTTAGTTTTTATTCCACTCCATTTTCCAAAATCAGTCGTTCCTTTTTAGGGATTGGGTTCATCAACAAACATCAACAAACCTTCGGTCCATCAACAACTATAGACGGGTATCACTCCTCTTTTTTCTTTCTAAAACTCCGGAACATCCTGTTTTTAACCAGCTGTTTGTCTATCTGTAACAGAACAACCTTCAGGACCTCAACCAGACTGGCCTCAATGCAGCACATTCCTCAGAGACTGGGGGGGAGACTGGGGGGTTCCTTTTCTGGGGGTCACTAAGCGCTTTTCTGTTACCCTTCAAAACAGGCGAATTTAAATAGCGAATTGAAAATACGACTAATGGAAATGCGTCAAATTCTCACATGAGGTGGTTTTTTTTTAGACGATGCGAAAAATGAATAATTTTCAAAACTGTAATGGAAACATTTTTTGCATTTCCAGGTCACATGATATACCTTGCCTTGCTTTAGGCATGATCCTGCAGATGCTACAAGAGGCCCTATTGCACTGCACAGCAAATTTGTAATGGAAACAGGTCTACTGTCCCCTGTCCAAGACTTCCTAAATCTTTAGACAGCGTCTGACATGGTCAGGAACCTCGGTATCTGTGGAGCAGCATGAAAATGGTTTGCCTTCTACTTAGGTGGTTGCTCATCAACCATCTATCCACACAAGCTGTTCAGGTGCTTGTTCAGTCTATTGTCATTTCAAGACTGGACTACAGCAATTCACTGCTGTCTGGTTTACCACGAAACGACATTTTTTCACTGCAAATGATCCAAAATGCCCATCTTTCAATGTGCCCAACTTTTCCCACACCACTACACTGCTATTTGTCCTTGCCTGGATTCTGGTACCCACACACCAGATTCAAAACACTGATGCTTGACCACAAAGCCAAAAATGGACCAGCACCTTCCTACCTCAGAGACCTCATTATAACACCTTGCCTGAGATGGTCTAGCACTGCTTGACTGGTCCCACTTTCTCTCCGAGCAAGAGGTAACGTCAAGGTTCTTCTCTGTTCTGGAAATGAGCTGATGGAACAGAGTTTAAGATGGTTTGTATCTTCGCAAACCAGTGTTGATTTATTCCTTGATAGAAACTCAGCACATTTATATACATCGCTCTGGATAAGGGCACCTGCCATGTGCTGTCAATGTAAGTGGGATAAAAACTTAACTGGTCAAGAGCTCAGCAAGATATCAAACAGGGTATAGCATGTGGTCTGTTTTGGACTTCTTTTGATTGCTGCTTAGTGACATCACATACCATTCCCTTTCAGGAACATGAGCCGTGTCTGTAATGCTTTGGGAACAAGAGTCCAACCCCACCATACTGACCAGGTTGCCTAGTATGGGTTATCACAGTTAGGCTAAAACACAGATATGCCCAGAGTGGCATTGTTAAAACTATGAACCCTGATGGTTAGAGGGATCATAGGTTAGATAGACATCATATATGTAATATCACAAAAGAGCTGGTCCGATTTCCTCCACAGGGCAGTCCTATGCAAATAGGATAGAGTGCCTGTATCATGATAGGGTGTGGTGTGACAAAGGGTAGCTTTGGCATTGCATGTACGAGGGACCAACAAAAAGGCCCCTTTTCTCAGCAGACTTTGTCCCATGACCAGAGCCTGCTGGGGCCCCACCAAGGTGAAAACGGAGTGTGTATATATATATATATATATATATATATATATATATATATATATAATATATATATACATATATGAAGATGAAGATGATGGTCATAGATAGTCAGCTAGTGTCTCTCCAAATCAAGGGATCTTCCAGCAATGATTTATGCCTAGGTGAAAGAGGCATGCCGAATGTAGATGATCCCAGGACTTGGACACCAGGAAAATGTCAGGTTCTAGACCACATGCTATACCCTGCTTATCCAACTTACTCTGTGTTTGTATCAGGTAATGTCTATGCTAGCCATTGCGCTAGTCACTACCTCTTCCTCGAACTGGAGAAACTGTGCTAACGCTTGCACAGGCTCAGCCGAGGCTGTAATCTCCATGTCTACCTCCTAGGAAGAAAACATAAGAAAGGTGTGCTTCGAAACCCAATGAGAACAGCATCTTGAAGGTGTTAAAGGAGAAAGGGGCAAGCCCGCCTCCATTCCGTCCAGCAGATCCACCTTAAAACCGCATGACTCCAGTCCACCACTTTACCTTTACCACTTAAAACGACTGGAGCTGCAAAAACCTGACTGCTCCAAAAACAAGCTACACAAAGCTTCTCTGTAACTTCACCCGAGATAAATGGGAGGCAACGAGGGACTTATGGCTTGAAGGCTTGCTTTCGGGAGCTCATCTTTTAAATAATTCTTTTTTTAATACAATTTTAATCATCTTTTTTTTTTTCTGTAGTCCGTAGGCGATGACACTCCGGTCGCTTTAAAAAAAGGCGATGTGATTTCACACATGTTCAGAGCATATCACGCTGAAGCGTTCCCAGCGCAAGTTCCTGAAAGGAAACATTTAGTTCAGCATCGGTTTAATAGCAAACAGAACATTCTGAGAATAATAGATGTTTGAAGGAACTGCTGAGTGTAACTTAACACTACACCTGTGGCCTTATTTTTTCTCCTAGTGTGCTAAGAGTAACGGTGTCTTTTCACATAAGCTCAGGTGATTAAGAAAGAGTCTTGTGACATAATGATAATAGGACATTATAACCATACTACATAATAGTAGTGAAGGTTTAAAGGGAGCACTTTTACTGGAGTAATATCTTACTTAGTGTGACCCTACATTTACACAAGTACATGACTTGTGTAATGTATAGCATTGGATATCAACTAGTAAAATATATATATATATATATATATATATATATATATATATATATATATATATATATATATATATATATATATATATATATATATATATATATCTATATATATATCTATCCTGGGGGGGTACGGTGGCTTAGTGGTTAGCACGTTCGCCTCACACCGCCAGAATCAGAGTTCGATTCCCGTCTCGGCCACGTGTGTGTGGAGTTTGCATGTTCTCCCCATGCCCGGGGATTTTTTCTCCGGGTTCTCCGGTTTCCTCCAAAAAACATTCACGGTAGGTTGATTGGCACCTTGGAAAACTTGTCTCTAGTGTATGAATGTGTGCCTTCATGTACGTTTATATACCAGGTTTTTGCAAACGCTGCTTTCAAATGCATATAGCATTTGTCAATAAACATCCATACAGTGAATGTAGCAAAATGCTTTATACAACTGGCCAACATGTAAACATGAAAATAGAGGTAAACAATACAAGAATGTATGTATATATATCAAAAATATATATCAGTATATCAAAAGTAAAAAGTGTTGAGAGTATTGAGTACACACACACACACACACACACACACACACACTCACATATCATATATATATATATATATATATATATATATATATATATACTATATATATATATATATATATATAAATTACTATGGAAGGAATGGATATGTGTATGACAGATATTGACACAGTTGTAACAACGTCAATCATTTATCGCGCTGTATCAGTAAAAGCGTTTCAGTAAATTGAATTGACTTGAAAATCACGTCACTTTAGCATAAATGTCACATCAACATAATCTCTTCTTTCAAACACAGCTTGGTACAGAAAAAGCAATAAGAATAAGTGTGTTTATGGAAACCGTGTAAGACATATGTGTACCGTTCACACGGTATGAAAGATAAAGAAAAATAAAACAGTAATTCCAGCATTATCTTTATACATTATTACTGTCTCTGTCTGTCAGCTAATTTAGAAATGCATTAATTCTACAAATAAAACCAGCTTTAAAAAATGCCCATGCAGTTTACATTCAAATCCCTGACATCATGGTAACCTTTTATGGAATATAATAGCAATAACTAACAATAGAAATAAATAAATAAATAAATAAATACATACATATCCACTCACTAAACACTAATAATAATAATATATTGATTTTTACATTATTATTATTATTATTATTATTATTATTATTATTATTATTATTATTATTATTATCATCATCACAGTTGTTGATCGTTTGATGGGTAGATTTATTAATGCATTTGCTGCCCCTTTATTTATTTATTTATTATTTTTTTATATTCACTTTATTTATTTGCTTTATTGTTTTTATTTCATATTATTTTTAACAGTCCATGTTTATAATTTATTAGTATAAAAACCAACCTGCGATGGGTTGCTGTCCTGCGATGGGTTGGCATTCCATGCAGGGTGTATCCTGCCTTAATGCCCATAGACACCTGAGATAGGCACAGACTCCCCGTGTCCCGAGGGAAGATCGGATAAAGCGGATAAGATGAAATTACGAATGAATGATGAAGATGAATGGAATGAATGAATGAAAGTATAAAACATTTGAAAATTCCAAGCTTCGAATGTTCAAATTTTGGATTTTAGATTTATTTTGTTTGTTTGTTTGTTTTGCCATCTACAATAAAATGCTGCCTGGAACCAGTGCCAATGTCGAATCTGGCAGCCATCCAGTGCAAACAAAAAGGATATTGGAAAGCATAACTATCCCTGATGTGATGAAACAAAAGAGAAATGAACTGCAATGTTGTTCCAGGAGGTGCCGCTGAGGTGCAATGCTGATTAGCATTGCAATTAATTGATTCACTAATTTCCCGTAAATTGCAGTCATGTGAGAAGCATTGCTGAGTGAAACTTTGGGATTTGATATGTGTGACACTCCGTATTAACCTCTCCATTTCTGTTTTAATGCTGGCGAGGCATTAAACATTTATACATTCTTCATTCTCGCCTGCTTCCTCGGGGGGGTTTCCAACATCAAGCCCGAATCCAGCAACCGAGCTTTGGATGAGGCAGATGAAGGGATAGCATGAAAAAAGCGAGGGAACCAATTTTAGAAGCTGCACATCAGTGTGCTGAGTGGGTGGATCAGTCTTTTTTACATTTACAGCATATGCCGGTGTAGCAACACGACAGCATTTTGTTGCTAGCACCCAATTGATAGCTGTGTTCTGCTTCCGATTTTCGTGGAAGTGAGTTATAGCCAGACGTACCTGCATTTCTTCTCACCGTGTGATGCATCGAGAACTCAATGGTTAAGTCGTGCATCTGTGTTCTTTTTTTCTTTTTTATGTTTTTTGATGCTCAAAAACTATTACTATTTTTGTATTGCCAAATGCTCATTAATCTACTGTTTGTTTGTTTTTTTCCCCATTATCTCAGATTCTTTCTGAAACTTAATTAAGTGAATGAAGTGTGTCAGAAAGTAGGACAAAATACAGATACGTATACGAATAAAATGTAAGTTCCGTTTCAGGAACTCAACACTGCGTCAGTGGTGCAATGGGAACCCCTCTTTGTTAGTGGCTCTGAACCACATGTGAAATCTCATCCAATGGATTGGAGGGACCCTCACACTACCCGGAAGGAATGGAGTATAAAAGCATTGGAGACAGTGTCACCTTCTGTGTTTCAGTAAGCACATTATGATTGTCTGTCCATTGTCTATGAAAAGCATTATATCTAAGAAAAGTAGATTAGCCTGCACCTGACCAGCACAGCCTCTCTAATGTTAGAAGAATTAAGGGGTGCTATTATGGGATGATCCCTAGGATTGAAGAGATGCTTGCGAGCTATCTCTCTCCTGCTGCGGCATTGTCCCTAAAGCTTTTACCTATTAAGCTGTTCTGTATGACCGTAGGACCTACTAGGTGGCAGGTCAGGCTGCAGATGTATTGTATAAGACCCAGACCAAAGAGAGGTTACCAATAGGGGCCAGATTCAGGAGCTCAGGAAACCAGTAAAGTAGTGGCTTCGGCTCTAGCCAAGTTGATGGCTGCCTTGGTGGCCACACAGCGACATCTGAGGCTGATCCTGTCCGAGTTGAATCCTTTTCTCTCCTGTGATCCCTTAGGGCCTGTTCGGCGATGCAGTGGGGGTCAGTGGTAGGTTCCAGGAAGCCAAGAGTCAATCTGTGGCTTTCCAACCACCGAGGGGCCGAGGTCCAGAGAATGAACTCAAGTTCAATTTTACAGACCTCAAGTGGTTCTGTTTGCAACACATGAGACTTCAAACTCTGGTTCATTCTCTATAATCCAGATCCTCTTGAACAGCCATGGTTGGGGCTAGCCGTGTATGCATTTCCCTGATCCTGAAACTTCTCCAGGATGGAGTCTCTCCTTTCCTTAAAGCCCATCGGTGGCCAGGTTGCATGATTTGTATGATTCAGGTCACGGGAAGTGTCCACCGTGCCCCTTAGGTGCCCGCAGGAAAACCTCCTTTTCATCACCCAAACTTTATTTCTCCATGCACTTTTAATTCTATTTATATTTTTTATGAAATAAAAAATAATACATATTACTTTAGAATCATCACAATCTATAAAATTATAGAGCCATTGAACAGAACACATGTACACCCAGGTCAACTCATGCTGAAATGCACTATAATGTAGCAGGATTATAGACCTGGACTCCACTTCCCACTACAGCAGGGTTCAAACTGAGTTCCAGAAGGGCAGATGAACTGCAAAGTTTAGCTTCAACCATCATTTAAGAACACCTGATCCCACTAATCAAGCCATTAAGGCTTATTTGTAAACTACATGGTATGTATGTTGGAGCAGGTTTGGAACAAAAAACCTGCGGGGCTGCAGCCCTCCAGGAACGGAGTTCGACACCCCTGCACTACAATCGTCCATACCCTGTCACATGATCTGCACCTGAATCTCAGAATTAGGACACATATGCAACTAATTGGCTGCATACAATTCTCTGTGTTTCATGCTTATCAGCCATGGATAATTTGGTTTTGTGCTACTTAGCAGTTTTTATTTTGTAGATTTTCAGTTTATTAAAACTGAACTAAAGACTAAACGACAACTTCCTGTTCTCATATTATCTGACAGGTTGCAGCAATTAAAAGCAACAATAAAAACGTTTTTTCCCCATGTGTTCATAGAACAACAAAATGAGAGAACGAAAATGAAATGAAAACCCACTGTACGCTGTACTGCCTAATTTTTAACTATTAATTTTATCAAAAATTATTTTGTGTCAGTAGCATGAATTATTTAGTAACTACAATAAATGCAAGTTTGTGGAGTTTCAAACATGAGCCATGAATGTCAGGACCTGGCAGGAAACAAAACAAAAACAAATCAGAGAGTTTAAGAGATGTTGATTTTGCTCTTCTGCCCTTAAAGGTTGTAATTTAAATTCATAAGACCACTATTGAGCCACAGTAAAAAATTCAATAGATTAGCTCTGAACAGGCATTCACAACTCCTTCAGACATACCAACACATTTTGAAGCATAAAAGAAGGCATTCATTTTTATTTTATTTCTCATTTTTTTACTGATTCTGGATCTGAAGCAAATCATTTTTGGGTTTTTGGTAATGAGACGATTGTGATGCATGTTTCTGTTATAGTAACTTACTATAGATGCACGGATGGACGACATGATCCAAATGATCTTAAAAGCCGTTCATAAATAAGATGCTCATATAAGTTTCTGTAAGCAGATGCTTATTTAGAATTTTTAGAAGAACACGTTTTCGGTTTTATGCTTTAGGGCAATCAGAACTAAATCTTTTCTTTAATTGTGAGCATTTTTGAGACACAGGACTTAAAGGAAATGAGTGCCATGGACTGAAGTTTCTTTAGTCATAAGCTCTTTTTTGTCTTTGGTGTCTAGATTTTTTTCATTCACCAACACACAACGAAGAGTGAATGAGCAGATCACTCACAATGTAATGTACACTGCATTAATATAAATAGTACTGTTAAAGTGAATTTGCACTAACTTTGACAGCTGTAATGTAATATATATATATGTGTGTGTGTGTGTGTGTAAAGTGTTCCCTTTATTTTTTGTGCAGTCTCAGTCTCTCTCTCTCTCACTCTCTCTGTATATATATAGGGGGCACAGTGGTTTAGTGGTTAGCACGTTTGCCTCACACCGCCAGGGTCCGGGTTCATTTCCCGTCTCGGCCACGTGTGTGTGTGTTTTTCTCCGGGTTCTCCGGTTTCCTCCCGGTCCAAAAACATGCACGGTAGGTTGATTGGCACCTTGGTAAATTGTCCCTAGTGTATGAATGTGTGTGTGTGTGTGTGTGTGCCCTGCGATGGGTTGGCATTCCATCCAGGGTGTATCCTGCCTTAATGCCCATAGACGCCTGAGGTAGGCACAGGCTCCCCGTGACCCGAGGGAAGATGGGATATAGTGGAAGAAGATGCAATGAATGAATATATATATATATATATATATATATATATATATATATATATATATATATATATATATATATATATATATATATATATATATATCTATATATATAGATATAGATGAATGAGAGAGAGAGAGAGAGAGATAGCATGTCCCCAATTTTTAAAAAAAAAACATTAAATATAGGTTTCATTGCATAAAATTTTATGTTTTCCTATGCATTCCTCTTCATTCATAAGCTTCTTTGAGGAAGCAGATGAAAATCACTGCCCTCTCAGTTCATAGGTGTCACTCAGTCTGTGACAAAATACCAAAGAAATGCAGAAGCATGTTTTTCCTTTATATTTCCAAGATTACACCACCTGTGCAAAATATACGTAATTGATTGGATTCATCATCGTACTCCTATATAGATTAGATGTAATGAGGCCAAACCATTCATTCATTCATTCATTCATTCATCTTCTACCGCTATATCCAATCTTTCCTCGGGTCACGGGGAGCATATGCCTATCTCAGGGCATTAAGGCAGGATACACCCTGGATGGAATGCCAACCCATCGCAGGACACACACACACACACACATTCACACAACTAGGGACAATTTTTCCAAGGTGCCAATCAACCTACCGTGCATGTTTTTTGGACCAGGAGGAAACCGGAGAACCCGGAGAAAAAACCCCTGAGGCACGGGGGCCCCCCCCCCAGAAACATGCAAACTCCACACACACATGGCCGAGACGGGTATCGAACCCGGACCCTGGCGGTGTGAGGCGAATGTGCTAACCACTAAGCCACCGTGCCCCCTTAGGCCAAATCATGTTCTTGTTTATTTCCATTTGATTGCCAACTGATTTGCCAACTGAAATTATTCCGATTGAACATAATGTTGTTTAGGAATTTAGGAATTTCATTATTTTATCAAAATGCGCTGATTTTTTTATGCCTTTATTCATGATTTATATTTGACAATAACAATAACTCAGTGTTAATCTTTACTTCACCTTTTTAAAATGTACTATTTTATATTATTTAGTTAGTTTTATAAGGAAATCTTTATTTAACCAATAATGTCAGTTTTTTTTCTCACTTCACCTACATAATACAAGACCTGCTCCACCTGAAGCCAGGAAAGAGTATCTGTGTCAGTGCTGTCAGATCTGGAGTATGTCGACCCATCAGTCATGTCAAACATCAGCTTTTCTCCGGCTCTCTGGTACAGCCGTCTCCATCGCCTCACATCCCTTCAGTGCACACGGACTAAACTCGCTCTGTCACAACATCTCCAGATTAAAGCTCTAGCCATGTGTCTGGGTTACATTAGCTTTACCGAAATGATGGAGCACTACACTTTTCATTCTGCTCACAGGTAAGGATTTGAAGGCTCTGATTAAATATGAAGGTGCTGTATAGCTTCACCGTCACCTCCGATTGAATGGATTAGACCGTAGCCCCCTGAATTCTGAAAGTCTTTCATAGAGGTTCGTGGTGCTGGTCTTTACTAGGTGCTCATGGGTGAAACTGTATTTTCTTTACTGTATACAGAACAGCTCATTAGCATCCTTTATATTTACAACAAAACAATGTTGAAATTAATACGTTCGATTTTTTAATTTTAAAATACACAATTATAGAATTAACATTTTATTAGAAATTTCAATAGAAAGCTAAAAATAAATCGTATACATCTTTAAATATAATATAATATAATATAATATAATATAATATAATATAATATAGTACAACCATGCAGCTATATCCAAATAATGCATGCCAGGGGGTGTACGCCTGTGTGTGTGTGTGTGTGTGTGCCCTACTCTCCTCTATGGCACATTACAGTATGTATGCATAACAGCTTAGTGTTATTCTGTTTATACCACATTTTTATTAACTGATGATTCGTCACCGCTTATAATGGTTTATAGCTACATTTAATGTTGGGGCCTGAGAGATTATTCACTTTCTGTTCTCACCTATGCTATAGCTGTGATAAACAGTTGTCGCTTGACACACACAAACACACAGATACACAAAAACACAACCTGACATTTGGCCGGGTAAAAGGAGAAAGCGCAAATATGTATAAATAAAAACCCTTGTCACTTTGTCACATCAATAAATATAAGGATTATTGCTAATCAACACATTTTTATATTCTGTTTATTATTAGTGGATTATACAGTACAGTATGTCTGATACTAATGAGTGCATATGAGCGTTTGCTGTTCAAACTTGACTGTTTATTTGATTTGAGTATTTAATCATGTTGTGGAATAGAATAAAATAATAATATAATGTCAAATTTAAAAAGAAATCAATTTTATCTTTGGCCAATGTGGATCCTGAAGCTGTCCTAGAAACACTGGGTGTGCGGCAGGAATACACATTAGATGGGATTGAAAATCGGGCCACGGCACAACACTGAACTCACGTGCGCGCACACACACACACACACACACACACACACACACACACACACAGATTTACATACATGTAACTTATCAACCTATAGTCATCTTCTTGTTGTGCTGGAAAGAAACCAGAGAACCCAGATAAAACATGCAAAAAAAAAAATCTAACATCAAAATCAAGGAACCTAAAGCTAGTTGGCAATTTGATACGATTTTGAATATAAATAATGTCCCGACAGAGAGCAATGTGGTTTCTAGCAAAATATTATTTAAAAAATATATCATAACTACACCTCCGACTAACTTTTGTCAAGATTTATACTGAAAATGCCGAAATAAATATGAATATACATATACAAAAAGCATTTGTGGTACTAAAGTTACATCAAGCCTGTTACACACTAACTGCAACTGAATTATAATTAGGCAACTACAAAAGATCTACGAACTGTTCATAAATGTGTGGGCATGTAAGATTGCATATTGATTGACAGCAGCATCTCCAGGCCGGTGTAAACAACTCGTGAGCATTTTCGAATGTGAGAAAAGTGTGTAGGAATGATGGAGCAGAGCTTCCTCTCTGCCTTTGTTTATTACACACGAGTCATTAATGCTGCGTGGTGTGTGGGTGGAGTAGTACCTAGAATGGTGGAGAGGCAGACAAGAAAATAAATAACTTTATCCAACCACACCGAGATTCCAAACATTCCCTTCATTATTCCATCTGTTAGAATGCATTTTCTGAAACTCTTTGTAACTAGCGCTGAATTGCAGCTTATTTGTGCAGGATTGATTAGCCTGAACAATTTGTTATTTACCAAATACAGGTTTGAATGCAGGTCAATCACATAAAGGCTATCTATCTGTTTTTTTTTTTCATGGTATTTTTTAATGGTATGGTATTATCTGTTTGTTGAAATAAATAGTGATGTTCAGCTAAGCAGAACTGTATGCTAGCATCTCAAGTATGCTAAGTATGCTAAGTGTTACAGTGAAAATGAAAGAAATACTTTTCTACACTGGGCTAAAGTTCAGTAAGCTAATCTTCGTGTTGCTATTTTACTAGACCTGAAAGATAATGAAGAAACGTTAAACAACGAACCAAAAGAAATAGATTCGCTAACATTCTTCTTTGCTTTTGTAGCCAGTGTGAAATTCCCCACAAAAGCTACAGCTGTGACGAAATATTATACATATGACAATACAGTTTTTTTTGTTGTTTTTTTTTTTGAGACTGAGGATATGTTTTGTACTACATGTAGCAATAGTGATACTAAAATGAGTAATCGTCTTAATAGTAAGCAATCCGGGTTGCCAGAGCACATTATATTCCCTCTGTTTATGTTTGTTCCTGCTCTTCTAGCTACCAAGTAATCATTAAAACAGTTTCGTCATGTTTCCGCTCGTGAGTTAAAAGTTTACTTGTCTCAGGATTGAAGTGCGCCTTCTCACGTTCAACTGTTCTCACAATTCATGGTGCCTTGAGCTCATTTGTAATGACCATGATTGCAATCATGAAATATGTCCAGATTGTTAGAGAAGTCATCTGGTCATTAATGCAATATAACAGCCTTTATTTTTCAGGTATATTTTACATTACAACACATATCCCAGCTTGTTTTTTGAATCTGGGGTCAGAATGCAGGGTCGACTATGATATATGACACCCCTGGAGTGCATGGGGTTAAGGGCCTTGCTCAAGGACCCAAGGGTGGCAGCTAGGCGATACCGGGGATCGAACTCCGACCTTACGATCAGTAGCCCAGCACTTTAAACTACCAAGCAACCCCCCTCCTCTTATTTGCGCAGCAGTATGAGAGCATCAATACATGATATAAATAATGGTATCAATGTATGGCTAATCATATATATATATATATATATATATATATATATATATATATATATATATATATATATATATATATATATATATATAAAATAGATATATAGTATGTTCTATATGTCAAGATTTTTTCACAAGTATACAAGTACACAATAGATTTTTTCATGTACTCTGATGTGTGTGCTTGTCAAGATTTTTTCACAAACACACAATAGTAAACTCTGATGATATAGAAAGATATAGACATATAATAAAGAGAATAACTATAGAATAAAGAGGTGAACATTTTAATTCATTCACTGGATAAACCATATATTGTTTGTCCGCAGAGGGATTGTCATGCCAAGTATGGTTTACTTCAGGTGAAAAACTGAATACCACCACATCCAGAGACATCGTATACTGAGATTATGTGCGTCCAACATTTTGTTAAGAGCCTGAGGAAGAACCAGGTATGTCCGGAAATGCAATATGTCCCAATACTTTTGTCGATATGGTGCATATTATTAAGTCATGAAAAAGAAAAACATAAATATATAATTGTACATTGGATATATTTGTACAGGCTGTATTTAAGTATATCTTTAAACTAGTTAGTCACAGGTATTAATACTCCATAGCTATCCTGTTAATTGCCTGATCACAGCTTGTCAGATGCCTCTTGTGTTAACATTATTTTTATCACCAGGTGTAAGTGCAGATTTAAATAATGAGTGATAGAACTGTGAATATCGTGAAAAAAAATAAAGCATGAGTTTTTTTTTCTTTTTTTGCACAACTTGACAATTCTTTGCAAGAGAAGAAGCACGAATGTGTGAGCGTGGTAGTTTCAATGGCCCCTGTGAAGAACAGATGGCACCCGTGACCCAGGATGTCTTCAGGGTTGTGGCAAGCGGCATAGACAATAGATTGTGTAGAAATGGATGCAACCTATTTAAAGTTCTTGACTAAGATTTCACTCGCTGTCAGTCAGAGAGATTAAGCACAGGTGACAGGAGGGGCAAGTGTGAACATCTGGATGAAAATCTAGCTGCAGAGAGTTTAACAGTGATAATAGTGGATGGAGTGTGATGCCCCGAGCACAAGGACTTGGTCTGGTTCAACAAACATCAATAAACCTATTGGGTGGGAATTAAGTGAATAATGTTGGTGTTAGAGTCCAGTGTTGGACTACACTGGGAACTGAATATTGCTGGGGGGGTTTGTTGTTTGATGGAGACTGCTGATGTTTGGTGAAAAATGAAGGTGTGGGTTGAATTTCTTTATGAAGTTTTGGTTTGTGTTGGATAAAGTTAATTTTATGTGATGCATTGTATGCATTGTAATGCAATGTGTGTAACGGGGGTATGCATATTTTATGGAAAAGGTATATGCTTAATTGTGACAGCAGCCAGTGAGTGGGTGTGTGGAAGTAAAGAAGGAAGGAAGGAAAGAAAAGTGCTTTATATTTGTCATTTGTTATACAGCACAGTATCCAAGTGACATTAGGAAGAAGGGCACATTTGCAGTCTCAGCCATGTTACAAGTGTGTTAAGGGCCTTGCTCAAGGACCCCAACATTGGCAGCTTGGCAGTACTAGGGTTTGAAACCCAGACCTGCCATATTGTAAAACAGATCCTAAGATTCTCGGCTATAGAAGGGAGTATGTAGGAAGGTGGTAGCCCAGTGGTTAAGGAGATGGCCTCTGGACTGGAAGATCACGGGTTCAAAACCCCACCACCACCAAACTGCCACTAGTGGGCCCTTGAGCAAGGCCCTTAACCCTCAATTGCTCAGTTATGTCGCTCTGGATAAATGCGTCTGCCAAATGCCGTAAATGGAAATGTATGCAGGTGCTAGGAAATGTTTGGTTGCACCTTCATGAAAAAAAAACACATCTTCGTAGGACTAAGAGGGATGTGGTAACTAAGTGGTTAAGGTATTAGCCCCTTCAACGGAATATTTCGGGTTCAAATTCCAGCACCACCAAGATGCCACTAGTGGGCCCTTTAGCAAGGCCCTTAACCCTCAGTTATGATTCTCTCTGGAAAAGGGCGTCCGCCAAATGTTGTAAATTTAATTTTCAGATTCATTTTCAGATTTTATTCGTAAAAGCAGCAAATAATCAGAGAATATAATATTTCACCATGAGTTTCATTCATTCATTCATTCATCTTCTACCGCTTTATCCGATTCCTCGGGTCACGGGGAGCCTGTGCCTATCTCAGGCGTCTATGGGCATTAAGGCAGGATACAGCCTGGATAGAATGCCAACCCATCGCAGGGCACACACACACATTCACGCACACATTCATACACTAGGGACAATTTTCCAAGGTGCCAATCAACCTACCGTGCATGTTTTTGGACCGGGGGAAACCGGAGAACCCGGAGAAAAAACCCCTGAGGCGCGGGGAGAACATGCAAACTCCACACACACATTCATGGCCCGAGACGGGAATCGAACCCGGATCCTGGCAGTGTGAGGCGAACGTGCTAACGTGCCACTAAGCCACCGTGCCCCCCATGAGTTTCATTATTCAGCAATTCTATCATGTATATAAATGTACATTCATTAACAAATCAGGTCAGAATGTGTGTAAAATAAGGTGTGATAATTGTCACTATATACTGTGGGCCACAGCAAGTTGTGTAGCTTAATTAATTAAAAAAAAAGACAAAAATAGTAAATAACTGTAATGACATTTGCACACACACGGAGACCTCATAGTAAAATTAAGGAAATGAGGTTCCCGTGTCAACATGTAATTTGTTAATGAGAACGAGAGGCTCAGACATGGATCATTATCAGCTCATTAGGCCTTGAAGAGGCACCATGAAGCGTTGACCTGGATGCGGGCGAGGCCAGATATGCTATTCAAAGACGTTTGCGAGATTGCTGCATGCTTATGAGGTTATTCATTTATAGAAATGCTAAGATGCACTAGGCATGTTTTTTTTATTGTGGTCTGATCATCAGTGCGTGATTCATTTCATTTAATGTTTTATTTATGTGAAATATATTTGCCTTTTTTTAATCAAATATGTGGTCACGGATGTATATTTATAATTAAATCTGACTTTTAAAAAAAAGCGCTTTATAAATAAATTGAATGTAGTTCATTTTGATTTATTGGCATTGTAAAAATAAAGTCAAAATTAAAAATAAAGTACTAATTAAAATGGGTTGGTCCCGTTTGGTCCGATAATAATTAACCACCCCCCCCCCCCCCCACCCCCCCCCCGAACCCCCCCCCCCCCCACCCCCCCCCCACCCCACCTGCAATAAATGATTAAACACTCTGTAATTCCGCACTTTTCATTAGGCTTTCCTTTAATTTGCTCACACCTGCACATATTATGGTGTAGGGCTGCAACGATTCCACGAGTAATTCGATTACAAAAATTCATCGAGGCAAATGAATGTGCCTCGATGATTTGTCTAGTCATTTTAACTAAGTATGGAGAGCTGCGTTTCCTTGCGGACCATTATTATTGATAAAACGGATTATTGACTAAGCTTGGAACAAAAAAGCTCAGGGATCACATTATGGGCTTTGAATCATGGATCAGATTCCGCATCAGCAAAAAAAAGGGGGATGAGACAAATAATTTGCTTTCTGTTTATAAGAAGAAAAAAAGTTATAATACCACTATTATTTATATGCATTGCGTTCAAAAAGTCCCTCCACAGTGGCATGGATACTTGGATGCAATTTCAGCAATAAAATGCAGATTTTTCCTAAAAAAGAAAAACAAATTAATTTTCTCTGTCTGTGTATTATTGCTAACAAAAAGTATTTCTTATCCACTTACTATAGTTACTATAGAATAACAGTGGTTACTCTAAAATAATATTTGGTTTTTGTTTCGAACCTTCATATGATGTATGTAATACAACAGATTATGCCTTAACCAATTATGGGAATTTTGATGATCTTTCACTGAGTATATAATTTGCTGATTTTATTTCCTTTACTTTACTTGCATCCCATTTACAGTTATCCAGGTATATAATTGGGTTAAGGGCCTTGCTCAAAATATTGGTTTTGAACCTTCCAACACCTTAACCACTGCGGACCCGTTATATAATAAAATATTGGTTTTGTTGCGGACTTAAAATAATGATTTTCAGTCCTCATTAAGTCTTTCACTTCACTTCACATCATCGGATTTCAGTATGTAACGATAAGATAATGTTGGAAGATTCAGAAGGTTGGAAATGAAGGGGTTAAACTAAATTGTCTAAATGTAACATTTAAAGGGGACACTGAATATAAAACTAAGGAGACCTTTGGTCCAAAATTCCCTTCTTTCCAAAACATTTCTTATCTTTTCATTTCGAAGGTTGCTTTCAGCAATGACATGAGTTAAGAATCTTAGGAAACGTTAATAACTATGCAAGTAAATCCCGAGTCCATTTGAAATCAGATTCCCTGGAGTGCCATCTGAAGCTATGTCTAAATATTCTAAAAATAATAGTCGTAAATAGTGAATTTTGTTTTAACATTTCATTTCCTTTTTCCTTTTTTTTTTAATGACCAGATTTTTGCACTCCACAGTAGTGTACACACTCCACACTCTTCCAATCACTCGAACCCATTCAATTAGCTTTTCGCTCCCGAGGTGAATTTGAATCCAGGCTCATTCAGCACTGACAGCGTCTCTTCTAAAGCGAAACAGTATTTGTCCTTCTTTACAGGATTATGGAGAGCTTTTATTTGATTTGCAAGCAAGTTGTGGCTCAACGAACCATTTGTTTAACACGGAGACGCGCTGCTATGTGTGTCAATGTGTCAGCTCTAAGCACACAAATGTGTTAACAGCTGAACTGGAATTCCTTCTGGCGTCAATCATTCCGGGGATAAAACAGCATCGGCTCACTGAACTGCCTCTTTGAAGCTGCATCAGGTCTTTAAGACTCTAAATCTACTGTAGGAAGGGTTGATAAGCAAGGCGAGAATACCTCTTTTTTGTTGTTGACGTCGATGACCAGTACAATGTTGTTCACATGTCTGATATTTGACAGGGTTTCAAAGGCTTGTGTGAGCTTCAAGAACCTTTAATATCTCTATAACTAGGCAACGAATAATTTCTATTTATTATTATTTAAGTATAAACAGAAAAATATTTGTCAGCAGTATCCTGGTGTGAAATTAGCGTGGCCCTTTGCAGCAAACAACTGCATTTGCTACATGCTAAGAGTGTATAACTCATTAAAGGAATTTCATGCCATGTGCCCAATTGACTTGCTCATTCTTTCTCTCTCTCTCTCTCTCTCTCTCTCTCTCTCTCTCTCTCTCTCTCTCTCTCTCTATTTCTCTCTTTCTGCTTGGTGTCTATTAATACTGCAATGAGAGTGATGGCCCGCATACCGATTACCTCTGTACACTCTTCTTACTCCTGCACACCAAGCATCCTAATGTGAACAGACTTATATCAGTGCAGGGGAGAAAAAATGCCCTGTTGGACTAATTACCACAGAATAATTAAAGATATGACCCCCGTGGCAGAAAAAGAAGGGGGGGGTGAATGAGGGAAGCAGAGAAAGATGCTTAGTTGCTTAGTGAGGGAGAAGGGGGAGGAAATAAATAAAGGGAATGGACAAAATAAATGATGGGGCTTGAGTGAGGGATAGAGGGAGGGGTGGATACAAAGCAAGTGAAAGAAGTTAGGAGAGCGAGGGAAAACGACGGGTGGGAGGTGTGGTGCATATTGGGAGGTCCGTCAGCCCGATGGGATTTAGAGGAAAAGGATGAGCCAGGGATGGGTGAGCCAGGAAGAGCAGGAAGAGAACGAATGAAAGAAGACAGAGGAGCAAGAAACTGTTTGAAAAGAGGGAGAAATTGAGTAAGGCGCAGAGCAGGATAAGTGTGAGAGGGCGTTAAGACTAATGGGGTGCAGGAACAGAAATAGAGGGATAAAGGGATATGAACTAATAGGCAGAAGAATGTAAGAGAGCTATAGAACTATATATGAAATAGAGGGTAAAAATCACAAAGGAGACTTCCCGAGGCAAATCAAAGTCCTGGGTGAGGGTGTGGTACAAGAAGAAAGTTCATCAAACCACAGTAATCTTCCAAGTAACACATTAGTCTGTCTGTGGCTCTGGGAAAGTAATCCCCAGTGAGACCGGAAGGCCTTCCGCAAGGGAGTAGTCCATTATTAGCTATTTTCAACACTGAAACGTTCATACTCCTGTTTTGTTATTGGTGTCCTGTAAATTCCCATGCAACAATACCTGTAGGTCAGTACTTCTCAATTATATTCTGTAACACCCCCCCAGGATGAATTTTACACCTGCGACACCAAATGAAGTAGCATTCATAAAGAGGGAGGTTTGTTGGCAATAGTCGGCATGTTTCCACTGAAAAAATCACACTGATTAGGGTCTTTAAGTGACTCCTTAACTTATTTGGCTTCATGCAGTCAACATTTTAAGACACAGGAAACACACCAGTCTTTCCACGTCTCCCACCGTAGTCACAGTGAATCCGAGTGCTACGTACACATCGCCATACTTTTCCACCACAATACTCCCTACGCATACTCCGACAAACTGAGAGAGCCAATGCCACCCACTGAAGTGGAAGCGCAATTACACTTTATTCTTGTATGGCATTTGAAAAGCACTTCTGTAGGTTAAGGTGATGGCTTTCTGTCAAGTTAAGAGAAGGAGAGCGCGAAAAGTATGTTCTAAAAGTGCGAGGAACAGGAAACCCGATCAATGTCCTACAACACGCCACACACCAGCTGAGAGCCATATTCCCCGCTATGTCGAGAGTTGAAATGGAATCGCCGCCATAGCTGCAGGCTGTAGCTGTCCTGTGGCTTCTTAGTCTCAGGTTTCAGTTTCTAAAGAAACAGGCCCTTAGAATATTATTAATAATTGCATGGAGGGTTATTTATTTATTTATTTTTTGCTTTTGCTTTCGCTTGCCAAAAAGTTACCACAATCTAGATAACGCCTACACATGCAAGTAACCGGGATTTGACACTAAGTCTACCAACTTCCCAGGGAAGCAAACCCATAAAGACTCACATTCTCCTTCTTAATGATAACAGGGGGTATATTGAGGCTCACCAGGAACAAAGACCAACTCGGATAAAATGATCATGTTTAGTTTTATTTAAAGATCCCCAACAAATTTACCTCAGGGCTTGAGAGAAGCTTTATTTTATTTATATTTTTTTTATATATAAGTCCCTCCTCTAATGAATCACATATAACATTTCTACAAGCGTCTAAACAAGCAGCATGACAGCAGTTCCACCCTCAAATCATCAGCACAATGAACAGCGAGAGGGACATCCGGGATGGGCTAGACAGAAGTCTGATAGAAGGAACAAGGTAAAGGAAGTGAAAACAAAACAAAAAAAATGAGAAGAAGGTAGGAGAAAGGAATACAGAAAAACAATAGGTAATGGTAGAGCATGAGATGGGTGGAGGATAAAGAGAATAGACAGAGAAGAATGCAGGGAGAGATGGTTAAGGGTGGCTGGAGAGAGGGATTTAAAAAAAAAGAAAAGAAAAGAAAAACAACTACGGGAAGCGAGAGATAGAGAGGTGGAGAAAAGCGGCGAGCAGGAAGAGGTCTTGTCTGGAGGTGATCCGTATGATGGAGTAAACAAGCAGTGTGTGTGCAGCCTCCAGGAAATGATTATGTAGCAAAAGGTCAGAGCTTATTTACAGAGAGCAGAGAGAGAGAGAGAAAGAACAAATCTCCTGCAGGCACTAAATATTCAAATAATTGAAGACTAGCCACTTGACCACAAAGACAGGACGAGTACCAACGCCTTGTGTGTCTTTACTAAAGTCTTCAAAATAATGAAAGCGTATGTGTATGACGTGAATGTCATACGTGAATGAGTCATTCTATCTGAAATCACACACAACGGAATACTGCATGTAAAACCTTTTACGGGTAATAATACCAAAACTATCCTTCTATACTACTTTTATATATTGGCCTAAACGGTGTATGTATACAGCAGTATACTGATTTCTTTGCGAGGACACGCCATTCTCGATTGGTCCATTAGCCATTTAGTTTCCAGGTCCTAAATTGCGCTGGGCTCTGACGCTACATCCTTAATAAAAAGCATTCCCCAGCCACCCCCGAGAAAACAGCTTTTAGACTTTAAATGGTTCATTTTGCGCGAAAGCTTTCCAGCCTCACCGAATACTCACGCCGTAAGAAAAACAAAACTAATTAGCGTTTTACAGTTTGATTGTTTGCATTCGAAGGCGTAGGGCGTCTATAAGCATGATCGCGTTTACAAATTATGAATGACTACTAGCCAGTTTCTACATCCTACACCACGACACACAACAGGCCACTTATTCATTTAATTCATACCACAGCGCTGTTGAATTCTCAAATCTGATTGGCCAGAAGGTGTTAATTAATTTTCTATAATAGTCGTTCCGGCTGCAAGGCAAAAATGGCAGGATTATATTACCCCGCTCGTTCGAATACATTGGCGTTTCTATAGTAACAGCACATACGCAGGCTTTCGCGTAATCCAAGCCTCATAATAAATCGATTAAAAATTAAAGGCGTTCCCTATACGGCGATGTTTATTTAACATTCATGAACGGCGTCTCCAGGGTCAAGGCGGCATTTTAAAGCGGGGGTAAGTTCTACAGAAAGTGAAAAAAAAGATGCTGGATGAACAAACCTCGAATGTAACTTTCATTCAATGAAAGAAATGTTGTGATGTCATTTGACGTTTTTTTTTTTTTCATTGGTTCAGAATGGAAACGGACCGGACATCAAGGGCGGTATATGTAACTCTACTTCAGGTCAGCCAGACAGGGAATGAAAAAAAAACAAAAAAAAATCCAGTTGTAGACGGTTTTCCTAAAACAGCCCACTTGTCTTGTATTTTATTCCTTCCTTATTTGTTTCCTTTTGACAGTCAAAGCCTCCCTCCAGAGAGCGAGTGGTTGGGTTAAAAGCGACGCGTGGTAAAGCAGGCCTCCTGGGGAAAGAGGTGTGGGGGTGGGACTGCTAGGAGCTAAAAAATCACATATAGCTCACGAATGAGCACACACATCTGTGAGCAACACACACACACACACATACACACAACAAAATGCTGCTTTACACAAATCCCTATAATCATGTGTTGATTCTGGTACCTATAACAGGTGCAAAAGATCATGTTTGGCCAAACGAGCTTGCTTTTTGGGATCCATTTATTCCATCTGCCTTTTTTTTATAATTTTTTTTAATGCACTGTTTAAGCCATGTCAGTATTTTACATCAGCGTATGCCAGGTGTGTTGGACTGTGGCATGCACAAGAGTGACGGAAAACTGCTTTTAAATGCTACCTTTTTTATTTTACATGCCTCATCGCGTTTTAAATGGCTCCCTACCTCTTGACTAAAATAAAACAGCTTTCTCATGGGGAAGCTTGATCCATGCTTTCCCCGGGTAAGAGGGTCCAGTGCTCTCACTTCCCAAAAAGAGATTATACTCCAAGTGTCATTAAGTTGAAAATGTGGCTGCATAGCTGTTGTCAATATTGGCGCATGACAGGAATGAATAGCCTGAGCACAAAGGCTGAAGCTTTTGTCGAGAACTTTGTTGGGAATGCACCAGAAGATGCGGCGTGACAAGATGCGACGTTTAAAAATGAACCATCGGACCCTTTTTTTTTTGGTTGTCAAAGTGCAAATAATATGTTATGTTCGTACAGCAGGATAAGCATTAACACAAGAATAAATGGAAAAGATGAAGTAAAGAAAATGGACGAGTAGAGCGTGAGTCATAAAAAGTTGTGCATTTATTGAAGAGGAAAGCAAACATGAGTTTTCTTTAAAGGCACAAAAACAAAAAACGTCATTATCATATTTGCTAATATTGTGAAACACTTTCAACACATTCAATGCTGTCTTTACGAGGCATCGCTGATATTACAGTTTAATAACACAACAACATTTACAAGACGACAACAAACGTTTATCACAGTATTGGCCAGCATGTGAACCATAAATTACGGTCACCAGGACGTCCACCTTAATAACGTCAGGCATGGTGTACGATGTGCATGATGTATGATGTGCATGACGTATGGCTGAATGGACTGATTGTACATTACACAACGTGTTGGATTTGATCACTTGGCATCTTTCATGACACATTTGTTTGTCCACACTAAAGCAATTTTATTCCTTACATATGCCAATGGTCATTGACTTTAAGAATGAATGCACAATTAAAACATTAATACATATATAATGCGGCGGCTGAATCACAACAATACCTAGCCGTGTTTACTTTGGATATTTTTTAGCAAACTACCCTCTCCCATAATGCATATGTGTTGTTAAATCCAGGCCTAGACTAGAGGGCCAAACCTAGAGAGTGTATATATATATATATATATATATATATATATATATATATATATATATATATATATATATATATAAACCATGTGCTGCTAAGGAATTTGTCATTTAAATCCAACGTAGTGCAATTAGCTTAAGGTAGAAAAGAAGTCTATCAGAAATATCGACGTCTGTATTAAGAATTCATCGTCATCCTCCAATCGCCGTGCTCCAACGCTCTTTTGAGCGATTGATTCTACTTCACTGATTCCTCCATTCAAAAAGCTTAATAACATTCTAACAATGCTTTTAATTACATCAGTGGAAGTAAGCAGAGGGCTTGCTTTTGCAATGCAACCCCCCTCCCCCTCCACACACACACACACACACACACACACACACACACACATGGACCCCAGAAAAAAAAAATTTCAATGTTTTTTTTTTCATTCTACAGAGGTAATTATTGACTAGAGAACTTTTCAATCTATATTTCCCTCTGCAATAACAAAGCAGCAAAGGAAGCATGGATCATGGGTAAATCTATACAAAACATTTTGTGATTTATTTTATGAATGTATTATTATTATTAAGATATATACTGTTATTAAGGTTTGTTTGGTTTTTTTTTTCCTCCAGTTAACAGCATCGACCGGATACGATGCTGAAAGCTGAACAAGAAGAACTCCTCCTTCGTGTTGCTTTCCTGTTCCTCCTAAATTTGTTTGAATAGATGTTTTGTGACACTTTCGCCACGCAGCGACGAGTATGAACGGACAATCTGTAGCATGCTGTTTAGTCTAGCGGACTGCGTGTGTCCGGATTTTATCAGGCGTTTTGTTATACTGTAGATAAAATACAAACCTACTGTATTTGTCAGGTGGAATAACGAGGCTACAGCAGCTTTCCACTGTCTTAATGAATGAAATCGCTCGTCTTATACAGAACACCTGTGTTTCGTGTCAAAAAAACGGGACGGACTATAATGAATGTGAATGAAAATAACCAGATTTAAAAAAAAAACAACCTTGTTTTAATGACTACTGTATAATCTCTAAACGAACAACGACTATTGATAGCAGTGAGATGCTACACTTGCACGTGGTTTGATTGAGCGTAATGAATCGCTGCTCGTTGGTTCATATATTGCACTTTTGAAGATGAATGTGATGGCATTTAAACGGGGGGCCGGCTATATGGAAAGCGATGGTCATTATCATGTGGCACAGGCTTCACTGGGCTTCAGAAACACACGTCAGGCGTTCGGGAGCGAGCGTCATTAAAATGTAATTAGTGTTTTTACAGAGCACATCATTTCGCGTAAAGGCTCTTTATCAGGAGGAGGAAAGCCGTCCGAGATGTTCCAGCTGTATAGAGAGCAGTCACGAGGGAGCGTGCGGAGAATGCCAGATAGACTACGCTATGCGTCTGGATTTCTCGAGCAGACGATGCTGTTTGGCTGCTCCTCCTGCTGCGCTATAAAGATATAGTATTTTTTTTTTTGGGGGGGGGGGGGGGGGGGGGGGGGGTGGGGGGGGGGGGGGGGGGGGGGGGGGGGGGGTGTGTTCTACGAGGGCCTTCGTATGCATTCGCCTCTCCCCGTTTTAAGGCCTCCATCGTAATCAGCTTGAGTGTGCACTCAACGCAGCCCAGGGATCTCGCAGCCTTTAAAGGCCCGCGAATATATAAAAAAGAAAAAAAAAGAGGTAAATGCATTCCCATCAGAGAGGCGAGCAGGTGTGTGCACACTGAAACGCTCCCTGAAGAGAGTAAAGAATAAACAGCCTGTCCCCTTCGCCACTCCCCACTCTATCTACCCCTCACACCACCACACACCGCAAGCAAAAACCAAAGCAAATTGTGTGAATGCAGTGTAGGTTGAATAGTACTAGATAAAACGTCACTGTGGCAGGACGGATGATAGCGATATGAAATGGGTGAAATATATATATATATATATATATATATATGTATGCACAGCGGAAATGGCAGCCCCCTGATACGACGCGCTCAAAACGCTGGAGTAATAACAACATGAAGTCTTGCCGTAGAGAAATCGATGCAAACACTGGGGCACTGATAAATGAACCTCAATAGACTCTTTTCCACTTCGTTTAGTTTTTTTTGTTTGTTTGTTTGTTTTGTTGTTTTCTCTCTCTCCCCCTCCTCTAACAACGGCACACGGCTAGGACGTCCCGGAGAGCGGTTAAGCCGAGGTCAGCTCCCTGAAGGCACGGTCGAAAATGACTCTCCTCAACTACGCGTATTCTTAAGCAATAACAACGTGATCCGTATTATCCACCCAAGAATACCCGTCACCGAAGAGAGCCTCAGAAAGAAGAGGGAGGAGCGAAGTGCCTGACACTCATACAGCCACCGTGGCACACACAGGCCAACACCAGAGACCTTCTCTCTCTCTCTATTGTGGGGGGGGATTGATTGAAGATTTTTTTTTTGTTTCAAGGCAAGCCAGCCAAACGTTGCATCTGTAGACAGAAATGAAGACACTTTGGATGTTTTTAGTTTGTTCTTTTTCTTTTCCACACATGGCTGATTTGGTGCTCATCTTGCAAACTAAAGCCAGACAAAAGTCTTACCTGAATGCTGAACTGGAGACGCATCATGGCAGCTTATCCAGATGGTCCCAGATGCTCCACATGGAGATAACACATGCCAGGATCCATGGATGCTAATAAAAAAAAAAAAAAGAAAAAAAAAAGAAAAAAAAAACGGCAGAACAAATTCGCCAGTTAGTCCTGTTCGGTGCATTCAAAGCAATACGGAATGATGGATGGAGGATTGTGCAAATGGACGGAAGGATAAAAGTGATGAAGGATGATGGCAAGTGGACAGAGGGAGGGAGAGAGGGAGGGAGAGAGGGAGGGAGGGAGGGATGGCCAGGTTTTTCCACACAAATCCACTTAATGACTTTGAAAATTTCTCTGATTCCTGCCATTCGCCCTCGAGCCCTTAACTCCTGCCAGCCACATTAACAGTCAACTGCAGTCAGCCCTTCGAGTCAAACATGCTCATCACACACACTCACACTCACAGACAGTGAGAGAAAGAGAGTGAATGAGAGAGAGAAAGAGAGAGAGAGAGAGAGAGAGAGAGAGGGGAGTCATACAGAAAATCCATTAGCAGCAGGAGGCAAATTACAGATCGTTTGGGGGGGGGGGGGGTAAAAAAAAGGCAGAATGGAATGACGGCTGTCAGGAAAAAAAAGGAACAATGACTGTTATTACGACTCTCATTTTCTTAAGGGTGCACCAGCTACCAAATGGAAGTGGAAAAAAATGGACAGAAACCACTGGGCATTTTTTTCCCCTCCATCTCAGTCTAGTGGAATCCGCTCATGTATTTTTTTGCCAAAAAATGGAATCCATCATGTGTTTTTTTTTTGGCCTTCTACTTTCAATTCTACTCTATAAAGATCCATTCAAGCAGCTTTAATGACGTTTCTCCCCTAGTAAGTCACACTTCCACGCACCGCCATGCAGCACTGCTAATCATTTGTGGTAAAGTTGCCACACGTCTCGAAAATCACTCCATCCTTTCCCTTGTCACCTGTTTTTTTTTTTGCGAAGACACAATATGGTGCCAGCTTGTTTTTTTTTTTTTTTACCCCCCCTCTCGTTATTCAAATGGTGCTGTCTAATCAGAAATCTAAATGCACCTGCCCTAGTGGTTCTTCACACCACAAGCCTCATCAGGCCACAAGCAGATGCCTTGGATCAGCTCAAGTGGACCTGTTTTTAATTTAGAAGGGAAATATCAAACTTGTCACAACCTTTCCGGGCTGACTTCTATTTATTTTATTTATTTTTTTTTTTTTTTACGACACACACAACACACACACACACACACACACACACACAAAAACAAACAACCTGTAGGAAAATAATAGACAAGCTGACACACAGGGGAAAGTGAAAAATCCTAAAAGCTCTTCCCGCCGATCCTCCAGGCGTCTACAGGATCGATGTTTTGCGAGGGTGGGGAGAAAAAAAAAAAACAATCCCATGAATATGTTAATACTGTAAACACAGCTGACAAATCCGGAAAAAAAAAGAAAGAGAGAGAGGAGAAAAGAATCCACCGCCCTGATTACACAAATCTGCGGCAGTCGGCTTCACACAATACCCACCGGCAACGAGACCCCCCTAACCACCACCCCACACACACAGTGGGACTCTTCACAAAGGGACAAAAGGCAAAGTGGAAGAAAAGAGCACTGGCTCGGATCCACCGGCTCCACAGAAGCGCCTTACCCTGTTGGTTTGTCCCTCGGTCACTCCGTTTCGCTTTTCTCCGCCGACACAAAGCCACCGGCAGCTCCTCTCGTCTTCCTCTTGAGCAGCGGCGCGAGTGAGAGACTGAGGGATGCGCTGCCTCTTCTGTCGTTTCTGCCGCCTCTGCTGCTGCTGCTGCTGGTGCTGATGCTGATGCCAGAAAGAAGCTCTAAACCTCGTGGCTTCCTCTTGCCTCCTTGGCTTGCGCCCAAAAACCACAGGAACCACCTTCCTCCCCCCACCACATACATACACACACACACACACACACAAACACCCACCCTTCCCAATTTGCACTCCAACACCCTTCGAAGCACAGGTGCTGGAAGATAAGCGGACCTTCCGCAAAAGAGAGGAGGAGGAGGAGGAGGAGAGAGAGAGCTACCAGTTGTTGCGCACGAGGAGGAAACTCTCAGAAGCAATGAGAAGAGAAAATGGGAGTAGACCTCTAAATGGGTGAGGGAGAGAAATAAATAAAAAAGTCGAAGAGAAAGAGAGAGAGAGAGAGAGAGAGAGAGAGAACACCTAATGCACCTAACTATAGAGCTGCAAGAAGGGAACTGGCTGAAACGACTGATGGAGAGAAAGATAAAGAAAGCGAGTGTGTGGAGTAGAGAGAGAGAGAGAGAGAGAGAGAGAGAGAGAGAGAGAGGGAGAGAGACTTCCAGAATGGTGGCTCCATTTGTGGTGGATCTGACGTGGGCTCCACAGTCTCGTCCCTCGTGACATCCGATTGGAGGGACTCTCCGTCTCTAGGGACTCTCTGAATTCCTGTGCCGTTTTGTACAATGCCATTAATTCCAAGCCAAAAGAAATGATTCATAAATAAATTATTAAAAAGTCCCACCAAGCCCCCCCCCCCACCCCGAATGGACCGTCGTATATCTACAGAGACTGTATTGACTACTAGTGCGGCGGTGTATTTCGGTCCACCACCCCTGTGACATTAGCGCCACTCACTCGGACTGTAAATCCTTCCTTCAGCCTGATCCGCGTTAGGAAGCTGCTTTATTCCCGTCTCCCTATTCAAGCTGCGGGGCTGCGTTTTCACTCAAGCCCCTTACGCGCAACACTCACATTTCTCTGACAATGTCTCTTCGCTTTATAGAGACATAAATCTGCCCGGCGCTCCTTGTCTCCACTGATGGACGAGGCGATGACGGGGAAATGATGACGAATTGATAAAGCGATTGATAAAACGACGTCGAGAAACGCGAGTCCATTTTCACGAAATGCCTTCGCGCCTTGGCTCGGTTACAAATCAGATTATTGTTGTCTTGCTTATTGCGGCCTGGTGTGTTTTTTTTTGTTTTTGTTTGAGAAACGAGTAATATCTCAGGAGTTTGACAGCTTTACCGGGCCTGAAAATAAAAAACAAAAAAACAAAAAAACAAAACAAATGGAGCCCTGTACGATTTGACACAGACCCTCGCCACCTCATAATTCAGTGCTTTTTTTTATTTTGTTTTTTTAATACTGAAAGATAAGTCAAGCTTTGACTTTAACACCAGAGAAAAACATTTCTCCCGATGCTTTATTCACGACGATTAGTTGTTGTTGTTTTTTTTTATGAATTGTGCATTAAGGAGACACATCAGTACAGAAAACAATTTAAACATTACAATCTCCAGGATAAAGAGGGGAAATATTAAAGCATATAAAACATCTCTGATGGCTTTAAAGGCTGCAGGGATTAAGACTCGGCTCCTCATTTATTTATTTTTTTTTCGTGAGGACATACTGCCCCCTGTCGGTCTATCAAGGAGTTTAGCAGCTGAAATCTTTTTTTGGTTTGGTGCATAACATCACCCTTTTTGTAAACTGATTTTCAAAAAAGATGTATAATTGCATGCTTTGAAGAGCATGCGAATCAAACTGACATGACTAATAAGTTAAATAGCCAATGCCGGTAAATATGTTAGGTACGTGTGTGTCGTGTTTGGACTATTTTGGACATCATTTTTCGAGGCACTTTCTTAAACACCTTATGTGTCATTCAGTAACATATCTTTATCTCTGTCTGTTATTACAGGACAAATATACACCGGACAAATGATTCGCACTTCTGAACAATTCACAACTGAACCTGAAGCATTTCTTCCTAAGTACAGGGTCAATTTAATTGCCGTCACAAAAAAAAGTGGGCATTAATTAGGCTAATTAAATGTCGGACATGGGGTATAGTATGAAAATGGGGGTGCCAGGAAGGAGGAGGAAAAGAGGAAGGCCGAGGAGGAGGAGGAGGTTTATGGATGTGCTGAGGGAAGACATGCAGGTAGTTGGGGTGAAAGAGGCAGGTTGGTATGGAGAAGGATGATCCGCTGTAGCAACCCTTAATTGGAGCAGCCAAAAGAGGAAGAAGATGATTTTGAACCCTCAAGACCTCGGTTATATAAATGAGTTAAATTTAAGTCAATAAGAGTCCTCCATGTAACCTATATGGATTAAGGGAATTTGACATTTGAATGAGGGGGGCGGGGTCATCCAAACATTTCTTTATGACATCATATTTATTTAAGATTTTTGTTAAGATAATACTGATGCCAAGGGGCACGGTGGCTTAGTGGTTAGCACGTTTTTCTCCGGGTTCCCCGGTTTCCTCCCGGTCCAAAAACATGTACTGTAGGTTGATTGGCACCTTGGAAAATTGCCCCTAGTGTATGAATGTTTGTGTGAATGTGTGTGTGTGTGTGCCCTGGGATGGGTTGGTATTCCATCCAGGGTGTATCCTGCCTTAATGCCCATAGAAGCCTGAGATAGGCACAGGCTTCCCATGACCCGAGGGAAGATCGGATATAGCAGTAGAAGATGACTGAATGAATGAATAATGTTGACCCCCTCCCCCCCGCCTATTACCATTTATGGTATTGCCATAAAGCCATTTTCTATATGTTACGCATATCCATTTTTCAAAATGATTATTTTATCGATTCGTATACAACAAATCTCAACAAAAAGTGGTTAAAAAAACAGAAAAAACATAAAAGTCCCATGCATGTCTTACTAAGTTGTATGTGTTCAGCATGTGTTCAGCATTAAATATGCAGAGGCCAGGACCCACCTGCATTCTTCTAGTGTCTTTTTCATATAGCTGGAAGCGAACAGCGCTGTTTGCATTGTTTAAAAGGCACTGGGCCAAGACGGATCGTCCTATTATAGCAAACATTATCCTCTTAACCCCGACACGATTTCAGTCCGAGTAAAATTAGGGTTGTCTTTCCAGTCTGTTATATGGTACAATATATCCCTTGTTTTCATCACCGAAAAAACACACAATTTTACTTCAATTTGATGTTTATTAAGCGGAAAATCTGTCCAAAATGATTTCTAAAAGAGGTTAGCAAGAGAAAATGTACTTTTGTTTTGTTTTATTACGGAAAAAGCCCATTAAATGTGGAAGCAATTTGCGATATTTAAAGCACTCAGCTGACTACAGTTGTGATGCAAACGCTGACAACAATGCATGATCTTTCCAACTGACACACTGACATTTGTGATTGTCTATAAGGTTATGGTGGTGAAACTAATGTCTGGGCTGAAAAAGAAAAAAACCATTAAGAAGCAAGCATGATCCACTGCACAAGGCTCAATGCATTAATACATATTACATAACAAGCAATACTTTAAAACATAGTAAATTGTACCTTTACTTGACCAATTACACAATGTCCTTTGTTTATATGTTTAGATTCTATAACATTTATTTCTCTAAAATAAAAACTCTCAGAGAGAGAGACGGCAACACCGGTAGTCTCTTCTTCCTTCTGCATTTTAGTAATACATTTATTTTTTGCTAGTTCTCAAAATCTAAAGCTTCAAACAAAAACAGTCAGTTACTGAAGATAGAGGAATGAAGCTTTATATCAAACCACTTATTTACACTTACCTGAGAAAACCTCAATCTATATTACAAAATAGACAAGTAAAACTGAACAAGGCTTAAGGCTTAAAACTTCTCTGGAGATTTACACTCATATTCAATTACTAATTTAAAAAAAAGAAAGGAATAATGCATGTGTATGCAGTTGCCATAGATTTATCAGTACATTTTACAGGTACGGAAGTAATTAATTAAATGTTGCTGAGAAGCAGAAGGAATAATATTAAATAAATAAATATAATATGCATACAAGTATATATATATATATATATATATATATATATATATATGCCAGAGTTTCTTCAATGCCACGTCAATGAAATGACTAGTGAATGTATATTTATATTAATAGTGAATGTATATATATATATTATATATAGTATTTGTACTATATATATATATATATATATATATATATATATATATATATATATATATATATATATATATATATATATATATATATATATATATATATATATACATTTTTATTAAATGGTGTTGATTAAATGGTGGATTCTTTCAGTTCAATGCAATCATGTTGAACAGTGCACAGGACTGCCTGGCTCACAGCTTAGCTGTTAAATATTCCAGTGTGCACAACACATACTGCACGGTGATGAAGTCCTTTCCGCTCTGCAAAGTGCAAAGCAACAAAACCACAGTATATCATTCGGTGCACTAGTGGGCCATTTGAATTGCAGAGAACAAGACCAATTCAGACTGCAGCGTAGCCTGACAGGGGGGCTCTGCGCATGAAATCATGCAAAACATGAGCTTTTGATTGGATGTCCACTCCAGCGTGAGATCCACATCACTCTGTGCGTTCGCGTTCATGTGTGTGTGTGTGTATGTGTGTGTGTGTGCTGGACTGCTAGCTGACAGCCTGTTGACACGTTCTCATTATGCCATGCTCATGTTGCTTCTGGCCCTGAGCGCCTGGCTCCAGTTTCTGCACCTCTTTCTCTCGCACACATACACACACAGTCCCAAACACACATACACATACACACACACATTCTATTATGAACATCCCACTGGTTGTTGGATCATGGCCTCCAGTCAGCGGGTTTTTATTTTCCTCAAGCTTCATGACGAGGAATCAGGCTTTTGTATTTCTATATCACTTGACTTAGCTTGGCCAACACATTTTTCCCGTATGGTGACAGGCGATGCAATATCACTGCGGCGCCATGCAATGACTGTCTAAAGTCACAATCTAATGCTATCTCTCATACATATCAATGGCAACAGAGCTGTCATGGGATAACGGCTGACCAGGAAGTATTTGACTGCCACAAATAGTGCAGCAGGTACAACCTAATGACTCCAGGGTGCTAGATTTGAACTTTTTTGAGTTTAGGGTTTCTGTCCGTGTGCAGATGTTCTCCTTGTGTGACAATTTCACTTGTCATTTTATGGTCTCTTTTAAATTATGGACAATATTTATGGGGCTGGTCATTGTCATCAAATTAATTACAAATTACAGTGTAGCTGCAACGTTAATGAACCTGATCAAATGGAAATTGATGATTTCAGGAAGTCACTTGTTGTTGTTGTTGTAAAATACATAATGTACATTAAACAGGTTGTAAGTACACTTTCTAGCATCTAATTCTGACACTATTTAAAAATATTTGAGATAAAAAGCATTCATTCATTCATCTTCTACCTCTATATCCGATCTTCCCTCGGGTCACGGGGAGCCTGTGCCTATCTCAGGTGTCTATGGGCATTAAGGCAGGACACACCCTGGATGGAATGCCAACCCATCGCAGGGCAAGCACACACACACTCACACACACATTCACACACTAGGGACAATTTTCCAAGGTGCCAATGAACCTACCGTGCATGTTTTTGGACTGGGAGGAAACCGGAGAACCCGGAGAAAAAACCCCTGAGGCACTGGGAGAACATGCAAACTCCACACACACATGGCCGAGACGGGAATTGAACCCAGACCCTGGAGGTATGAGGCGCACGTGCTAACCACTAAACCACTGTGCCCCCAAATATTCATTTTATTGATGCAGTATTGCGAAACACGTACATTTCTTTTTTGAATAATCTTCTATAGAGGACTATCTTCTTTGGTTTATTTATTACAGTTGCCATCGTTACTGCAATGTCATTACAATGAAATGACATGGAAAGCCTAATTTATTTGGCTTGACTATTGTATCATAATGAAGTAACATGCATAATACTGTAGATTTAAGAATGACAATATAATTCTAGGGATTAGTGTATAGGAAAATAAACTGTATGTATTATTGTTAATGATATATTCTTCATGCTACTATACACTGTTTTCATTCCTAGCCAGGTTCTTCTGACAGATTTATTAAGTACAGCTTGATTCAATGAGAGTCACCTGGGACTCATTTACCTACTGGTATATATCCTCTAGTTGCCTCATCATTGTATAGACGTGCAACTAGACCAGCGTGCAATTCAATACTGTATACTGTTTACAATTGATTTAAAAAAAAAAAAAAAAAAAAGAAAAACACCAGTTGAGAGCTGCTTGAAAGTTTGCAAACCCTTTGAGCTATTCAGGCATTTTTTTGTGTTGTTTTACATTGATTTTCTTATTTTTCATATCTTATTATCACCTGCTTTTTTTAATAAATGAAATGTCAGATGTTTGCTGATCAATTGAATGCGTTTGTTTAGAGGTGATTTTAGCAAATAGCCTACATGAATAGATTGAATTGTTTTGTGTGCAAAAGTAAGTGAAGCCGTTTATTTAATAGCTTGCAGCACCTCATTACTTCAACCAAACATCTTCTGTGGCCACTGATCTGACTCGGCCAGATGAGGGAGGCTGGAAGGACATCTGGCACGTACCGCCCACTTCGGATTGATATCTGGACTCTACATTTACATTTACCTTTGACTAGACCAAGAGCGGCAGACAATTCTCTTATCCAGAGCGACTAAAGTGTGTGCAACTTTTTTCCTTTAAGTCATTCCTCGGTGGATTTGTTTAAATGCTTATGCAATGCAATCTCTTGTTGCATCACCCATTTTCAACCAAACTTTAACTGATGGCAGGAGATTCTCTTCAAGAAATTGTTGATAGCTCTCCTATCAACCTGCTTCCCTGATTAATATGGAGTCGTGCTTCACATTTCCACCACCATGCTTCACTGTTGGGAGGAAGTTCTTTTCCTGGAATTCAGTGTTAGCTTTTACCCAAACATAGCGAGTTTGATTATGATCAAATAAATGTATTTAGGATTCATCTGTCCACAGAATGACTTCCAAAAGGTCTCTGATTTGTCCAAATACTTTCTGGCAAAGTTGAAACAGGCAGCTCTTTGTCTAAAGGGGTTCAAGGAAAAAAAAAAAAAAAAAAAAATATATATAAATATATATATATATATATATATATATATATATATATATATATATATATATATATATATACATTACAGTTACATATGGTAAATGTTAAAGATTACAAATGGGGTTACATCTGAAAATTTCATATATGTATACAATTATTTTCAAATGAAACATGATTTTGATTTGAATGACAACAATCTGCTGCAGTTTCATTTGAAAAAATAAAACTTAAAGTGACCACCTATTTTATTACATTTTTTTAAATAGGGTCATATATATATATATATATATATATATATATATATATATATATATATATATATATATATATTACATATATAAACCTTCATATTTCCCAGACTTACTATATGGCAAACAGAACTTTTGTGTTGATATTAAACATACGTGTACAGAATGTTGTATTCTGTAGTCTATACTGGAAAAAAGAAACATTGTGCACCACACAAGCTTCATGAAACCATGGTTTTAACATGCTCACACTTTAGGACAATGACCTTTACAGAGCCCTGGCCCACTAAACACCTTTAGAATGAACTGAACTAAAACACCAGCTATGACCCAGGCTTTCGCATCTGACCATAATAATGCTTTTATGGTTGATGAATGACTACAAATTCCCACAGCAACACTCCAAACCATAGCATAAAGTCTTTACTGTAGATTGGAGTTGCATCATTATGAGTTCTTTGTCTATGCAATTCTGTGCAATATGTGTTTCACAGAGAGAGGAATGTGAATATTTTACTGCTCTTGGAATAGAGTGAATCAGATGTTAGCATTGAACCACATGCCACGCCCATTTTTATTTCACAATCTTGCAAAGGGCGAAAGCATTTACAAAACTTAAAAGCCAGAAAGTTTCGATCTTGGACCCAAAATCACAAGGACTTCATTATTTGAACCTATATCATATAATGGCCATATTTCCATACAATTTTAAAGCAGTCACATTTGAATGTTTGTATTTAGAGAAAGAAAGAGTGTTCCGTTTATGCTGTGTTATAATTGTGTTGTGTTTGAACTGTGCCAGCTCTTTCCTACTCTGTGGCTATTTACATCCACTCCGACTGCCAATACATTCTCTACTTCTTTCACTAATCCTTTTTAAATGGCATTGTTTATCATTGCCGTGTACATGGAAATTTATTTTGAAAACATTGTAAAACCGAGGCTCATACACGACAAGCGAAACTTGTCGTATTAGTCATTTATCTGAACACATTATTATTATTATTATTATTATTATTATTATTATTATTATTATTATTATTATTATTATTATTAATAATAATAATAATAATCATTTGGATTGATAAAAAAATAAATGCTTTTAGATATGCTTTAAAGATATCTACATAAAGAACAACATATGAATAAAATACAGTTTTTTACTGAAAATGAGTGTAAGAATCCATAATAATGTAATGAATGTAATAATGTATGTTGGGATTTCTATAGTGCATATGGTATGTTGAATGGAATTATTTGGCCTGTTTATTCTATATTGCTTCATCTGATTTTAATTGTTAACAGACCCAAAATTAAGTTGATTAGGTCGCTAGCTACAGTATATGGACAAAAAGTATTGGGACACTTGACTTTCAAACTGTTGTGTACAAAGTGAATCCATGAAGATCTGCTTTACAATGGATCGGAGTGGACAGTCTCCTGCTACACAGCTCTGACCTCATCCCTATTAAACACCTTTAGAACGAACCCCTGAACCTAGCTGACTAGCTGATCACTATCTTTACATTACTTTTACATAATTTAGCAGACGTCCTTAACCAGGGTGACTTACATCTGAGCAATTGAGGGTCAAGGGCCTTGCTCAAGGGCCCACTAGTGCCAGTTTGGTGGTGGCTGGGATTTGATTGGATTGTTGGTTCAGAGACCAGCACCTTAACCACCTCCCATCTGTTCAGCTGACTCCCTAGCTGACATTACTAACACCCTTGTAGCTGAAATCTCCTCAAAGTTTCTCCCTAAGTTTCTGGACTACTGATCGGAATGTCAGGGGTTTGATCCCCGGTATCGCCAAGCTGCCGCCCTTGGGTGTCGTATCATGGCTGACGGTGTGCTCTAATTCCATCTTCCAAACAAGCTGGGATATGTGAAGAAGAAGTTCAGTGTTCTGTAATGTATATGTGATAAATAAAGACTGTTCTATTAGCATACATTTCTTATTGAAATTACTGTGATGTTATGTATTTTCACATTGGTTCAGAACACTTATTTCTATCATCTTTTCTCCTGCCTGTAGTTGCTGAGCTCCCACTTGTTCGGAAGTATATCAAAGAAACATCATGGTGAAACACAGGAGATGGGTAACTTAACAGGCTACTGGTCAGAAGGTCGGGGGTTCGAGCCCTGGTATCGCACAACTGCCACTATTGGGTCATTGAGCAAGGCCCTTTGTGTTCCAGTGTTCCACTGTGCTGTAATGTATATCTGTCAAATAAAGACTATTCTATTCTACAGTGTGTTAAAATGTTTGTCCTTCCATGTAGGGTAATGGGAAACTTTTTTTTTCTTTTTTTTTTTTGGCTAGGGCAAAATTCAGCCTGTGCATCCAGTGGCATTTGGAGAGCGCTCCGAAAGGGTCCGATCCAATACGGCTTTATGGACGCGAGCCCTGCAAATGTTACGTAAACCTCCATTACTCGCAGATTTCCGTTGAGATCGACTGGCCGATCGACCCCAGGAGGATGTGGCAAAGGATCAGCCGCCAGAAATACCGATATGTTAAGAAAAAGCTCATTTAGACCCAAATAGAAATTATTGACCTGGAAGTGGCTGCTGCTTGCAACGTGATTTGTTGCTGGTTACAGCAAGAGCAATTACTTCTGTGGCACTAGGACTCCATGTGTGTGTGAGTGTGTGGGTGTGTGTGTGTGTGTGTGTGTAAAGACATCTAGCCTATTTGGTTCACCATTGTTTGGAATAATTAACAGCCAACGATTACATAAAAATTACATGTACAAGTTACATATGTATAGACAGGCAGGTGGGCTCATTTCTGTATTTTTATGCTCCTAAAGAGAGTGCACATAAAGACGCATACAGTTATTTTTCCAATCCTAGAGATCAAGTACAGCCACTTTGTACGAGCCGAGCCAGCTTAAGGAGCTGGTAAATCATGCAAATGGCAATGAAAAAGCAAGAATACTGTAACCCTAGTTTATCTTATGAGGTCAGATATACTGTACTGTGCAGACGATTTTAGACAGGTGTTAAATAAAAATCCTGTAAACAAAGAATGCTTTCAATATAAATAATCCATGTTTATTTTTGTCAGTTTACAAAATGCAAAGTCAGCGAACAAAAGAGAAATCTAAATCAAATCAATATTTGGTGTTACTGACTTTTGAAGAAGTAGAAGTAGTGGAAGTGACGGCACGACCCCCACAGAGCCCTGATCTCAACATCATGGAGTGTGTGTGGGATTCCATAAAGAGACAGAAGGATGTGAGAACGTCTTCATCCACAGAAGATCTGTGTTTACTTCTCCAAGATGGAACAATCTACCGGAGTTCCTTCATAAACACTGTGTGTAAGTGTATCTAGAAGAATTGGTACACCAATTCTGTTTTGAATTCAACGGGTGTTCACACCAAATATTGATTTCATTTCCATTTCTCTTTTCTTCATTCACTGCTTTTTATTCATTGATGAAAGTAAATAATTAATTTTTGAAAACGTTCTTTGTTTACAGTATTCTGCCCACACCTGCCTAAAACTTTTGCACAGCACTGTACTTATAGAGCACTATGTGCATGTATGTGTGCAAGCAGGGCCGAGTGTGATTGATTCGCTTTGATTTCTCACCTCTAATTAAAGACTGATTAAAGACTACGTGCCCGTTTAGACAAACAATTCAATTTCTTCCAAATCGGAGTCTAGAAACATGCTGCAATCACACCTGACTGGCAATAAACAGACAGTGATGATGAGCGAATAGGATTAAACAATCCATTTACCATATCGAAGCTTGGCGGAGAATAATACACCGGCTTACAGACAGGATAGAAGCGGATAAACAAGAGATTTATTAGGACTTTCAACACAGAGTTAAGTAAAGTCTTCTTTGCAATCCAGTCCAATATGCTACTACGGAACAATCATCATCGGAAGAATATATCCAATAAATAATAATAATAATAATAATAATAATAATAATAATAATAATAATAATAAGCTTCAAGCAGAATTTTCAGTCTGAAATCTAAAAATATTAAAGGGTCACTCATGAGGTTTATATTCGACCACAGCACTGGATGGGATTTTCTGACTGTAGGAGGAAAAGTCTGGATGAACAAATGGGCAGCACAGTGTCAAGATGATGCGAGCCAAATCTGTTGAATAATGGACAAAATGTTAACAGGGTAAAGTCGAACTGCAATAATAGACATCAATGAAAGACGAAGAAAAACGAGAGAAGAAGAATAGAAAAAGGTAGACGAACAGACATCCATTTGACTATTAATATTCTATTTCAATTCTACAGCTTACTACTTACTACTTTTACTTACTAAATATTTTAGATTTATATTTTTATGAAGCAAAGTTTTGTTCTGTTCTTCATGCCAAGAAATACATATCATAAATTATATATATATATATATATATATATATATATATATATATATATATATATATATATATATATATATATATATATATATATATATATATATATTCATTCATTCATCTTCTACCTCTATCTCAGGATTCTATGGGCATTAAGGCAGGACACACCTAGGATGGAATGCCAATCCATCACAGGGCACACACACACACATATTCACACACACATTCACACAACATGCAAACTCCACACACACATATGGCCGAGACGGGAATCGAACCCGGACCCTGGCGGTGTGAGGCGAACGTGCTAACCACTAAGCCCCTATGCCCCAAATGGTGCATATTTGTCTTTGGTTTTAGAATTCTAAATTTATCAGTTTTAAATGCTTAAGTTATATACAGGAAAATATAAACATAATATCAATTTCATATAAAATCATTTCATGTAAAAATATAAATATATTTCATGTAAAGATTTTGAAATATAGAACCGTTTTTTTTTCAAGGGTTTGAATTTTTTTTTCTTAGAACATTAACTTAAAGTTGCCACCTAGTGGACGAATGAAAGTAATCAAAAATGTAATAATTTACTTTACTTTTATAAAGGCATTGAAAAGCTACTCTCTGTATTAGACTTTGAATAGAAGTCTTAACCAGGAAACAGCCAGCACCGAATATCGAGTACTTCCACTTTCACCTTCCATTTCTGCACAAAACTGCACAAATGGACACTTCTCTCTTTGGTTTACTTTACACTGGCACAACATTGCACATCATTGCACACTGGTCATCTCACACTGGACATTTTTATACCCGACATCTTGCACCCGTCATTTCACACTTGTTCACTTTACACACTTCTACACCTTACACACTATTTTTTATATTTTTACACAATGATGATATAGATGATATCTCTTTTTACTCTTTTTGCTTTTTTTACTTTGTACTCTTTATTTCATATTTTTTATTTCATTCTACGTTTCAGAATTTCATTTCACTGCCTGTCGTACTGTGTATACATGTGTGTATTTGACAAATAAAATCTGAATCTGAATCAGGTCATTTGTAATCTGTCAATTATTACATTTCCAAAGTAACCCTTCCCAACACTGGCATCCGCTATATATATATATATATATATATATATATATATATATATATATATATATATATATATATATATATATATATATATATATATATATACCTGTATATATATTCATTCATTCATTCATCTTCTACCGCTATATCCGATCTTCTCGGGTCACGGGGAGCCTGTGCCTATCTCAGGCGTCTATGGGCATTAAGGCAGGATACACCCTGGATGGAATGCCAACCCATCGCAGGGCACACACACACACACATTCACACACACACACACATTCATACACTAGGGACAATTTTCCAAGGTGCCAATCAACCTACCGTGCATGTTTTTGGACCGGGAGGAAACCGGAAACCGGAGAAAACCCGGAGAAAAACCCCCTGAGGCACAGGGAAACATGCAAAGCAAACTCCACACACACATGGCCGAGACGGGAATCGAAACCCGGATCCTGGCGGTGTGAGGCGAACGTGCTAACCACTAAGCCACCGTGCCCCTATATATATATATATATATATATCTATATATATATATATATATATATATATATATATATATATATATATATATATATATATATATATATATATATATATAGATATATAGTTGACTTGAAATAATGAAAAGAAATACATTTCTTGGCTAATGTCAGCTTGGTTACTGAGACTGAGCTGGGGAGAAAAAAAAAACAGCTGGGTTTTTGATAATATGGAATATCCACTGCTGTTAATAGATCCACCAAGATCGATCCTTAGCTTCCTCTCTGCTCAGTGATTTGAGTCTGATGGCTCTGTTTGCTGAAGCAGCGAATTCCAATAGCTATTTTTAAGCACATAAAGCCAAATGAAACTGGCAATGTTGGTTGATACTGGGAATCTAGAGCACTGATATTCAACCTGTTAAATATTAAATGGTAGTGTGGTAGTGTGTGTGTGTGTATGTGTGTCCAATCCTTGCCAGAAACGTGTTGAAAAGAGAGGGAAATAGTGTTCTGGATGCATGTAATAAGGGTGTAAGCACACCATGTGTCCTTTGGCCTGTATCGTCTGCAAAGCTTTGGACCACCACAGAGAAAAACACCCAGCGCAGCCAGTCCATGTTCCCTAAATGGTCACAAAACACACTTGGCCGAAAATAGGTCTGGTCAAATGCATTTTTTTTTCTTTCTTTCTTTCTTTTTCTGGATGTTGCAATCTTTAGAAATAATTGACACCTCGATTCTGGTGCATTTGAATCCTGAAAACTGATGGACCACGGAACATAATGTTCTTCCTAATCGACTCTGTCTATGTGTGACGTCCGTGCTGTCGCCGTTTCATTTAAAATTAATCTCCACCAGACAAGCCATTCTGACCCAATAAATCATGAGTGTGTGTTTTTATTTATCGTTAATAATAGGAACATCTCTTTAATAGGGACGCCTGTGTCTCTGCTCACTCCCGCAATTATATCAACAGCCAGTCGTGTGACAGAAGCGTAAGTGCAAGACATCGTGCAGATTCAGGTCAGGAACTTCAGGTGGCGTTGGGGAAAAAATCATCCCCTGCTTGCCTTCCAGTTGTAGTTGTATCTGTCCAATTTGGATGAACCTAGTCCCAGTATACTCTACAATTCTTGCTCTTGTTTGACAGGGGATGATGCGCTGAGATGCTTTTCTGCTCATCATGGTTTCAGAAATCGATTATTTGAGTAAATGTCAACTTCCTGTCAACTCGAACCTGCCAGGGCTCACCATCCTGACATGGTTTCTGCCTGCAGAACTGCTGCTCACTGGATTCCTTTCGATTCCCCTGTACCGAGTGTATTATGAAAATGACAGGTCATTAAAGGAAATGAAACAAACATTCAAAATCTAAAAGAACAAAAACAAAAACAAAATATGCACCTGTACATTTGAAGCTTTTTGACTATATTACAAGCGGGACGATTTTACCTTTAAAAATTACCTCATTCTTCTACCGATTTATCCGATCTTCCCTCTGGTCACAGGGAGCCTGTACCTATCTCAGGCGTCTATGGACATCAAGGCATCGCAGGGCACACAGACATATACACACACACTCACATTCACACACTAGGGAATATTTTCCAAGGTGCCAATCAGGCTACCGTGCATGTTTTTGGACCGGGGGGAAACCGGAGAACCCGGAGAAAAACCTCCTCAGGCACAAGAGAACATGCAAACTCCACACACACACATGGGGGAGGCGGGAATCGAGCCCTGAACGAAAAATGAAAGACTTACAAAACTGTAAAAGATTTCCAATGCATTTCCAGGTCATGTGATATACTGTACATTGCCATGGGCGTGATGATGCAGGTGCTACAAGAGACCCAATTGCACTGCACAGCTCAAAACAAGTGGACGCGTTCATCCCCAAATTCTGAATCCACAGGTCCTGCCTGAAATCGCCTCCCAGAACAAGAGCATATGCGGCCGCTCCCAAGTACAGGGGGATCATCTCTCCATTAATGCTTGTATAACGAACCTATGTCTCCAATTAAAAATAAAAATGCCTAATGCATCAGCTGTGATATAAGTAAGCCTGTGTATGTCTGTCTCCATTTTTTAAATGACTTATTGCGAGAGGACGAGTTTTAATCGCATAATATGGTTAATGGAAGCGCTGTCATTTGTTCTCATACAAACAACAACATTTTCATAAAACATCACAACCAAAGCAACACTACATTTTTTATACATTTTAAGCAGTGGTCTCTGGACCAAGATGGTGATCATGGTGACAAATCCAAGCACCACCAAGCTGCCACTTTTTGGCCATTGAACAAGACCCTTAGTTGTAAGTCACCATCCATTAGGGCTGCACAAGCCAGTGCCAATCCCAACCTTGAAAGTCGAAATAGAGGACAGATCAATATTTCAGAAATGTATTATATAAAAATAAAGATTATTTATATATCACCTTTTAAAAGAAAGCAATTTACACTTAAAAGTGCTAATTACCATAAACCATAAAGCCTTCAAACCCAGGTATCAGTCAAGTGTACACTTATAAAGAATCATGTATTATCCGTTGAAAACATCTATCGATTGTTAAAAGCGTCACACAAACAAAAGCGCGACATAAACAAAAAAAGAAAAACAAAAAAAAATCTAGCCAGATTTTAAGATGACCTTATGATGTAAAATTGTGGTTCTTATTTCATTGTGCTACAGAATTTGCCTTTGAACATCTCAATCCCTGTCCAGCTTTACTCAAAAGCCTCCGGTCCATGTATTCCACAGGCAGTTGGTATTGATGTGGCCGTGTCTGGCAGGTTCCAGCAGCTCTCTTAGCTGTTTAGAAATCATTAATGCTTTTCCAAAAGTCCTGGTGAGCCTGTAGCCCACAGAGCAAGAGGGCCTGCAACACATCGCCTACAGAGAGATAGAGAGAAAGCGAGAAAGAGAGAGAAATTTCTGAAATAGAATCAAAGTCCAGCTTCAAAAGGTCAGCCTCAGATTGTTCCCTTTGCCTTATGAAGCTGTGAGAAAGGGGAGGATGTGTGTGTACGGCGGTAGAGATACGGATGGAAGAGTTGCTGTCAAGAAAGTGCTATAGCTCCCTCTTAAATGCAAATGGGTCCGGAAAACAGCCAGACAGCGAGTAGGGATACACTTTTCTCTCTCTCTCTTTCTCTCTCTCTCTCTCTCTCTCTCTCTCTCTCTCTCTCTCTCTCTCTCTCTCTCTCTCTCAAAACTCCACACACAGATGGATGTCCAAATGTTTCGGGGGAGGTTCTCGTTCTTTCTTTCTCTCCTGCTCTCAGTCATGGCTTCATGAGTATATTTGGAAACTCAACAAACCAAGGGACATGAAGCAGTCAGCGTGTGAGCAGCATGATGAATAGCTGGATAGCTGCTGATAGTCGATAGAAAAGAGAAGAAAAGACTGAGGGAAGAAGTCACTGCTTCTGGTCACATATCTGAGGAAATGCTACGGCCTTGCCCTTTCTTTAATTATTTCCTGGACCAGTCACATTTTTCTTTTTTTTCCTTTTTTTTTTTTATGTATTTGTTGACAGTTGGTGTTGAGTCGCTAATTATCTAACTGAGAGCGTATGAGCTTAATTATACAGAAACACTCGGCTTTTCCTCCAAGACATCCAAAAAACAATTCAAATAGTAGTCAAATTTCAAAATAACAAACACACAACAAACTCTGTAAGCGACTCCATAATGTCGCTAATACAATTAATGCTTAATGATCTGGTATCAACCTATCCTCACTTTTTCGTGGTGCTAAATCATTTTCACATAGGACCTGATGCTTATAAGGTGGCATCAAAAAACGGTGCTGTTCTGACCACGCACAACAAAAAAAAAGCGCAAATGTGCAATTCTGTATGCAAACAAGCTCCAAAAGCTGAAGACAAAAAAAGATCAAGACCTTTAATGAGCTCGACCACTAAAAATCCCTCAAAACATTTCAGCAACTAGTGTATGATGATTGTCGCAGAAGCGTCAGTTATATTACTAATGTCACGAACCACGACGTCTATATTAACTGCACACAAACACACACAGAAGTGTTGCTTTGGAAACGTAATAGATTACAAATGGCCCTATTCATTACTTTTCATTATATTGATTTGTCCACTAGGTGGCACTTTAAGTTAACATTCTAAGAAAAAAAAAGTCATGGCAATCTGAAAATCATGCCGTCGTCTAAAGCACTGATTTTACATGAAATTGTTCAGATGTAACCTTATTTGTAATCTTTAACATTTTCATAAGGATTTTTTAAATTAATTTTTTAGGATTAATTTAATTACACATTTTTTTCCTCAGTAACTGTAATGAATTACTTGGACTACAGCACCCGGACAAGCCGTGGGGACAAACTTTTATGCAAACAAGACATGAAAACCGTCTATGCAACCTGTAGAATTGCCAAACAAAGTTTCTTTTTTTAATCTTAATCATATCGAAGATGTTTATTTTTATCTTCATACAATTGTAAATCATAAACCTCACATGTAAAACAATCTTTTAAATATATATTACATTGCAATATTTTCTACATGATGTGTGATATGCAATATTTTTTTTTGTGGGGGTGTGATTTATTTTATATTTATATATTTATATTATTGCTAACCCATGTACAATTAAAGTGCTTAAACTGAGTTTAATAACATTTAATTTTTCCCTATTATTAATTTAAAAAATACCCCAGTAAACCTGAAAATAACGGTAGTAATGTAGAAGTCCCTGTTGTTGCTGATTTCCTGACAGAACGGCGCCACAAAGTTACATCTCCCAGAAGCCACTATGTCATGCCATGGGTTTCGTTAAACACTTAATTCACACTTGTCGGTAATCGATACATTTTTTGTCATACGTGAAATTAAATAAAAATAAAAAATGTTTTTACAACATTTACAACGTCGTTACTTCCTCTTTCAAGTCTCCTAATGGCTGGGATTTTCATTTCCAGATAAAAAGTTACGAAGAAAATCACAGAAATCACAAAAGCACTGACACTACATAAGTTACATAACCTTCTTACAGATCTTCCGCTATAAAGTGCGTTTGATTTTATTTATTTATTTTTTTTTTCCATCTATAAAGAAGCAGCTTAGCGCATAAAGCCTTGATAACCCAAAGTGCTTTTACAAGAAACTAATGAAAAAGTATCTAAGACATGAATTATTCACCGTATTCACAGACAATTCTGCATGGGAATGTTAAGAAACATCGAGAAACAGATTAAAGCAGACAGAAAGAGGAAGGAATGATAAAAAAAAGAAAAAACAGAAATTTTGTTGAAATAAAAGCCTAACTAAATGCAGTGTTGAATAAATGTGGCTGCCTGAGTGGATGAGAAATGCACTCCGGTCCAGATAGTGTTAATCTTACTTAATGTCAAAAAGAAGTAAACAAAATTCCCTCGCAATTTACATACACAGGTGTAGTATTGCCAAACAAAGTTTCTTTTTTCAATCTTATTCATATCGGAGATGTTTTTTCTTTTCTTAATACATGTAAACAAGTATAAATAGCACAATAATACCACCATTAAAAGCTCGGCTTAAGTGGGCATTTTTGAGGCTGCGTCTGTCCAATATAACTCCTGGGAAATGTCACTATCTTCATCTATTCCTTAGTACAATTAATATCTATTACATTCTATTATCTTTTTTTTTTCTTTCACTGCTGCTGGTATCTGAGAGCTACTAAACAAATTGCATTGTATTATTGCACTGACAATGCAGTTTCTTTACTGTCTCTGAATCTGAATCCAAATCTGAATCCAAATCCATTCAAAAAAAGAGACAGAAAACAAAACGAAAAAATAAAATAAAATAAAAAACCTTACACAGAGGCCATGAGCAAAGCCGAAGCCAAAGGCCTGTTGATTTTTTTTTCTCCTCACATGAATAATGCAACAAAGTTCTCCTGATTTCATGCACGTATGGTGTTAATAGCTGAACTAATTGTGCTAAGCAGGGTGTTGTGTATAATTGGGAGAGCGATGCTAATGAGTGCATGTGTATGATAGATGCTTTCTTATTGGCCTTTACTGTAACAAGTAAACAGTATGCGAGCACTGTCGTAGAGGTATATATATATATATATATATATATATATATATATATATATATATATATATATATATATATATATATATATATATATATATATATATATATATATATATATATATATATATATATATGGCATATATGGCACAGTGGGGCTTAGTGGTTAGCACGTTCGCCTCACACCTCCACCGTCAGGGTCCGGGTTCAAGTGATTCCCGTCTCAGCCATGTGTGTGTGTGGAGTTTGCATGTTCTCTCTCCCCGTGCCTCAGGGGTTTTTTTCTCTGGGTTCTCCGGTTTCCTCCCGGTCCAAAAACATGCACGGTAGATTTGATTGGCACCTTGGAAAAATTGTCCCTAGTGTTTGTGTGTGTGTGTGTGTGTGTGTGCCATGCGATGTGTGTTGGCATTTCATCCAGGGTGTATCCTGCTTTAATGCCTACAGACGCCTGAGATAGACACAGTTTTTCCCAGTGACCCGAGGGAAGATCGGATAAAGCGGTAGAGGATAAATGGATGATTGAATGAATGAATATATATATATATATATATATATATATATATATATATAGAGAGAGAGAGAGAGAGAGAGAGAGAGAGAGATTACAGATTACAAATGACTTAGTGTAAACTAAAAAGTAACTTTTCAATTACTTTATAAAAGTAAGGTAACTGATTACATGCATTTACATTCATTTCTCCACTTTAAGTTAACATTCTAAGAATAAAGTTTCTATTTCTATTTTATGGGTTCTATTTTTCGAAATGAAACTGCAGCAGAATGTCAATCAAATTCACATTTCAGTTGAAAATCATGCCATAGTTCAGTGCTTCTCAACAAATTTTAGTTACCCTCCCCCCCTTTTCAGCTCAACCAACCCACGTTCAGGTCTCCCACCGTAGCACACATAATGGAGAGATGCAAACAGACTCATGTTTTATTCTCTTCGCGTATTCTTTTGCAACGTTTCTCCCTGCGCACATATTTTAACATGTTAATAATGCGTTAACACAAATGCAGCTTAATGGCAGTGATTTTATTAACGCAGTGTGTATAACTATGCTATGATTTACGGTGTTAAGGTATTCGCTGTGTGTTGAATTGAAATGCACCTGAATCAGCCCTTTGAAGCAGTGACTAATGAGCATGTTAAATGATTGGCTATTAGGCATAATACATTTAACACAATGTATATTCATGTGCTAAATTGCGTGCGTGAGAATATTTAATATGCAGCAAAAAACAGCACATTTCCCCTGGTATCTGAAATGTACATTGGCTATAATTAAGAGGATTGAGGAAACATTCTGCCACAGCAGTGATTTGGGTTTTTGGGGAAAGAAATTGTTCAGGAGCTTGTTAGTTTTAGTTTCGAGTTCTTTTACTGGAAAAGCCTCCTCAGAAATAGCTAGTGTCTGAGATGGAGGGAATCTGTAACAGACCTGGTGAGATGATTCATAACTTGCTACGGAATGGGGAAAAAATGCAAATCAAGTCTTTTTCCGTGCTGTTGTTGCAGTTTTTTGGTTGGGATTTTTTTATTTATTTTATTCTTACCTGTGCAGCGGTGAAGACAAACCAGATAATGGCATAAAATGAAGAATGCATTATGGCAGTGTTTCCTGAGCATCCGAAGAAATGGTTTCTCGTGATTCCAATTGAGGGTGTGAAAAATGATACACAATATTTCTTAGCATGTTGCAGGATTCATTACGTTTACAGCATTTGCTTTGGAAATCAGAAACCTTATTTACATGCTAGTTTACCTTTGGCAAAAGGCATAAGAAGAGTGCAAATGCACATATGTACTGTACATGCGTGCTCTCATATATAAGTACAGTACATATATGAGAGTACACATGTGTTACCATTTGGTTTCAGCAAGTCTAGTACAAGAGAAAAGAAATGAAATGCACTTTTATTTACTTTTTTTTGTTTAATTATATATACATTTCCACAGCGAAAAACTCATTCTTTGTTTATATAGCAGTTTGTTAGAAAGCTAGGGTCAGAGTGCTCAGGATACAGTGACCATGGAGCAGAGAGGGTTAAAGGCCTTGCTCAAGGGTCCAAAAGTGGCAGCTTGGTGCTTCCCATCACATTGACCATCCTGATGTTCTGTGGGAGAGGGTTTTTGTTTGTTACATTAGTTTTGTTTCACACCATTGTATTAGAATTAAGATCATTTATTTGTTTGTGCACTTGGTATAAGTTATGTAAGTCAGCCTGCCTCCCAGTTTTATTGCCAGGTCAGTGCACAGATATGGTAGCAATGAATTCCAGGTAATTTTTAAATTCTACAATTACATTATCCAGAATAAATTAAAAAAATGTAACCTAGCAGGAAGGAAAGACAGTAGCTAAGAACATGTGCAATGCATAAAGCATACACTGCGTCCGTAGTAAATTAGGCCAATCTCTATTTGAGACTAAAGACCAGTTATAAACTAGAGCGATGAATCCAAGGTTGCATTTGCAAAGTACAAGCTGGAAACATTTGCATTTGGTGCATTAAAAAAAAATAACAAAAAAATAATAATATAAGAATCTGAATCCTAAATCATTTTTACTTATGTAAGTTCTGTCAAAGAAATAATAAATAAATAAAACAGTGATATTGGCATTTTTATATTTATAATGATCGTATATCGAATATTGGTGGCTTAGTGGTTAACACGTTCACCTCACACCGTCAGGGTCCAGGTTCGATTCCCGTCTTGGCCATGTGTGTGTGAAGTTTGCACGTTCTGCCCGTGCCTCAGGGGGTTTTTCTCCAGGTTCTCCGGTTTCCTCCCAGGTCCAAAAACATGCACGGTAGGTTGATTGGCACCTTGGAAAATTGTCCCTAGTGTATGAATGTGTGAGTGAATGTGTGTGTGTGTGCCCTGCGATGGGTTGGCATTCCATCCAGGGTGTATCCTGCTTTAATGCCCATAGACGCCTGAGATAGGCACAGACTCCCCGTGACCCGAGGGAAGATCGGATATAGCGGTAGAAGATAAATGAATGAATGAATAAAAAGTGGTATTGCACAAAAATACAATAATAATACTATTAATAATATTTGAAGTCATTCTATAATAATTCATATAGTATGAAACAAACAAATCAATAAATACATCAATAAATAAGGTTGACATCAAGCCTGCATTAGATTTAAAGGTATTACAGTGATACATCCCATAATATGCTGCTCTTTGTATCTGTTGTTCCTCACATTTCTTTTATTGTTGTTTTAGAAATTCACATTTGCTTTTTAAACACATTTGACTGACACTCATATCCAGAGTCCCTTACATCTATACAACTCATACAACTGAGCAGCTCTGTGCTTATGGGCCTTGATCATGGGCTCAGGAGTGGCTAGTTTAGTGGGGCTGGGATTTAAACTCATGACATTTAGATCCAAGATCCATTGCCTTAAGCACAAAGCAGCCATCTCTGTAAGACAGGAATTAAATTCCAAAACGAATCCGTGGCTAATCAGTGTAAAATGTCGAGCAGAGGACAGCTGTAGAGCCTGAGCAGGACGACTGCTGCTCTCTTGCACTCCACTTAATCTTTTATGGTCCTGTCTTTGCGCTCCAGCTGCTATTTTATTATTTGTCCCATTAAAATTTACTAGTCACAAAGAAACCTGAGGTCATCATTCAGTAGTGGATATTTTATAGAAACTTGTTGCTCTGCAGAGAATTCCTCAGTCAAACAGAAGGCTCATGCCCCACACAAACACACACACGCGCACACACACACACACATAATAGTATAATAATAGTAACAGGAATCTGATACAGTTACAGCAAAAAAAAAACAGTTACTTTAGTAAATGTTGAAGATTACAAATTACACCGCCGTCGCTAAAAAATTTCATCCGCAACAATTATATTGCCACCGGGTAGACGAATGAAAGTAATCGAAAAGTAATCAAATGCAATCACTTACTTTACTTTCATAAAGTAATTGAAAAGTTACACTACTTATTACATTTTGAATAGAGTCATTTGCAATCTGTAATCTATTAATTGGTTTTCCATTATTTCTTATAGGATAATTTTGCTCCTCGTAATGTCCATTTCAGCTACAATCGCATTTTCAGCAGCGGATTAACAACATTAACGTTATTCCGTGCAAGTCTGTGTGTGTGTGTGTGTGTGTGTGTGTGTGTGTGTGCATGAATATTTATTTATTTATTTATTTATTTTATAGTTGTACTGCTGTTTTGTGTTGGTCTGTTAACATACTGCAGATATTGATGCCTATACTGACCCTGTTTTATGTGTACTCTCTGACCCCTGCTATGATTTTTGCCTATGAGTTTTATGGAAACAAACAAAAAAAGATATAAAGAAGCCATGTAGAGCTCTTTTCAATGCAGCCTTTCGGTTCTCAGCCCTGCAGCCAGAGACCTCAGGATGGATTTATTTAGTATAGATTTCAAATAAGAAAAAAGAAAAGAAAGAATCCCTTTTTCCCCCAGCTTTGTGGAATTAAATATTTATTTGCTGTATTTTATTAGCAGAGCGTGGCATTCAGGAGAAACCCAGTCCGCAGCTGTTCTGTCATGTTTCAGCGGCGTGTTTGTGATCTCCACTGTGTTTATTGATTTATATGTTTACTTTTGCTCACACATGCTCCACATCTAGAAGCATGCGGGTAGCAGGAGCGAGGAAGTGCAGGTGAGTCGCTCGCTCGCTCGCTCGCTCCTTCACTGACAGACAAGAGTCTCTGTAGAAGCACGACGAATCAAAGGCAGACAAAGCGCTAGTCTCGATCCGCCGGCTCTCCTGTGCACTACGGCTGCTTGTTCTCTTTGTTACTTTTCCCAATGCAGCTACAGCATCAACACGATGACGGCTGTTTAGGGCCTGTGTGATTTCACGAGACCGTGACTGAGGATGCTTTATACGCCTGCCAAAAAAACAGGAAAAAAGAAGAAAAAAAAATGAATAGAGATATTGCATTAGAAATAGAAGAAACTGTATACTGATTTATATGCAAAAGATTTTATGATATTTGTAGCTGATCTGCATATGGATCCAGGTCACTCCGCCATCAATCCTCTATATGTCCGGTCCATCAGACACCAATGAGCCAATACTGAGTAGATGTCATTCAGTTTCTTGTTCATTCTCATCATCGCATTACTTATGTCCCTTAATTTCACAGCCTTTTTTCACATTCTTTGTGAATAATATATATATATATATATATATATATATATATATATATTATATATATATATATATATATATATATATATATATATATATATATTACACACACATACACGACATGCAGTGAAATGCTTTTTATGGCCACCCAACATGTAAATAATAAAGAAAAAATGAAATAGTGACGACATTTATAATAAATAAATGTAAAATAGAAAAGAAATAATAAAAATAAAATAGTGTGTGTGCAATAGAAAAGGAATAAAGTAAAATAAGGATAAGAATTAAAAGTTAAAAGTGTGATAGATAATGGAGAGATTTGACAGAGTTAATATGTCAGTGTGAATATATATATATATATATATATATATATATATATATATATATATATATATATATATATATATATATATATATATATATATATATATATACTATATATATATATATATATATGTACACAGGCTGAATAAGCTTTATAAAGAAAACCATCAGCGCTGTTCTAATTATATTCCATGTGAATAGGTTGGAACTTCAGAAATGAATATATAAACGCACTTGCAGCCTTCATTACATCAGAGCTGCTAGAATAGAAAAGCATTCAGCATCTACCGACCAATCAGAATCAAGAAATCCATAGCGCTGTGGTATAAATCTGACTGAATGAATTAAATATATCTCGGTTCTGATACACACGGTGAAGTAATGATCAGAGTTTAATGAATGATTGGCTTTAAACTGCATATGTGTGTGCTTGGGTGTGTGTGCGCGCGTTTGTGTGAATGCATAGTAAAGCTTTATAGTCTCTTAATGGGATCTGTCACCGTTTCAATACCACCGTAGTGCACAGGCTATGAATAATTATGATCAGGGAAGGGTCGAAGCTTTATCACATTAAGTTAACTCATGCATACTGACAGTCTGTGTGTATGTGTGTGTGTGTGTGTGTGTGTGTGTGTGTGTGTGTGTGTGTGTGTGTATACCCTATACCCTCCCAGTGTGTGCTAATTACAAGACGAGTTTAAATCGATAGCTCAAAAACAACATAAAGTCTATAAAGATGCAGGAGAAGCTTTTGCCACTCCTTTCTTTCTCGTTACAGCGTTGACTCGTGCATGCGTCTTTGAACCCGCCACTCGGCCCGCAGTCCATCTAAAGAACGCTGTCGCGTTTCTGTAAAATACACTGAGCAACAAGAGTCACTAATGAAATACAGAGGTGCAGAAATAAGGAGAGCAGAAAGAGCGATTTGGCGAGGGGTCAAAAATAATGGGGGGAGCATATTATAAATCTACAATTACTGGAATGGTTGGTCTCTGTCTGTCTCTCTCTCTCTCTCTCTCTCTCGCTCGCTCTCTGACAAACAATTTCTCATTCTGTTGTCTCTATTGTTTAATATTTCTAAACCCAAACCCTTTTTTTCCATCTGTCTCTCATTCTTTTCTACCATTGTCCATTATATTATATACCTGTCTATCTCTGTTTGTGTCTTTCTTTTACTTGACTATCTGTCTGTCTGTCTATCTATCTATCTATCTATCTATCTATCTATCTATCTATCTATCTGTCTGTCTGTCTGTCTGTCTGTCTGTCTGTCTGTCTGTCTGTCTGTCTGTCTGTCTGTCTGTCTGTCTGTCTGTCTGTCTGTCTGTCTGTCTGTCTGTCTGTCTGTCTGTCATCCTTGCTATGCATCTCTCTAAATTATTTTTCTTCCTTTGCCCCATTAAGTGTCTCTCTTGCTATTGCTATTTCTTCTTGTTTTTCCTGTTCCTGTTATTTTTGTTTATTTTTGTCTTCTTTGTCCCATTTAGCACCTTGGTACTGCTATTGCTTTTTATTTTTCAAACCCCCACCCCCTCTCTCTCTTTTTCTCTCCTTCCCTTTCTTCCAATGTCTTATTTCCTTCCTTTTCCATCTGTCTTTTGTCAATCTGTCTCGTTATCTCTCTTTATCTGAACACTCGCTCTCTCAACCCCTCTTTGTCCTTCTATCCTTCCTCTCCTTCTGTCACTGTTTTTTTTTGTCCCCAGCACATTCAGAGTCTGTATTAGTGAACAGTTTGATGAGTGTGAAGTGTGCGTGAAGTGTGTGTGTGTGTGTGTGTGTGGTGTGTGTGTGTGTGTGTGTGTGTGAGTGTGTGTGTGTGAGAGAGAGATCATCAGCGTACACTCATTAGCGCTGATGCCGCTACTGCTTTACACAGGGCAGAATGCCACATTGCCATATGAGACAGTGACGTTTACACGTTCTGAAATTTTGTTTAGAGGAATATACACATTCAGAGTATTTGACTATGCACACTACATATTGTTGATGGTAAGAAAAACACTTTATTTTCTTCTACCAGCCAATATTTTGTTTAACCCATCCAGGATGTTGTCTCTAATTCCTGTTCAGGACAGACAGCAATGCAGCCTGATGACGCCTGTTTCAGCTCATCAACAACATGTTGTGTATTCGAAAATGTATTTCTGCTCACCAGCGTTGTCAAGGGTCATTTGTGAGTCCGTTCCCTCTGACCTCTCTTCAACAAATCATTTTCAAGCACTTTTTTTTTTCAAAGCAATCCTGTGTACACTCAAGAGACTGTGAGCGAAAAGTAAGAAAGATAAACATACTCAAACTGATACTTTGGTACCAACATCCATGCCATGCTCCAAGCGATCATTAGCAGTGTTGGGAAGGTTACTTTGGAAATGTAATACATTACATATTACAAATGTAATAATTCAAAATGTGATAAGTAGTGTTGATTTTTCACTTGTTAATAAAAGAATGAAGATAATAAAATAAATAATAAAATAACTGATTACAGGGGCACGGTGGTTTAGTAATTAGCACGTTCGCCTCGCACCGCCAGGGTCCGGGTTCGAACTCCCGTCTAGGCCATGTGTGTGTGGAGTTTGCTGGTTCTCCCCGTGCCTCAGGGGGTTTTTCTCCGGGTTCTCCGGTTTCTCCCTACATGAACGGTAGGTTGATTGGCACCTTGGATTAATTGTCCCTAGTGTGTGAATATGTGTGTGTGTGTGTGTGTGTGTGTGTGAAAGTGTGTGTGTGTGTGTGTGTGCCCTGCAATGGATTGCCATTCCATCCAGGGTGTATCCTGCCTTAATGCCCATAGATGCCTGAGATAGGCACAGGCTCCCCGTGACCCGAGGGAAGCTCGGATATAGCGGTAGAAATTGAATGAATGAATAACTGATTACTTTTGCATTACTTTCATTTGTCCACTAGGTGGCACTTTAAGTTAAGTTTCAAACCCTAGAAAAGAAAATCGGTTCTATTTTTGCGAAATGAAACTGCAGCAGATTATCATCATCCAAATCCAAATCATCTTTCGGTTGTAAATCATGCCGTCGTCTAAAGCACTGATTTTAAGTGAAATTTGTTCAGATGTAACCCTATTTGTAATCTTTAACATTTAATTACACATGTTTTTTCCCCAGTAACTGTAACAAATTACTGTTACATTTATTTTGTTATTTTTCTCTGGACCTGAAATTTGCATTGTTTTGATCATTCTGTTGATGTGGGTAATCATTTTAGTTAAAAATAGATTTCTATCAATACTTAAAGGTTAAAAAATGTATTTGTGTGTATTTACTCTAAGATATCACAGATTCCTATATATTTAGCTGGTATCAAAAAGGTTTGAGGCATGTTCTGTTTCAAAGAAAGCACTTTATCTACATTTACACATATTCACCTTCAAAACAGTGATAGAGTGGTCCCAGCATTCCTGAGACTTCTGGAATGTGTCCTGAAAGATTCACACCTGATCTCTGCAGTGGTGTCAAAATTGTGACGTTTGAGCTGAATATTCTTTGGGGAAAAGGCGGAAAGAAATCAAAACAGGTGAATAGGGTGGACGTGTATAGTGTGGATCATGATGTGGGGAGAGACTTGCGTGTGAGGAGGGCTCGTTGATACAGTGTGCCGGTGGTCCGAATAGCAGGATGCATCCTTTGCCACACTGACTTTTAAAGATCAGTGCTCCCTGTGACCGTGTGTGCAGCCTTGTGCTGCCATCTTGTGGTGTGTTACAAGGGTTGCACAGTGGTTTATCGGTTAGCACGTTTGCCTTCACACCTCCAGGGTTGGGGGTACAATTCCCGCCTCCGCCATGTGTGTGTGTGGAGTTTACATGTTCTCCCTGTGCCTTAGAGGGGGTTTCTCAAGGTTCTCAGTGTACTCATCCCCACCCCCGCAAATGTCTTTGTATAGATAAATGAGTATCATGAATCAATAATATATAACTAAAGGCAAATTTGTTATTTCAGAAGAGTGTGTTAAACTGGCAGCCCTTATCAAACTCAATATCCATAGCTCTAAGGTTCAAAAAGGTTGGTGACCCCTGGTCTTAGGTATCTAAGATACCTAAATATAGCTATTGCATATGGCTGGTTAGTTGATGATGCTAATTGTATAGCTATCCCATGCATAATGTTCTACAGTCACAAGAGCTGCAGCTACAATATTACAAACCTCAACTAATCTGATAATTACACATATTTAAAGCCAGCCATTGAAACAAATTGCATGTTCTGATCTACATGGGGGAATATCTGACCATCTTCTTAAAACATCAGCAAAGAAAAAGTCTCTGTAACGTCTCATCGCAGTTTTATCCTGACAAGACAAAATTGAGCACGGCAGTGGAAGAAATGGAGCGTGAATTACAGCTTCAAGGTGTAACATATCAGCAAACCTCAGTGTTTTATCGAAGTATGTAATATTCTAACAATTTGAAATATATATGTGTATATATATATATATATATATATATATATATATATATATATATATATATATATATATATATATATATATATACAGATTACAAATGACCATATTCAAAATGTAATAAGTAGTGTAACTTTTTTAATTACTTTATAAAAGCAAAGTAACTGATTACATTTGATTACTTTGTCCACTTGGACAAAGTGGGATAGATTTTAGAAATTGAGCTGCATCAGAATCAAATTGTTGACGCGGTTGTTGGGATGTTGAGCAGTGGTCTTTCCAGCAAACATTTGAACTGCAATTTAATTACATGTTCTTTCGCAGTAGCTGTAATTACTGCTACTTTTATTTTGTAATTAATATACGTAACGCCGTCACATGTAAACAGTTACTCCCCAACACTGTGTAACATGTATTTATAAGATTAACCTGTTGGTAAGGGGGAAATATGCTTTTTTATTTGTCACATTCAGAGGTGGTAAAAGTGCACTTCACTTGAGTACAGATACTCATGTTTTAAAATGCTCCAGTAAAAATTTAAGCACTGGCTACATTTTTGTTTTACTAAAGTAAAGGAATAAGAGTCCTGATATGTACTTGTTAAAAAGTAGAAATGTAATCGCATTTTTTTGTATTTGCTCTAAATGTACCTTAAATGAACAACTTTTTAAAGATCCAACATTTGTGGCATTGAAGTTTTAAAATTTGCCTTTTTAAATATTCATTTTGGTCAACCAGAAATGCGGACAGCATTAATCACACGTTAATAAAAAAAATAATAATAATGATAATTAACACTTTTGATTTTGACAGCCTTTATTAAGACATTGATACAATACGAATTTAAAATGTCGTAATATAACAAATGTATCCACGCTGAACATCTATCATATAGAACACAAGGAGAGAAGAGATGACAATCATAAAAAAAAAGTAGTATGCCATCAGTTTATTTCAATTCTACCTGTAAATTACAAAGAAAAGAAAACAACAACTGCACTAGTACAGTTGTGACAGCGTACAAACTGCACTGAGTAAATGGAAGCTATTAGAACCAATGCGGGTCATAAACATGATGGCAGAATTTGCTATCAGATTCATAAAAAGCCTGTCACTCTTTATAGCTTAATATGCCATAGTGAGCGCGTGTCCTACTCGTGATAATGAGCTAACAGATGGAAAAAAAGTCTTATGCGCTATATCCGTGTTGTTGCTACCAATTAAAATGACGGTAAAGGCTTTGGTAAACATTTGCACTTTAACTGTACTAATCAAAAACGAGCGTGTACAGTAAAGCACGTACTGCATGTATGCATATATGAAGCAGATTCGTGAAGTATTTCACTGCACTAGATTAATTGTTATTGTTTCATCAGGGGGGAAAAAAAACAAGCAAAGAAAAGTTTTGTTTATTTCAGCTGTCATTACTAATTTGAAAAGACTGTTCCTGGGAACCGAGACAGCCTACTGTATGCATCTAATTTTAACTCCGAGCTAATTTATCTCAAATTATCCTGTACACGGGGGAGACACAGCAACCGTGTGATGAATAGAGAGAGACCTAGGTTTGTAAAATGTACAAAAAAATACTGCAAAGCCAGAAAAGACAATATAGTTCTAGCTCACACAGGCTAAAACACTTGCTAGTTACTATTGTTTTATGTTTCTGAATTACCAAGATTCAGTTGTACCTGTATAGCCTTTTATTTTTTACAAGTGAATGTTTCTTAATACCATATCTATTTGTTTGTGTTTTTTAGTATTCTCTAGCTCTAGCCTCTTTTCTTTGGTTGTTGTTTCCTCAAACATTAGCTAGCTAGTTTTTTTTTTCTAGCTAGCTCTGTTTTGTTTATGTACATAGCCACCTAGCTTTATTAGAGATGCTCTTTTAATATTAGATTATTTGGAGAGATAAATCTATTTTTAATTAGAACATAGCTCTTTATTAGATTTTCTTTAATTGTCTTTTTATTATGTTTTTAATTGAACTTATCTACTAAGCACAATATCATTAAGCATATTATTGTAATTTATCAATCTTTCTTTTCTGGCATTAATTGGATAGATTTTTCTTTGCTCATTTTTCAAGAATTGCATATTTGGACTGTTTTTGTAGTTTTGCTGAATGTGGAATTTAAAGGCAAATTTTCTATGATCTGAACTCAGACATTAATATTGGCTTAACTGCTATTTAAAATTTGTCAAACGCATAACATACCTCAGTTACAAATGCTTTTTTTCCTCTGGAAAAAGCCCCTTTTGACTTATCTGATGTTGTCCTGAATGAAGAGCAGTATTATATCCAGAAAGGCCGTCTGATAGTCTTATTGCTAAGGGCATGTATTAAATATACACATAAATAAACTGTATGAATTTATACATTAGAATGTATAAATGATATGCATAATAAAAAGAAACAAAAATGGGAAAGAAATGGGAAAGAAACATATTTCAAAACATCACTACTATTGTATGTAGGATAAGATTCCTGTCTTCACTTCTTTCATGCTTTCTGCCTTACTGGATACCAGATATAAGGCAATTTTCCATTTTTTATTTATGCCTCTCAGTCTATTTACCATAGAATTCTGTAGTACATGCCTGAATCAAGGGGCACGGTGGCGTAGTGGTTAGCACGTTCGCCTCACACTGCCAGGATCCGGGTTCGATTCCCGTCTCGGGAATGTGTGTGTGGAGTTTGCATGTTCTCCCCGTGCCTCAGGGGGTTTTTCCCCGGGTTCTTTTTCCGGTTTCCCCCCGGTCCAAAAACATGCACAGTAGGTTGATTGGCACCTTGGAAAATTGTCCCTAGTGTATGAATGTGTGTGTGAATGTGTGTGTGTGTGTGCCCTGCGATGGGTTGGCATTCCATCCAGGGTGTATCCTGCCTTAATGCCCATAGACGCCTGAGATAGGCACAGGCTCCCCGTGACCCGAGGAAGATCGGATAAAGCGGTAGAAGATGAATGAATGAATGAATGAATGCCTGAATCAGCTTTGTCAGTCCACATTTCTCATCCCTGGTTTCTTGCTTTATTTGGATCATCTTTAAAGGCAGTAGTCTAGACAAACCCACAAAAAAAAGAAAAAAAAAAATCCAACTTAAGCACCTGCATGAGCCGACTCGGAATGGCATGAAATATCCGCGTGTAAATATTGATGTAACTTTTGAACCTAAGCTACCCGATTCCCAAAATACTGTCCTTGAAGGACTGGACCACTATGAGGCATTGAGAGAGCCGGTCGCCGTGGTAACTACAGGCCGGTCAGTTTGTGAATGTGAGCGAGGCGCTGGAGCGAGAGCAACTCAGCTGAAGCGTCTGATGGAGGGAGATGAGGATTAGGAGGATGTGTTCAGAGGAAATGAAGTAAGGGATCACAGAAGATGAGGAGCCGAAGTACGGAGAGGAAAGCAGTCATGGATGTAGCAGAGCAGAAAACAGACACACTGAGTACTGGGAAAGAATTCCATGGAGATGTAGTCTGGGCTAAAAAAAAAGGTCATTATTTAATGAAAGTTTCACTGTAATTGAATTGAAATGGATACAAGTGTGATTATATTGGATATTATATATATATATATATATATATATATATATATATATATATATATATATATATATATATATATATGGATGCATGGTGGCATGTTTGCCTCACACATCCGATGTGTGTGTGGAGTTTGCATGTTCTACCCATGCCTCAGGGGTTTTTTCTCCGGGTTCTCCGGGTTCTCCAGTCAATGACCCCCCACAGCCCCCCACCCCCCCCCCCCCCCACACACAAACACACACCCCGGTCCAAATTCTAGCAGGAACGAACCTGGAAGTAAATATAGTTTAGATTGTTACATTTCATTCATCGTTTTTTTAAGTGAAAGATAAACATACATGAAAATGTTTGATTGCCAGAATTGCTCAAGCCACATCTATGTATGATGCAAGCAGGAAGTAAACAGAGAGTATTTAATTTTTTTTGTTTGTTTATTTGAAATTAGATGCATTTCTTAGTTGTTGCATTATTCAAGACCGTGCAATTAAAGATTGTTCAACCTCAGCTGCATTTATTGGGCACACTGAGCAATGAAAGATTGATAGTGTTACTTATTGATATTAACTTAATTTTATTGGCTCTGTACTTGGACTCTGCATGATTACAATAAGGTTGAATCCAAACCTTCTCTGTATTAGAGTTATTTGATATTTACTTATTAAATAATTATGAAATACAGTGTAGGTTTTCAGGTCATCTATTGGTTTAACAAATGTACATATAGTAACGTCGATTACTAGTAGAAAGGATTTTTTTGTTGTAATTTTGTAATTTACAGTACAGTTCAGAATCGAAATATCTTTAAATTGATTTTAAACAGTAAAGCTGAACTTAATAACAAATTTTTTAAAAAGTATAATAGGTAATGTTTTACATTTCTGCTTCTGCATATTCAATCAGTAGCCATTTTGCTCCTGCAGACCGAGATATTCATGTGTGAAATTTTATATGTGATGCCAAGCATTGCCTCTTGCTAAACACTGCTTCTGGCATGAATAGCAAAATAAAATGGCATGAACATTTAGAAAAATTGATTTCTATTCATTATCTGTAGCAACTTGCAGGTGATGCTGTTTTTCAACTTTTGAACTTTAATGTGTGAACGAGAATTTACTTATCTTATAATATATATATATATATATATATATATATATATATATATATATATATATATATATATATATATATATATATATATATAGCATGTTGGCTTAGTGGTTATCACGTTCTCCTCACACCTCCAGGGTCGGGCTTCGATTCTCGTCTCGGCCATGTGTGTGTATGTTCTCAGGGGATTTTTTCTCCGGGTTCTCTGGTTTCCCCCCCGGTCCAAAAACCATGCATGGTAGGTTGATTGGCACCTTGGAAAATTATCTCCTAGTGTATGAATATGTGTGTGTGTGTGTGTGTGTGTGTGTGCCCTGCGATGGGTTGGCATTCCATCCAGGGTGTTTCCTGCCTTATTGCCCATAGACGCCTGAGATAGGCACAGACTCCCCGCACATACACATTCATACAGTGAAATGCTTTCTACGAGCATCCAGAACAATGTAAAAGTGAAATAAGTAAATCAAAATTATGCCGCTAAATAAATGATAGAAAATAAAAATGAAATATAAAAGAATAGAGGTATATTAAAGTATAAAATATAATATATAAACTATAAAATATAATATATAAAGTATAAGATATAAATATACATACACTGAAATGTGTCTATAAGCATGAATTAGATAGGTGGGATGGATATGTGTAGTTATTGAGAGAAGTACAGATTAATTTTCTCTGAAGAGTCCATAAAGTGTTTAAAGGGCCAGTCCAGAGTTAAAGTGTCAGTTGTGCAAGAGAGAAAGAAAGAAAGAAATTCTTGGTACTTGGTACTAGATGTTTCCTGGTTTAGATTCCCAATAGCCTGCGGGAAGAAGCTCCTCCTCGTTCTCTCTGTGTTTGCCTTCAAGGAGCGGAATCGCTTTCCTGATGCAACAGGGAAAACAGTCCATTAGTGGGATGGCTGAGGTCCTTCACAATCTTTGTGGCCCTGGTCCAGCACCGCTTGCTGTAGATGTCCTGCAAATCAGGGAGTTTGGTGTGGAGGGTACGATCGGCTGACCACAACACACCCTGCAAGGTTCTGTTCCCAAACCAGGAAGTGACGCTACCAATCACAACACTCTTGATGGTGCAGGTGTAAAAAGTCTTTAGGACGTGGAATGGGAGTATAAAGTTTAAAGGTATGTTTGTCCAAATGCACTGTGGTCTGGCTGTCAGAAAGTTGGACATCCATTGACAATGGGGTGGGCTGAGTCCAAGGACCTCCAACTTAGAGGTGAGGGTGAAGGGAATTATCATTAAACACTATTTTCCACATAATTCCCTTTTCTGCAGACCAGTTGGCTCGATGTGTGGGGGAAATGTGTAAGCAGTTTTGGTGGTAAGCGAACTGCAGTGGATCCAGTGTGCCTGGGAGTGATGCAGTGATGAGAGTCTCTGATCAGTCGTTCAAAGCAATTCATCATTACTGAGGACCCTTTGAAACATGAGGGGAAAGAAATGGCTTTATTTGTCACATATACATTAGAGCACAGTGAAATTGTTGGGGTCATAGCGCAGGGTCAGCCGTGATACAGTGATCCTTGGAGCACAGAGGGTTAAGGACCGAAGAGTGGCAGCTTGGTGATACTGGGACTCGAACACCCGGCCTTCTGATCAGTAGCCCAACACCTTAAACTGCTGAGCTACACCCCCAAGGAGGGGTTACATAGGCTCTGAAAGGGGTTACATAGGATTTCAGAACCTGTGATGCCATCTCGTCCTGCATAACTCCTGGTGTTTACTCTCCTGAATGCCCTCCTCAAAGTCATGTGAAAGTGGTTCCTTCTCCGGCTCTCTCAGCGTGCATGCTGTTTGTGCCACTAGCACCGCTAGCATGATTAGCCTTCGATGTGAACTTATAATGTGTTTATCTCATCTGCCAGAGAAATGTCCACATTCCCCATTCTGGAGGATGGTACTTTATATTCCGTGATGGTTCTCAATCTCTGACGTAGGCTTCTAGAGTCACCACGTTGAATCTGTGACTCTACTTTCCTCCTGTGGGACCCGTTTTTTAACTGCTATGCACATTCAGGCCTCAGATGTAACTAGAGTCTAGCAATAAACAGACGTATATGCGGTGATTGAAATGTTGGGGGGAAAAAAGGCATCACTATTTTCAATTAATGAGGACAAATTAAGCTTTTTATTAAAGTTCATACCAGTTAATCGGTTAAACAGAATATCCTTGGTTTGTAATAATTTGTCATGATGTCATGTTGTCCAAATGAAAAGTGTGAAAAGCTAAATCCAACAAACTCGTCTTTCAGTCTGACCTTTACTCATTGGAACATTTTCATTATTTATTGGCTAATTATTTCCTTCATTAATTTGCAACGATGATAAGTTCATAAAAGCCCTCTCTGCTACTAAATGACAAATAAACCCATTGGAGGACAGAATTGCTGTCGGAGCAAACCAACATGCCGGCTAAATAAATGGGCCTATGAAGTTATAAAAAAAAAAAAAAAAAAAAAAAGTAAAGATAAAGAAAGAATAAAAGAACTAGGGGTGAATGGTATAGGCATTTATCTTGCTTTTCAGGATAGCAATGTTTCTTCTTGCCTCCCTTTTTGTATTCAGGAAGATTTGTTTGATCATTCTGCTGATCCTGGTATTATTTGCCTTAATCACTATATATATATTATATAGTCTTAAAAAAAAGACAACAATGACAAAGTTGTTGTTTTGTTTGATGTGCTATATGGATCTTGTCCGTATATATATATATATATATATATATATATATATATATATATATATATATATATATATATATATATATATGTCTTGTCGTGTAAATGGAGATGTTTAACAGAATGTCATGTAAGTACTTTGTTTAGATTGATGAAAATATTTAAGACAAGCTACATCTTTAGAACCACGCATTGCTTTTTACGTTGAAACCCGAGCGAACCGTAATACAGATGAAAAGCACTTCGCTCTCAATAATCGGTCATTCCTGCAAATCCTCTATAATCGTGGCCTCCAATCCAGCAGGCATAATAGTGTCTAATGCATCCGTCCACTGTGGTGTGGCCGAATACAGCAAGACGGTCCGTTCTGGCCGCGCTAATGGACCAAATGGACGGAAATGCCATGTGAAAGGGCCTGATGTATGGGAGCTGCTGTTGAGGGGGAGGTTAGTGTTGATCTAATTACACACTGGCAGTGATGGAGCAGGGCCTAGCATTGAGGTCTGACTCACGCTGGAGCTGGGAAAACGCCACCGGGCTCAATTGGGCCCACGATGCATGGCTCTGCTTCCCACTATTGGCATGTTCAAGACGGCAACCAGGGGAACATTAGTCTTAATATTTTTCTGCTCGGAGCATCGTGTCCCCGACTCGTTCGACAGGACATCTTCCATTCATCGTAAATGCATTAGGCTCCTTCAGGGCTTGACTTCTTTTTGTTGCCCTACAAAACGCTACAATATATTTCTGGGATAGCATCTCGGATCAATTCGATTAGAGGTCACAACAGGACTGGGAATTTCATACGCGAGTACATTCGCTTGTCTGGGATTTATTTATTTATGCATTTCTACCGTGCATATGCATCAATTGCCAAGCCGAACAAAAGCAGGTTAAATCAATCTGAAATGGGGAAAAAAAAAATCTATTCAAAGCGTGTTAGACGACATGATTGGTTTATGATGACCTTTCTAGTGCTCTCTTTCATCCGCCATGGCCTAACTAGTTTTAGATATGATCTCTGTGGAGCCACGCCAAGACTCACCAATCAAATGTGGAGGGAATGTGAGGTCGTTTAGTTCAGACAATGAGTAAATTTTCAAACAATAAAGTGGTTAAAAGTAATACGATCAGAAGACGTCTGATTGCACGGCGGGTCTGAAAACCATCAGCGTCGCTCTGGAGTGCTTTGCTGGTTCGCTACGACTGGTTTTAGCTAAGGAAAAGCGCACAAAACTGTAAGCTGTAAGGAGGAAAGAGACGGCGAAACAGACCACAGTTTGATGCTTTTTTTCTTTTTTCTGGAAGCAATTCATCGTAATTTATGAAGTTAAGAAAGCCGAGATTCACATTTTGGTGCTTTGGCACTTTTATCCAAAGTGCATTACAAGTCAGGAAAGAGCTACTTCACTCATCAGGCTAATCAGGTGATCGTTTAGAAATAGCCGGCACTTCTGGTGGGAATGGCGTGTTTTAAAATGCAAAATTCCAACAAATGCAATCTTTCTGAATGCTAATCTATTTAACATGATTGGCAACATGATTGGAAGGGGAAGCACCTTTGTGCTCTGATTGGATGGATTTTAAGCGTTATTTGTTAGTACTCAAGTTTAATGGAAACTGTTTATTTGTTTATTTTTCGTTGTATTCAGATGATTTAAGATGTTAGAAACACCAACATCCACGACTAAAAACCAATGAACCTAAACTTTCGGTATCTTTTTTTTTCTTTTTTTTTTCTAAGACTAAACACTAGATGAGCTGGGAATTGAACTAAATCTTTTGATCAGTAGAGCTATCATGTCTGAGCAGTTAATGATTGGAAAAGAACCAGTTCAATTTCACTTTCCTCTGGTCACCGTGGCCTTAGATTCCTGTTCTTGTCTGACAGCATTGGCCCCTGATGTGATTTTTTTTCCTATAGTTCATCTGCCCAAATGTTCGGGTTTTTGACACTCCAAAATGCTTTTTCTCTTTGTAAGGAGTTGTTATATGAGTCCCCAGAGGCTCGCTGTTAGCTCAAACCAGGTTGGCAATTCACCTGTGATCTATCTTTAACACTAACATGAACATTGGTGACAATGAACAGAGGAGGGTTCAGTTTAGACTGGCGACTGTCCAACACCTATACAGATGTGAGATATGTACACAATATGAAATGAAATAAATACTGTGAAATGTAAGAGCTTTCATACTGTTTACATTATCATTGTATTTATTTTCATTGTATTGGAACAAATCCATTTTTGCACAAAACTGGCCGGTGCTGCTGTGTACTGGTGTACTACTGTGTACTGGAGTACTACTGTGTACTGGTGTACTACGGTGTACTCGGGTACTACTGTGTACTGGAGTACTACTGTGTACTGGTGTACTACTGTGTACTGGTGTACTGGTGTACTACGGTGTACTGGTGTACTACTGTGTACTGGAGTACTACTGTGTACTGGTGTACTACGGTGTACTGGTGTACTACTGTGCACTGGTATAATATTGTACACTGGTAAATTACTGTGTACTGGTGTATTGCTGTGTACTGGTGTGCTACTGTGTACTAGTGTACTACTGTGTACTGTTGTACTACTGTGTACTGGTGTATTGCTGTGTACTGGTGTACTATTGTGTACTGGTGTACTATTGTGTACTGTTGTACTACTGTGTACTGTTGTACTACTGTGCACTGGTGTACTAATGTGTGCTACTGTGTACTAATGTACTACTGTGTTTCTGTTCTACTACTGAGTACTGGTCTGCACTACTGTGCACTGGTGTACTACTGTGAACTAGTTTACTACTGTGTATTGCTGTGTGCTACTGTGTACTGGTGTACTACTCTTTTTCTGGTGTACTACTGAGTACTGGTCTGCGCTACTGTGTACTGGTGTACTACTGTGAACTAGTTTACTACTGTGTATTGCTGTGTGCTACTGTGTACTGGTGTACTACTCTTTTTCTGGTGTACTACTGAGTACTAATCTGCGCTACTGTGTACTGGTGTACTACTGTGTACTGGTGTACTACTCTGTACTAGTGTACTACTCTGTACTGCTGTGTTTCTGATGTACTATTGTGTATTGGTGCACTACTGTTTTGCTGGTGTACTACTGAGTACTGGTCTCCACTACTGAGTACTGGTTGGCGCTGCTGTGCACTGGTGTACTACTGTGTACTGGTGTACTACTGTGTACTGGTGTATTACTGTGTACTGGTATACTACTGTGTACTGGTATACTACTGTGTACTGGTGTACTACTGTGTACTGGTATACTACTGTGTATTGGTGTACTACTGTTTACTGGTATACTACTGTGTACTGGTCTGTGCTACTATAAATTATTTATTGTCTTGTCTTTCTTCTCTGTTTTCTTTTCACATGTGTACTGTGTGCGTTTTTCGTCTGTGTTTTTCGTTTAGTTATGTGCAGTTCTGTGTCTGTTGTTAATTTCTGTTGGTCCAAGGGATCCTGTATCTTGTTGAATTGACAATAAAACCTATTTGACTTGCTTAATTGAATCTTTTGTGAGTTTTTTTTTTTTAGTTTCTTACTATTCTGTCCAAACTATTGCAGACTATTGTGTGTGGGGAAAAAAACATTCCAAATAGCCCTTTTGGCACAAGCGACATGTCATGATGGAAGTCAACGAGTTGTCACCCTCATGTTTTCGACAGCAGCTATTACATACAGTATACACCCTATTCCAATAGCCACCATGTACTGCTGATGATGGACATTTCTTCCCCCCAAAAAATCTTTGTACAGCCTTATTTAATACGAGGACTGTACGGCAGTCTATTGTTCTAACTCGAACACGGTTGTGTAGAAATCTGTTTCGCGAGGATTTTCCTGCGCTCTGATCGAATCGAGTTCCTCCTGCCGTCCCGCATTATTGAGAAATTCCGAAAATAAATTGGAATGCGCTCTGAAGATTTTCGAATAGTGGCGCATTTGTTGTTTCCTAGCAAAAGTTGCACAAACAAACAAACAAATAATAAGCAACCCGTGAAATACATCTCTCTCTCTCTCTCTCTCTCTCTTGCTTTGTTCTCACATTCATTCCTTTTATTACAAGCACAAAATCACTAAACACTATGAAAGATTTGTTCTATTCTCTCTCTCTGTATCTAGCAATCAATAAATATTTCCAGATGAAGACGTCACCGGCATCCAATTTGCATGTGCATTCATTTAAGTGTTTATTTACAAAAAGATGAACTTTTTAAGTAAAAAAAAGGGGGTCAGATGAGTTTTCATTTTAGACATACGGCAGGGAAAAGATTTATACATTTATTAATATGTATCTGAAAGGAAACCAGGCACATTATTAAACTGGCCTTGACTGTAGCACAAAGAGATGCGCACAAAGTTAGATGTGTTTGTGGTAAGAGAACAAAGACCGGTATGGAATATAGATGAAGTTCACACCCACTCACATAGATACATCCCCATCATTAAACTATACACTCTTTCAGTCGCTTATTCATGCAAACACTGATTTTTCCATGATGTCTTTTCAAAACTATAACTGCCTCTGCCTCTACAAATATACACAGCAAATCTTATAAAAAAATAATCCATAAGTAAGTGTCCTTACTTATATGTTCGACCATTAAACAATCCCAGAAGTGGTGCAGTTGTTTCTCCGCACACAGCTGCTTTCAAAATAATCAGCAATTATTTTTAGCGATAGCCTCGACTGGAGAGAAAAACAACACTAAAGTTTGTTTTGTATTGTTTATTAAGGTCGGACAAGCTTGTAAGAATCTCCTCTACGTACAAAATGTCATATTTATTTAATATTAATAGTTCTTTTTAAGTCTACTGATATTTATAACAAGTGAGATACAAATCATGGAAGCATCTGGGCGCATTCACAGTGAAGTTTTAACCTCCTTGCAGATGGGTGTAAAATAAAATATGCTGGTGTTTAATGGAATAAAAGATGCTATAGATCAGTCCTCGCAAAACCTCCTAAACCACTAGCTTTCAAACATTATGAAGAGTTAATGCGCCATACAAAACCCTTAGACACAATTTGTTATTTTTGGCCAATGTGGCTAAAAATGTCGGTTTATTTGGTTTAACCTTACTCACGACGATGTTCGGTTAAATTCGGGTGCTGCATATTTGTTCTCTCAGCAATGTGAAAAGTCGCACAATTGATATTCATTCCATTCATTTTTTTTGCATGTTTTACATTAAATGAAATACATTTGTTAAGGCTGATTTAAGCCGATCAAAGAGAAGGATGAGTTTTTTTTAGGACAGACAACAGTGACACCTCCTGACCAAACAACTATACTACGAAAAATGCAAACACTTCGATCGATTATAAAGATTGTCCAGGACATATGAATAAATGGTATAAAAAGAAGTCAATTTCAATTAACTGAGGTATAAATCAGAGCTATGAATTGTATATTAAAGTTTTAATGAAGGTGATTGTTAATGTGTGCATTTCCATTTTTTTAACATTATTCTATAATATTATTAATAGAATATATGAACAGAATATATATATGCAATATATAAACCTATAAACAGGTGGTTTAGTGGTTAGCACGTTCGCCTCACACCGCCATGGTTGGGGCTTCGATTCCCACCTCCGGCATGTGTGTGTGGAGTTTGCATGTTCTCCCTGTGTCAGGGTTTTTTTTTCTCAGGGTTCTCCGGTTTCCCCCACCCCGGTCCAAAAACATGCACGGTAGGTTGATCGGCACTTTGGAACATTTGAAAAACTTTATTTCAAATAAGAACTTGAATGAGACGAAAAGTCAGTTCCGAGTAATGGTCTTGGGTTTTTATGTCAGACTATAGACTTTATACACTATAATGTAATGTAATATATAATATTATAATAATTATATATTATAAATATCTTTTAAAAAGAACAGGACTTTAAGTGGAGCACTTTTTGTGTCGCATGTGAAAAAAAAATGCAGCAAGAAACTGGAATATCGTCTGCCTATCCGTCTGACAAAAAAAAAAAACAATTTGGCCTATTTCAGACTCATTATAGGCACTTATTGACTAAGTGGGTTCACTTTTTGTCGATGGAAAAAAATTGTGAGAAGTTTTTTTTTTTTTCTTTAGAAAAGTTTGCAAGGTGTATTTACTTAATATTGTCTTGTAGATTTCAGATTAAACTGTATGCCACTGGAAGACCGTGGCAAGAGGGATGTGATGACATTTACCCTATATTATTTTTTATTTATGCTTTCTTTTCTTTTTTTAATCAATCCACATCTAAACCCTGTATATTAAAAATATCTATCAAGTGAAGTAGCATCTCTAAAGGGGGAGGGATAGAGAGAGAGAGAGAGAGAGAGAGAGCATGAGTGTGAGATGACTTATCTTGATGCCTCAGTTAATTTCATTTCCTGCAATCAGATTAAACAGCTGGTACATTCCTAAATATCACACAATGACAGAGTTCTTTACAAATCTGCATTCATACTACAAGTATCTGCATCCATAAAAGAGGTTTGTTGTCAATAAGTGTCACATCACCATGGCAGAATACATATATTTTTCATAGGTTGTAAGGATTGACCAAAACTCTGACAGTTACTGGAAACGAAAATCGACTAAACATTTCTCTTTTTCTCTCTTTCTTATTCTGCAATAGCGTAGCGTTGCTGTATGTGCCTGGAGACCTGTGTGAAGTTCCCTTTCAGGAACTCGAGCTACGTCGGTACGCTTCAGTGTGATATGCTCTGAACATGTGTGAAATATACGACGGGAGTGTTGTTGCCCTCGGATGCTGTCAGGACCAGGAAGTATAAAGGCATATGCGACGGGTGTGTGTTTGTCAAAAAAATCTTGAGAAGGTATTAACAATTTTATATGAGAAAATATGTTCCTCATTGCCCCTGATTTATCTCAAGTGAGAATACAGCTTTGTGTAGCTTGTTTAGGAGCAGAGCGTGCTAAGTCGGCTCTCAAGAGAGCCAGCTGTGAGCGCTCCAGGAGAGTGCTTTCTTATTAAAAGTGCTTTCACTAGTGTTCCTTGCGGCCCCGGTCTCGCTTCTGCTGAGTCAAAGTGATGACTGATGTTGTGGGGTTCACAGGTGGATCTCTTGGAGTAAATGGAGATCGGCTTGCCCCTTTCTCCTTCCTCACCTTCCAGATCTAGTGCCTTCTATCTGGGTTCAAAAGCATGCCTTGCTGTGGTTTCTCCCCCCCCCCTGAGGAGCACACAGACCTTTGCCTAAGGTAGATGAGTAGGTGCATGCTCCGCACAGCCTAGTTGGAGGACAGTAGGGCGGTGGGAAGAACTGCCAGGTGGGTTCTCTATATTCGCATGCCTCTAATTATAGAATATAGTGGGGCAAGTGTATACTGGTTTAGAAGGCTCCCCCGGTGCCAGTACAACCATCTTCAATCGAGATCTGCGGCAAAACGAGGGCCAAAACGGGGACGGGGGCTCGTGATCATCATTGCAACATGCATTAAAAAACCCTTCCATTTCAGTGCACCTTATAGGGCCCCAGCAAGGTCCCAGGACTGATTTGTCATGCTCTAGTGGGAAGAACTGCCAGGTGGGTTCTGCAAATTATAGAACAAGTGTATACTCCTGAGCAAAGGTGGGGCCCCAGGCCATTGAGATCTCCTGAGCAAAGAGGCCATTGAGATGGTCCCTTGTCTTGTCAGAGAATCCTGCTTTTTGCACTTCCTAGTCCCCAAGAAGGACTTAAAGTGGCATCCTCGATTTACGGCAGCTGAACCAATCTTTCAAAAGAGTTCAGATCAGGATGCTTATCCTGAGGTTCACTGATCTGGTGTTCAAGACCAGGTGAGAACCTATCCAGCAGGAGACATCTCTGCTCTTCAGCACTGCTTTGAATGCAGTTACTGGGACATGTTGTCCCCAAGTGCTTCAAAACAACAATCATTGTCCCCATACTGAAGAAACTATCTCCTGCCTCAATGACTATGTCCCGTTGCGCTCTCTTCCATCATCGTGAAGTGCTTTGAGAGGCTTGTCATGGGGCATATAAAGATCCTGCTGCCTGCAACACCGCTCCACCTATGACACTCCACCAGGTCCTCACCCATGTGGAAAACAAGGACTCGTGTACAAATGCTGTACATAGCCTTTGTTCAGCATTCAACACCATGATTTCATAACACCTGATTGGGAGGCTAAGCCTACTGGACCTGACACCTCCCTCGGTTACTAGATCCTGGACTATTTGACTGGAAGACCTTGAACAGACTGAACAATTGAGAGCATCCTGAGCATCTGCATCACTGCCTGGTTTGGGAAGCACACCATTTCAGATCGCAAGTCCCTACAGCGAATAACGAGGACTGCTGACGGAAGCATGTACGGAAGCATTCGGCCCTCACAACCACACTGTGTGACAGCTTCTTTCCACAAGCCATCAGATTCCTCAATACTACAGAACTGTCCTGATACTCACATGCACACGGTTAATTAGAAACAAGCTCTGTCTTTCCACTCCTCTGTTGAACTTGTCTACCTCAATGGCAATGTCCACATCTAAAGTATTTTTCTTTTATTCACATAAGGACACTACTTCCCACTTTCCTTGTCTTGCCTTTCTTTTTTTTTTCATTTTGCACTAAATGTTGCCCATGTGCACTTTGTGTTTTTCTAGTCTTTTAGATAAGAGTTGTGTAGTTCTGTATTCTGTTTGTTAATTTATATGTTGTCTGATGTAACACTTTGTTCCTGAAGAAACATTTTGTTTCGTTATGCACTACACTGTATATGTTGAAATTACAAAAACAGACTACTTGACTTGACTTGGCCCAAATTAAGTCAGAGGACTTGTTTGTGGCTTTCGACCAGGGATGGGGGTAGCTGAGTGGTCTAAGGCGCTGATCGGAAGGTGAGGGGTTTGAGCCCCGGTATATCCAAGCTGCCGCCCTTGGGTCATTGAGCAAGGCCCTTAACCCTCTGTGCTCCATTCTTCCTTCTTGCAGAAAGTCCCTCAGCTTTGCTATTGGGGTCCAAGATTACCACTATCAGGTTCTTCCGTTCGTTACGGCAGGATTTTTCGCTTTTTGTTTGTGTTGCCCAAATTTTCCCAACAGATGTCACTAGAGTCCCTCATTAGTCCCGATTGTTCACACCTGAATCTTGTAAGCACTGTGTATTTCAGCTTTACTGACCTTTGGGTGGATACACACGCTTTTCATAATATGAATTATTTGATAAATCTATAAACAGGTTAAAATGCATTGACATTAAAGGTAAAACGTTTCTTCTTAGAATAGTTATGCACTGTAAAAGATTGCGACGTTAAGATTTCAGCTTTACTTATATTTTTCCGAAATCAATTCAATTATTTGTATAGTTCTATTGGTTGAGGTATTTGTATTATTATTTTGTGGCGATTGATTAAATGCAGACATGCCTTTGGTAATGTTTTAACACAAGCTGACTGAAATTATATCAGAGAAACTTGCTTTTATAAACAGCAACATTAGGTTTTGGGTGACTTCATCATGTTATACACTTTATAACCAACAGATGGAGGCAAAGATGGAAGAAATATTTCTGTTTGTACTTTAGAGTTGTTAAAGCTATAGCAGAAGTCATTATACTGCATATGATTAAAGCAAACCGTAGCAGCCGAGATAGCTGTGTAATCATACTTTTAAAGTACATATGTTTTATGTGTAATGATGATCTTAGTCATAAGTGAGCTATATGTTGCAGTGAAAATGAATGAATGAACACATTTAGAGGAATAGCTTTTACAACACCTAAGCTTTAATCTAAATCTTTAATCTAAGATTGAATTTGATTAGCTTACCAATCAATTGGCTTTAACTTAATTTTTTCTCCTGACGTCTGGACATTTAGATGAAATGCTTTGCCGTGTCTCTTGCCAAAGATGTTTTTCCACTAGTTGGATATTTTATTCTGACCCTGTCATGCAGTTCATCCCAGAGCAGTTCAGGTCTGACAGGTCATTCCATGACGGAGCGTACGCCACAATAACGGTCCAGTTGGGATTGCGTGCAATTAAAATATGAAATGATTTCAATTCAGCATAACGTTCAGTTGGAATACCTGTTCCAAAATAACCCCAAATCATTAAACGTCCATCTCCGTGTTTGATTGTGGGTGTGAGGCAGTCTGCTCTACATGCCAACAAAAATGTCCATCTGTTTACATTGCTTTCTTCCAGTCATTCATTGTCCAGTTCTTTTATATTTTGGTTTGTTGTTAATAAACCAAAGGAACATAGATGTGTCTAAAAAAAAACCCAACAATATAACACTCCAAACTTTTGACAAACTGGAAATAACTCTTGACATGTGATCTTGGAGATATGAAAATGCACTACATGGTAAAGATGGGTTTGTGCTTGATTGATTATAGATTACAATATGTACAAGGTATCCGAAATCACCATGTCCGTCTGTTAGAAGTGAACAGTTACAGCACATATTTTCACATTATATTCATATGTATTTCTTTTCATTTATAAGGTCTATACACGCGGAAAATTGTGTACGTTTGATTTTAGGCTTTAATTGTTCCTGTAAAATTGAGTTCAAAGCAAACAAAAAGAAAGCAGTGCCATTTTTCCACACTCGGTGAAATCAGAAAAAAAGAGACATGAAAAGGCACATGACATTAGAAAGAAAACCAATTAGCAGCGATGGCTCAGCTGTGCTCAGCGAAGGAGCAAAATACAGCCAGAGGAAATGTGCCACAGTGGGTTCACTGTTCCTAAACACACACGCACGCACACACACATTTGTATTTCTATAATTACTATTCTTTCTACTTAGGTAACAGAGTAGCAAAACAAGTCATTTCGAAATCTATACCTATTTCTATGACTCCATTGCTTCACGTTCCTGGTCTCAGCTTATGAGAATGATGCTATCATGTCGTGCTGGCATGCTTTTCAACTCCTCACTGTTGTAAACGGTGATTTAACATTTCCTGTCAGATCTGATCCGTCTGCATTTTCATGATGATGACTTTCTAAAACATTGCAAAATTAAAATGTATTTAATGCTAAGGCACTTAACGCTGCACTGTAGTTCGTCCTTCTGACAGAGACCTACCATAGTGCTAATAAATATAAACAATACACACTCTGACCCGAAACCAAGGTCAACAACTCTACCTTCAATTACAAGCTTACTAACCAAACGCGACGGCTCAGGCCTATGCAAGGGCCCCTTAGTCTCTGCTCCCTTGTTTTGAAGTACAGATTTGGAAGATGCCCCATTAGCAGCCAGTCTTCAAACCAGGATACAGAAGTGTGCCTATATGAAGGATCACTTCATTACCTGAGGTTATTCGGATGCACCATTGGAGGATCCTCCAGGCTTTTTCTAGCAAACAAATTTCAAGGAGGTACTTCACCAGAAGCAAATTCACTTGAGGAAAAAAAGGAAAAAGGAAACCGGCACAAATGAGTTCAATTTCACATATAGCGGAGACAACCAAAACACAACAGACGACCAGGGTTCTAATGGTTATTTTCTTGCTTACAGCCCTATTTTAACATGTTGAGTTAAAAACTACGCTTTTAATAAAGTATTCTTGAACAATATCACAAACTGACGGATGGAGAAGGATCCAAGAGCAGAGCTTACTTGGTGGAGCAGGATGCCGAGCGGAGATCAGAGGAGAAGCGGAGGTCGGGAAATGGAGAAGCAGACGGGATGGCTAGGCTAAGATGGATAGCGGAAGTTGTGATATGTCCAGTGTAATAAACTTCTTTTTAATTTGTAAGTTTACAAATATCAAAGTATCTAAGTATCAAAGTAGCACATTTGGGGTAAGTGTGTAGCGTTTGTTAATCACCAGAATACCAGGGTGTAGCTATTGGTCTACTGATCAGAAGGTCAGGGGTTCGAACCACGGTATCGCCACCACCCTTGGGTCCTTGAGCAAGGCTCTTAATCCTCTGTGCTCCAGGGGTGCCATATCATGGCTGACCCTGCGTTCTGACCCCAGCTCCCACTTCTAAACAAGCTGGAACATGCGAAAAAAACTATTTCACTGTGCTGTAATGTATATGTGACAAATAAAGGTAATCTCTATCTATAAAGGTCATCTAATCTCTAGAGATCCCTAAAATCCGTATGGCATTAATCTATGGATTTGAAGGTTGTAAGTTCAATTCCCTGCCACTCCCGGGCTCCTAAGAAAGGCCCTTAACTCCATAGCCGATCAGTTGTATGAATAAAAAAAAGGTGGCTCTAGATAAGAGAATCTGCCAGATGCCTTAACTGTAATGTAAATGTAACCTATATACTGTTTAGCAATGTAGAACTTGATTATTAAAACAAAACTTGTATGAATGAATGTGTAGCATTTTGTTACACTATATAATTTAAAAAATGTCGCTTGTTATTACACAATTTAACATGCTGAAATACGTAAGTTAGTAGCTAGTAGATACTACTAGCATAGAAGAGTAGAGTTACTAGCATTACAGAAGCAGTGTTGGACCATTATGGGCATTAAAATCTTTGCGCACTTCCTCCTGTCGATTGTTTTTCCATGACAAACTGTCCAAATCTGTTTTTACTCGAAACGTTCTACGGAACCCTTGCATTTCCCTGCTAGGCTTGTAATAAATGAATCATGTGTGTCCTAGCCGTCTGCAAAGTGAAACGAAGTGGCCCTGACCCTCTCTGTCCTACCTCTGTGTGTTCAAAACAAGACTTCGGGCAGTGTTGTGCTATCAAGTGGACTGAAAGGAAGATAAAGGTCCTGTGTGGATATCAATACAGATCACATTATCCCTACAGGCATTCGTCAAATACTTCACACACAGTGTGTGATAAATAAAGAGGCCACTTATCGCTGTTACAGTGCACTGCAATAAACCTATGCTATTGACAGCTAATGAAGAGCAACACTATGGCCAACATAATTACATTCATGATTTTTTTTCCCCCTGTGATTACACTGAAATATAGCAGACACTTCTGCACACGTTAACTAAGGATAACGTGCACAAACAAACGAAACAACAGCTTGTGTTGGGGGCGGCACCTGGAAGGACTAGACAGCATAATTACCTCCTCGGGTGAGTGAAGTGCTTTGTAAGTAGATGCATATAAAGAATGTACACTCACAGCCAGGACAAAAGGACTTTACAAAATGATTATTAAAAAAAAAAGAATCAAATCAAATGGCAGATGTACTGAAGATGTATACTTTTTTACTTTTTAAAGATTTCACTAACACACAGGCAGTAAAAAATTAAATTTTATTTGTCACATACACACACACACACACACACACAGATATATATATATATATATATATATATATATATATATATATATATATATATATATATATATATATATATATATATAGTATATATTGTACGACATGCAGTGAAATGCTTCTTATGACTGTCCAAAATGTAAACATAAAGGAAAAAGAAATAGTGCCGGTATTTATAATAAATAAATGGAAAGAAAAATAAACTAAAAGTAAAATAAAAACTAGACATGGGACATTTCCTGAAGTGATGCTTGCTGGGGCAAACCGCGGGTCCGGGCACAACCCCTTAGAAATTGGACTGTTTAATATTTAGCGTTGATATTCATGTTCTATGGTAAAAATTCATCCCAGGCCAAAAAAAACACATTTGCCCTGATTATCCATAATACCCATAATTTCATATCAGTGCAATGTCCTTGCCACTCCGGACGAGTGGATACGTTGATACAGGCGAATACAGCTGAGTGTCAAAATGTTCCCCATTCATCTGTATGGGCTGGAATGACGAAGAATTCCAGGAATTCCGAGTGGGTCTGGCTTTCAGGAGTCATATGACCGTTACCTACTCCATCTCACCTACGAGTGATATGTCAAATGTGCAAGTGCATAGTCAAATCTGCATGTCAGGCAAACACAGGCCGAACAGTGAAGTGTCAAATTTCCCCATTCATTCTCTATGGGGCCGGAATGTTGCAGATTTCCTGAAATTACGAACTGGTGTAGGATTCAGGAGGTATATGATCGTGATCCACTCCGGACTCTCTAGGAGTGGATATGCCATATGTGCACGTCGGACGCTCACAGGCCGGTCTGTGAAATTTCTGCCACATTCATTTTCTATGGGAAAAAAAATCCGCTTTTTTGCCCCCTGGTTCGGAGTTCCGCAGGGCAATTCTTATAAAAGTAATAGCACACCTCACACTATCGAGCCACATGATTTGAGGTAGGATTCGTGAGGATCGGGCAAAAACTGCAGGACTATTTACTCACCAAAGATTTGACCGAAGCTTTACTAATAATGTGTGTAAAAGAAAAAGGAATGAAGTGCAAATAATAAGAATTTAAAAATGAAAAATATGATGGATATGGATGGTATGTGGCAGATATGGCAGTGTTAGAGTCCAGTGTTTGTCTAGTTGATATTGTCCAGTGTAAAGTGTCCATTTGTATAATGTTGTGCAGGAGACAAGACAAAGTCCCGGTACTAGTTGCTAAGTGTTTCTGGTTCAGACTCAGAATGGCCTGGGTGTGTATGGGGAATGCAGTATAGCAGGGAACCTGAGTAATGTTAATAAAAATACCCAAAGAACAAGTTTAAATCAGGTAACACGCACATTCAGGTCAGATAACATCACCGGCGAACACGGCCATCAGAAAACATGATCTTCTACATCTTCTACTTCTGCTTCCCTTCTGGTTCTGTATCGGTCCTATTCCATCGCTTTGCTGAAGTGATAACTAGTCTCAGCCATATTTCCTGTTAAAATGTAATGTTACTGAGAAATTGACAGCTTTAAGAAAGCAAATAATCCAAATCGTTTTTTTGCAATCAGTAAACAGTACAACAAGAACTGAGAACACGAGTTAATGGTGGAAAAAAATAATCAACACACACATTAACCAGGTTTGATGTCGATAAAATTCCTAAACCACTGAGCATATATTTCCCCTTCATGTTTGGATTTTAGCAGTGAAATGGAGTATGAAATGTGCTGTGACCTAACAATAAGGAGCTGTTCTTAAAAACAGGCATGACGCTTTTGCCCAATTAGGAAACTGCTGTTTATACATTGTGGATACTCGTTCACCACTTCGGGTTGAACACAGAAACAGAGAGACATAATTGGGGGGAAAATAGTGTTTATTAAGGGCAATGAAACTGAAAGAGAAAATGGGGAAAGTGTTTGTGTCTATTACACAGGGTCAGGTGAGGAGTGGTTGGAGTGGGAGAGGGAGGGCGGAGATCCCTCCCTCCATGACGTCCAGTCCATATAGGTGTGAAGCTTCTTCCCCAAGTCTCCATTGGTGCTTAGGGGGCAGGTTCTTTCCTGCCTCAGGGCCTCCCACATTCTAGGCGCTGTGAGGGTCTGGCGGGAATTCCTCATCCGAGGCTGCTGTCTAGCCTGTAGTGGGGTATTGTGACAATGTATAAAGTACACCAGGGGTGTCCAGTATTTTATACATTTATATATACATGATACATTTAAGGCATTTGGCAGGTGCCCTTATCCAGAGCAACATACAACTGAGCAATTGAGGGTTAAGGGCCTTGCTGAAGGGCCCACTAGTGGAGGTGGGATTTGAACCAGTGATCCTCCGGGTCAGAGCCAATGCCTCAGCTACTTCGCATCCACAAAGAGTTAGTGTGGGTGCAGGTTTTCAATCCAACCAAGCAAGTCCATACCCTTTTAGACTCGACCCAAATGCTCTAGAATCGTAACCCCTGCTAATTGTAAGAGAAAAAAAAAACACACATTTTATATATTTTTATAAATGCCTATTTTTTTAAATTGTGAAAAAAATATGAATTTTATTTCAAAGTCAACTTAAGCCACCCTTAAAAATCAAAACGTAAAATTAAACCTGTAAACTTTACCGTACTGTACTGCTGTTCTAGAATGTTAAATACAGATGTTACCCATTTACAGTACGTCATTCACACAAGCGCATTTTCATTCGTTTTCTTTGGTATAAGGACAAATATATACAGTAACAATTCGATTTAATAAAATATACTGTAATTATTTCAATAATATTTTCATTATACAATCAAATGTATGGGTACCAATAATGGATATACTTTTGAATGATTTCGCACTGAAACATATGGAAAATTATATATTGCCTCAAAAAATGGCATAAGCATAAACCCACACCTGTTCGGAATTTCGGGAAATCCATGAGATTCCGGCCCCATAAATAGGTCACGAACTTATGACTGCCGCATGGCTTCACATGGCCGCAAACGTGAAAAATCAGCGAAACGGCGAAAATAAGACACAGGGTCATGTGACATGTCTAAACGCTTGGCACATCGATGGAAATCGGATGCCAGATAATTTTATGTCACGTGCGTCACTGGCCCCGCCCCCTCCTTAAAAAACTTTGGTGTCTAAACACTCGTCTCCCCGAATGAGCTAGTATTTCCCAGTCAACTCTAAATATTAACCCGGACCAGGCTCTAAGGGGTCACGCCCGGAGCTTCGGTTTTCATCGGCAAGCATTGCTCACATTTTCTTCAGGAAATGTCCCATGTCTAGTTTTAATTTTCCTCCTTGTGTTGTGTTTGTTTTTCAAATCCTGGCTGAGGAAGATGTTCTGCCTTCCTGTCCAGAAAAAGGGCGCTCCTCTATCTCACTATCTGGCAGATGCTGCTGCTTTTATTTCTAGATTAATACATTTGTTGTTTCTAGAACAATAACAAGTTTAAATTAGTTTTTGTCACTAAGACAATATCTTTGTTTGTGAGCAAACCAATAAGACCCACTCGATTCATAAGGACAGATTTGACACTTTAAAAAAAACGTATTGTGTTAAAAATTGCGTGTTTTAATATGAATATGCAATTGTTTCGAACACATTATCTATACAAAAGTTTGGGCACCCCTTTAAATTTTCATGATTTTCCTTTATAACTCATTGGTTGTCTGGATAAGAAATTTCAATTAAATATATCATATAGGAGACAAACACAGTGATATTTGAGAAGTGAAATAAAGTTTATATGATTTATGGAAAGTGTACAAGAATTATTTAAGCAAAATTAGCCATGTGCATAACCAGCTCCAAAGACCTACAACATCATCTTGCTGCAGACGGTGTCACTGTGCATCGTTCAACTATTCAGCGCACTTTACACAAGGAGATGCTGTATGGACGAGTAATGGACGACACAAACAGTGTCGCCTGAGGTATGCTAAAGCACATTTGGACAAGCCAGCTTCATTTTGGAATAAGGTGCTGTGGACTGATGAAACTAAAATAGAGTTATTTGGGCAAAACAAGGGGCGTTATGCATGGCGAAAAAACAACACAGCATTCCAAGAAAAACACTTGCTACCTACAGTAAAATTTGGTGGCGGTTCCATCATGCTGTGGGGTTGTGTGGCCAGTGCAGGGACTGGGAATCTTGTTAAAGTTGAGGGTCACATGGATTCCACTCAATATCAGCAGATTCTGAAGAACAATGTCCAGGAATCAATGACAAAGTTGAAATTGCGCAGGGGCTGGATCTTTCAACAAGACAACGACCCTAAACACTGCTCAAAATCTACTAAGGCATTCATGCAGAGGAACAAGTACAATGTTCTGGAATGGCCATCTCAGTCCCCAGACCTGAATATTATTGAAAATTTGTGGTGTGATTTAAAGCGGGCTGTCCATGCTCGGAAACCATCAAACCTGACTGAACTGGACATGTTTTGTAAAGAAGAATGGTACAAAATACCTTCTGCCAGAATCCAGACTCTAATTGGAAGCTATAGAAAGCGTTTGGTGTTATTTTTGCAAAAGGAGGATGCACAAAATAAGTTCTTTTTTCTTTGGTGTTGCCTATTTATGCACATGGCTAATTTTGCTTAAATAATTCTTGTACACTTTCCATAAATCATATAAACTTTATTTCACTTCTCAAATATCACTGTGTTTGTCTCCTATATGATATATTTAATTGAAATTTCTTATCCAGACAACCAATGAGTTATAAAGGAAAATCATGAACATTTATAAGGGGTGCCCAAACTTTTGCATACCACTGTATATATATATATATATATATATATATATATATATATATATATATATATATATATATATATATATATATATATATATATATATATTTACTAGTAGAGTACATTAATTTAAAGTGATTTGACTACAGTTGTTTGACAACAGGCTGGATTGGATCTGGGGTTACTGGAAATCTTGCAGTATTTTTAGCTTTAAATATACAAATATCCTGCGAGTTGGTATAGTTTGATAGAAATACTGACAATACAGCTGGTGCATAACAGATCTTGATGAAGCATTTTAGGATTACAGACAATGCAAGCCATTACCAACAGTGCAGTGTGTATTTGTCTTTTCTGTGTGTGTGTGTGTCTGTCTTAACAGCTGTGTGAAGTCCTGCTAATGTGTGGTAATTAGCACTGATTCCAGGGTCCTGCACACAGCAGTGTGTACATCTGTATGAATGTGTGCATGTGTGAGAAAGAGAGAGAGAAAGAAAGGGAGAGACAGTTCATCACCAGCCCAGTCCATTATCCTGAGTGGTCTAACTGCAGGTGTTAAATGTGCCGTGATCTTCCCCTTGTCACTCTCCTGGCTCGATGAACTATAGATCAGACCAGGAAGATGCCGGTTCAGGTGTTATCGTGACACATGTTAAGGCAATTCTACTGTAGGTTCAGGTAGAAACGAAAGAAGGAGGATATGCTGAGTTCTACTGGGTTGTTTTGAATATCAAGCTATGCTTTATCACCCTTATCCAGATTATATACACACAAACGTTTGTGTTTTTGAAAAATCTCAGCCGGTTCTCGAAGTTCACATAAGAGGGAAAATGTAACTCTCAACCAAAGACAGCCTACTCAATTGTGTGCTTCCAACGTTGAGGTGAAAGTATGGGCAAGAACCACAAACTGGAAAAGTTGTGCCCCAATAGTCCACGTATTGGATTTGTCCATGAATGCTAATAAGGCTAGTGTAATGAACAGACACAGAAACAGGCACCAGGATCAAACTTAAAGGATTTATTCCGGAAAATAGAAAGCAAAAGATAACTACTCCGAGGAGTAGATAATGCGGGTGTACAGCCCTGTACGGCCCGTGTCGTGAGCGTGGAGCTAGGAAGATTTCAGACGGGGCGAAGCGCGCAGGCTCAACGGCGCATGAGGTCGCTGTTTTCTTGAAAGGATACGTGTCCGTTTCGTAATCCTGAAATCACGAGCCCGGATGCGGAAAGGAGGGAAAACCGGGCTTAAATAGCCAAGCTACTGATGACACCAACTAGCCCCAGCTGGAGCTCATCAGTAGCTAGGTGATTGGGAGCGTGGAAGCTCCGAGCTGGGAGGAGGCATGGTTGTGACAGCTAGGCTCGTTCAAACAAAAGTGGATTCGACATTTTACACTTCATTTTGGATGACAGAATTGCATTTTGCTGTTCATTTTCTCCCCATGAATACTATTTATTTGTGAAAGACCTCTCCAGGTGGAAATTCGTGTGGGTTTTAATCCTAAAATTTGCTTCGGAAATCTGCATTGTATTCTTCCCCTCATCCCTGCAATATCAAGTAGGTGGTTGATCATTAAAAGCTGGATAAGAGTGGAGATCTTTATTCCTATCTGCCATCTGGATTTTGCCCCCTGATGGATCTATCAGCTGTTCTTCTGCCTCTCTAAAGCTCAGCTCCGCATATGAGACTTCGCTGAAACATGCCTCTGCACGACAGACCGCCTTGCACAGTAATGAATATGGATATGCTTTAGTGAACACTGAAGGAAATGCTTTTGGCATGCGTGCAGTTAACAGGCACCGTGTACAATCAACAACGGACTACAGTAACCAAAGAATGGAGAGAAATTCACTCACACTTTAAATAACTGGGGGGGTCACGAGAGGAGGAAGCCACAAAAAAAAGAGAACACCCACACATATGCATGCAAAATGTTAACCTGAGCTCAGGATCAAAGTGGAAACCATGGAGCTGGTATCATTCTTTCCAAAAATGTATATATAAATAAAATTATATAACATTTTGGAATGGTGTAGACCTGTTATGCACAATTGGTTAAAATAGCCACATTTTTTTGGAAACACATTTTTTTTAAATAAATATATTTTTATTAGATGCGAGTATAATTAAGTGCAATCACACTGTCATCCTTGGTTTCTTTTTAATTACTGATATCAATATTTCTAAACAAGTGGCACTGTGGCTTAGTGGTTAGCACATTCGCCTCACGCCGCCAGGATCTGGGTTCGATTCCCGTCTCGGCTATTTATGTGTGGAGTTTGCATGTTCTCCTTGTGCTTCAGGGGGTTTTCTCCTGGTTCTCCGGTTTCTTCCTGGTCCAAAAAACATGCATGTTAGGTTGATTGGCACCTTGGAAAATTGTCCCTAGATTGTGAATTTGTGTGTGTGTGTGTGTGTGTGCCCTGCGATGGGTTGGTTTTCCTGCCTTAATGCCCATAGACACCTGAGACAGGCACAGGCTCCCCGTGACCCGAGGGAAGATCGGATATAGCGGTAGAAGATGAATGAATGAATATTTCTAAAAATTATTTTTTTCCTTAGACACAATATAAGATTTTAACATCCAAAATCCCCCCAAAAATATTCTCACACACGTGACAAAGATTTCATTTTTTTGCCTCGGATTACATATACAATCAGCACGTAAATTACAATGTCTTGTAATTAGTCATATAATAACTCTGACCTGCTCCTGCTTGTCTTTCACAGTAGTTATTGTTTATGCTCTTTGTTGTCATGCTGTGTTTATGGTTTTCTTAATTCATTGTGCTGAATGATCTTTCTCGCTGTCAATCCTCTACTCGCCTTTCCTCCCTCCCTCTCTCTTGTTCTCTTTGGATCTGCTCTACCTCTGGATGAAGTTCTCCTTGATTGAAGACTGCTCTGTGCAGCGGAGGACAGTTCCATATCAATGACCTCAAGATGCACGAACAGTTTTGCATGTTAAGGCCTATCAGGGAGTTTTTCCTTTCCCCGGGTGCCACTGACTCACTCGTTGGGGCTAAACTTTATGGAACAAATTTAAAGACACTAAACTAACACACAGTAAAACATGCTTTTTTGCGATAGCAATTTTTTCCCAAAGTGAGCAGGAAGCGAAAAACTGATGCAGATAGAAGGCAATACCAAGAAAAATGGAAAGAGAATACATGTTCATGCTTCGAGGAGGAAAACCGATGTCTTTTGTGTTATGAGGCGACGTCTCTCATCAAAGTTTGCACTTTTGTTTATTAAAATAGTTTGCACTTAACATATATTGTTGTTATTACCTGACAATGTTACTGAATTATATATATATATATATATATATATATATATATATATATATATATATATATATAATAACACAGGCGCGGAGAGGCGTAACTGGGAGTGCAAAACAGTGTTTATTAAAAATAAAGCAACAGTAAAAAAGGAAAATGTTTGTGTCCAATATTTGGGGGGGGATCAGGATCAGGTGAGGAGTGGCTGGAACGGGAGATGGAGTGAGGAGATCCCTCGACGCGCTCTCCGACGTTGGGTCCCGACCAGTGGGCGGCTTCGTTCTCCGGATCTCCATCGGCTCTTAGGGGTCAGGTTCGTTTCCTGCCGCAAGGCTGTGGAAACTCCCAGCTATCAGGTACTGGCGGTTGCCGTCTATAGTGGGAGGTCACGCAGTTAGTCGGGAGCCCAAACGTTCTCCGATGACAACCGCCGTCCGACGGCGTTTTATAGACGCCGCCTGATTTAGGATAATGGAAGGCGCCACTCCGGGATAAGCTCCAGCCGTGTATCTCGTTGATGACGCCCCGCCTCTCTCTCATCTGTGCTGGGTGGCGCGGCGAGTTCGGAGCGCTTGCCCATCTCAGTAGATGGGGCGGAAAAGCCCATCGTGACATTATAAATATATATATATATATATATATATATATATATATATATATATATATATATATATATATATATATATATATATATAGAGAGAGAGAGATAGAGAGAGAGAGAGAGAGAATAGAATAGCCTTTATTTGTCACATATACATTACAGCACAGTGAAATTCTTTCTTTGCATATCCCAGATTGTTGTTTGGTAGCTAGGGTCAGAGCGCAGGGTCATCCATGATATGGCGCCCCTGGAGCACAGAGGGTTAAGGGTCATTGCTCATACCGGGGCTTGGACCCGGATCTTCCGATCAGCAGCCCAGAGCCTTAAACCACTGTGCCACACCCCTCCCTATATATATATATATATATATATATATATATATATATATATATATATACACACACAGCATGCAGCACAATATGACGTTTGATTATAGCCTTAATGAAGTCTTGTTTTAAAACTATAATCATATCTGTTTAATTCACGGAATCACAGTGAAAATGCACACACCTGATCTAATAAACATCCTGCATAATTTATTTACATCCGATTGAAACTTAAATGCTGAACAAGATTATGAAATGATTATGAATTAATTCTGGAGCCAGACAGCACGTGTGTAAACTTTAAGAGTGACAGAGGAGTTATTTGAAGCCCTGCTTATGCTTGCAGGCAGAGTAATGTGCTATAAATCCCAGCATTTGAGACAGTCCTATTCAGATCTTCCTTCTGATACACCTATCTCTGCTTTGTGGCAGTCGATCGCGTCGTCAGTGGAAGATAAGGGAGCTTTGGTGAATGGTGAAGATTCACACAATCGGTTAGAGGGTGATGTGTTTTACTGGCATGGAGTTTGATGAGTCCTAAGTGGCCTGATGTCTACAAACAAGTGTGATTATATTTAGAGAAGGGTAAGTAATGTCTAATAAAAAGTATTATAAGAAGGGCTTGTAAAAGAATTATACTAAAAGCAAATGTATGTTTTTTTTTGTCCATCCAGCAATGGACAAAATATGTATAGCAAACCTTCAGTCTGTCAATAATAATAATAATAATAATAATAATTCATTCATTCATCTTCTACCGCTTTATCCGATCTTTCCTCGGGTCACGGGGAGCCTGTGCCTATCTCAGGCATCTATACACCCTGGATGGAATGCCAACCCATCTCTGGGCACACACACACACTCACATTCACACATACATTCATACACTAGGGAAAATTTTTCCAAGGTGCCAATCAACATACCGTGCATGTTTTTGCACCGGGAGGAAACCGGAGAACCCGGAGAAAAACCCCTTGAGGCACGGGGAGAACATGCAAACTCCACACACACATGGCCGAGACGGGACTCGAACCCGGACCCTGGCGGTGTGAGGCGAACGTGCTAACCTTGCCCCACTTAATAATAAAAAAAAAAAAAATAAATAAAAAAAAAATAATAATAATAATAATAATAATAATAATAATAATAATAATAATAAAAAAACATTTTACTATTTAACACCTTGGGCTCATTTCTACTCACTGACAACTCTTACTGTCTCTGATTGACCTAAATATGGCTTCAGTGTTATTCAGGTTATGTCCATATTAGTTCAGTTAGAATTGAAAACACTCTTTCCCAATAATTGCAACTGAAATATTATAAAACTGACAACTGTCAAGAAATTATTTACTTTCCATATCTTTTCATATATAATGCACATTTTGATCTGGTGATTTGATTGAAATGTTGGTATGGTTTTATGTCAAACACAGAGGCCATATAATGTCACCTCTCTTACATATGAGTTTGATGCATCTATTGTAAATAGGAAGAGGAATAGGAATCTGGAATGCTCTCAATATGTAGTATGTCAATGTCACAAAACACACACACACACACACACACTCTCTCTGACATATTGTATAGGTTGAGAGTTGGGTAATTGCATGATTTGAGTAGGTGATTCTAAATTGTTAAAACACTATAAGCTTTCTGAACATTTTTTTTAAGAATTATATTTATTTATTATTTCAAACCCAGCTATAGTGGGCAGTTGCTTGCATTGCAGGTCTAAATTCACAAGTATACACCTACATCTAATCTTTAAAAAACACTCACTGAACCAGCAAACAAATTATATGATAACGTTAACAGATCAGCAGGTTTTCCTTACTTTAGTCAATAACAGAGGAAGTATGGTGACAGAGAAAAGCTAGTCTCTGAAGCTTTCCATTTATCTCTATAGAAATCCATCCATTGTGAACGGCTGCGATCGTGAAAGGTTGTATTTGGAGCGAGTGAGATTCTCGTGCGATTCAAGAGAACAGACAGATAGCATAGCCTCACCGGACCAGGCCATTCATTCTTCTCTCTGCCTCGATTTCTCTTCCTGTCCTTCTCTGTCTCGGACGCTCAGTAGATCCCCAAGTGCTGTGGCATATTGTGAAAGAAAGAAGCACTCAGCCAGTCAGCCAGCCGCGGGATAAAAATCTACTTTAATATGTCTCCTTGTGCAAAATGACCCTTTAAGGCATGTAAAACTCTTTGCGTAAGTGTTTGGCTTGAGGGGAAAACAGCTATTTTAGTTCACTGAATTAAACCCAGCTTTGCAGAGCGATCGGACAAGAGCAAAATGCGCAGATAAATGATAGCGCTCACCTCTACGTCAACTCTCCTGTACTTAAACGATTTACCTATTCATAATCATCATCATAAAAGTTTTGGATTCAGAACTGGGGTTCGACACTACATTGTATGCAATGTATTCATGCCTCTTGACCATCAGAAAGTATTGCATAATTGTGATGTGGAAGGAAAATGATACATAGGGGTAAAGATATTTTACAAATGATGAAATTATATCAATTATCCACATTTTGAAAAGTGCGGTGTGCGTATTTATTCACCCCCCTTTACTCTGATAACCCTAAATCAAATCCAGTGCCTTCAGAAGTCACCTAATTAGTAATTAGAGTGTGTACTGAAACATCTCATGGAGATCTCACTGTCTCAATACATGCAAAAATGGAAATGGAGTATGGCACAACTGCTAACCTACCAAGACAGGGCCGTCCGCCTAATCTGACGGGCCTGAGCAAGAAAAGCAATGATTCAAAAATCATCCAGGGTTTGAGTTGAAATTCTGCAACCATTAGAGATGCCAGTGATGGGTATAACCGTGCAATAGTGCAATAAAAGCAGGTGCTGTAAAATAAGCATTTAAGCTCATCATTTAAGAGAATAATCTTTCTCCATACAACACTGTCATCCACATCTGCCTCTTTCAGCCTAACACAACATCGCCAGTCTCGCAACAGTCCTATAAACTTTCCCTTTCATTCTTGCAGATACCCTTCTATCACAAATCACTCCTGCCACTCTTTTTACCACCCACTCCCCCCCCCACTTCTCTGCTACACCGGACATCCTTATACAACACCACAACTCTCCTAATGTACTATAGGCAGTACATTAAAAGCAATATGAACAACAGTTCTGTCTGTAAAGGTTTATATGAATGTGTTTCCTGGACAATTTTTTTTCCCAGAAGACTTTTCACTTTTCCAGGAATCCTTTACTCTGACTTTTTATGGTCCATTACAGTAAACAGTACACACGTTTATTTCCGTCGCATAATCAGATACACACAACTCTCACATATAGAGTGTGGTAATTTGACAGGATATAGAAAGGGGGCATTTTAGAGGCTTACTATTGATCTATATAAATGTAGGCCAGAATGCGTATTATTATTATTATTATTATTATTATTATTATTATTATTATTATTATTATTATTATTATTATTATTAGTCTTGTGTTCTGGCAAGCATACTAAGGTGCTAACTGATGAGTTGAAACAAGGGTGCCAAATCAAGCCCTACTTTCACACTATAGCAAGTGACAGGCGACCTATTGTTTACACAAGCACTGAGCTGTGATTTTGGTGACAAAATAGCTCTGAAAAATATGCTTATGCTAAAAATTTGATGGGGTTTACAGAATAATTTCTGCATAGAAAAACACAACAATCTCGGAATGATTCCTTTGATTCCAGTTTTTGCTTCTTACAGCTTTTTTTTAATAGTTTTGCTTATATAGTTCTGAGACGTCGTCTATACATGTATAACTAATAGAATAGCCTTTATTTGTCACATATACATTACAGCACAGTGAAATTCTTTTCTTCGCATATCCCAGCTTGTTGTTTGGTAGCTGGGGTCAGAGCGCAGGGTCATCCATGATACGGCGCACCTGGAGCACAGGAGCACAGGGTGGCAGCTTCGTGATACCGGGGCTCGAACCCGCATCTTCCGATCAGCAGCCCAGGGCTGTAAACCAATGAGATGATCTATATGATCAAGAGAGTTATTCTATGTATTGTCACATTCCGAAAATACCATGACGTCCCGAAATTAGAACATTACCTACAAGTGAATTTCACGTGATGATATTATCTGCAGACCAGGAAAATGTAGCATTTCTTCTTATTCAAAATAATGGTTCTATTTATTTTTAATGTTTGCATTAAGCGTAAATATATTCGCATAATGCTTATATTAAACCCAGATGATTTTTAACTTTTTAACATAAATGTTAAATGAACGAATTACTATTAAAAATGCACACAAGCTATATATACTGACTGTTTGAAGCAGAAATACACTCAATGGGCAAAAGTATTTGGACACCTCACATTTCCAGGTGTGTGTGCGACTTGTCCAAACTGTTCCAGCGTGAGGATGTTCCTGTGCACAAGCCAGCTTCATGAAGATGGATTTTAGCGGATATATATATATATCTATATATATATATATATATAGATATATATATATATATATATATAATATATATATATATATATATATAAAGCTCTGATCTCAATCCAACTGAATGTTTCTCCCCATCTCACCTACTGTATATCAATCCCTTTCTTTACTTACACCCTTAAAGCTGAATGAGCACAAATCTAAAAGTGCACTTCTTATATCATCAGTATGACTTTTGACCATGGTATATATTTTGATGCAGAGTATCAGTGAACAATCTGTCTGTGTTTCTGTTTTATATTTGTCCTTGTTTTTAGCATTTCAGCTATTTTAGCTATTTTAGGAAATTGATCATATATGTAGCTACTTATAAACAGTGTTGGGCGTTACATGTAATGGTGTTACCTAATATAATTGAAAAATAAATGGTAGTAATCAGTAATCCGTTACAATTAATGAGAAAGAAATGTGTAATTAAATGACTGTTACTTATGGAAATGTTAAAGATTACAAATAGGGTTAAATCTGAATAATTTCATGCAAAACCAGTGCTTTAGACTACTGCAGAGGTTAAATAGTGGAGGAATATGCTTTCTTGCCATACTAGAATAATGCACTACAGCGGGTGGCAGTGGCGCTCTTAGTATCGGGGTGTGCGCAGGGAGTAACATCCCGAAGAAATACGACCCAGTATTACGTTATGCTGTATAACTTTGTTTTTTTTTTTCCTTTGAATGTTAACTTAAAAGTGCACCCTAGTGGACAAATGAAAATATTTGAAAAGTAATCACATGTATTCAGTCACTTTACTTTTATAAAGTCATTGAAAAGTTACACTACTTATTACATTTTGAATAGGGTCAATTATAATCTATTACATTTCCAAAGTAACCTTCCCAACACTGCTTATAAACACCTTGTGCAAATGATCCCCCCCACCCCATGAAAAAAATACCGACAACTATTATTACGCAAATCTAAACTCAAACATTAAACATAGGCGGTGTAGACTGAAAAAAAAAGCCATTAAACCATGTGTTGGCCTTGCAAAATGCAAGGAATATCAGGAATAAAGAATGAGAATAAATGATAATAAACAGCCCTGTCACATTAAGATCTCTCTCTCTCTCTCTCTCTCTCTCTCTCTAAGGTGAAGATATCATTTAGACTTAAACGGCAGATTGTCTGCCAAGGATCAAATGATAAAAATGTGTCATCCTGTTTTTTTATGTGGAGCACATGACAAAGACCCACCTCTCATACACACACACACACATACTGGAGATCCACAGTGGCTGGACAGTGTGTACAAAATCTGAGCATGTCTAATCTTTTGTGAGTTCTTTAATCTCCAGTCAATTAAATGTGCCGGCCCTGGCTGAGCCGCTGTCTCTAACGATGACACCAAAATCAATCTTAGCTCCGGCTTATCATTTCACCTACACCGCAGACCATAAATGACCCAAAAAAAAAAATCTGTAGGACAATGTTCCTCAGCACAGTGGGCAATCTGTTTTTTACACACATGTTGGAAATCCACAACCACTTCTAAGTTCGAATAGCAAATGTGTATTGTGAAATACCCAAATGGGTATTTGTTTGAAATCTCAATTCTGATTGGTCAGGCAGTTTGGAATCATAGGAGTTGTGACTGCAAGCTTTATATTAACAGCTTTATATTACAGGGATTTGTAGGGGAGATGGTGCATATAAACATATGTGGGGGGAAAAATAACATGTTAAAACAAATCTAATCAAATGTCTTTTTCAAGGAGTGTCCAGGCTTCATAAGTCAGATTTAAAGCTGTAAGATTTATTTTCCTATAATGGAAATGTCTTCCAGATGTTTCGCTTTTAAATGTTTTAACTAATAACTAATCTTATTTATTTAAAGAGGAGAGAATGTTGAATAATCAAATGTACCTGCTCTAAGGAACAAACTTCATATACATTCTTTCGCATCAAATGGAGCCATAAACAGACAAAAGTATATGCTGTGTATAATAAAAAAAAACCGCTGTAGAGTAAGGGGAATAGAACATGAGGCAACGTCTTGAGGTGGTAACACAAAAGAACCCTACTTCATGGTGAGTCACATCATTTTTCATTTCGTTGATTTTTTCTATAACAGCACACCCTGTCATGTTTCATTCTTTACATACTGTAACAAGTGGTTTCAAGACAATCAATTTTACAAACACTATGAACGATACAAATAACAAGCCACAAGAGACAGATTGACAGTAATCTATTACTAAAGTATTGCTCAGACAGTGTTGTTTTTTTATGCACACTTATGCTATTTATGAATCTCTGGGTTATAAAATCATACACTAATAACAATATTGAAACATAAGCGCTTCGAACTGTACATAAACTACATGTCAAAACATTTGCATTAAGACGGTGGAAATGCACTACGCAAACTGTTGCTTGGCAACTTCGCTTCCCGAATTGACGTATTCTCATACAAAGTGGTCATTGTTATAAAAATAGGAATATGCACTACATTTGACAACAAGACAAGGAAAATCTGGGTTCGTAGGTAGCGTTGCAGAAATTCATGGTTAAAAAGTAAATAAATAAATAAATAAATAAATAGAGTTAGGGTCCCTTAAAAATAACATTGCACTTGTTTATCAACAGGGAAGAGCTGCAGTGTTTTTTTTATCGGATGTTGGAACGTCCTCGCGATATCGCCGTCATGTGACCTCCGCGTAGGTTCTGGGACTCTGGAAACAAGAGAGATGAAACAAGAATAAATATTTCACATTGCTATATTATTATTATTATTATTATTATAATTATTATTAGCAATAGCTGTGTCAGTTGTAGCACATATATTATTTTAGATTGATATTAAATATATTTATATTTATATTTCAAGTGTAATATATGTACATATATACATCATCATGGACAGAGAAGATGGTCAGAGTTGATTGGAATTTGATGGATGGAGTTTAAATACAGGGCTTGAGGACTTGAGACTGGGGTGGATTTTTACCTTACATCGCCTTTTACAACAACCCTAAACATGCAGCCAGAGCGACAGTGAAAAGTTTCGATTAAAGCATTTTCATGCACTAGAATGGACCAGCCCTAGTCCAGACCTAAATTCTATTTTAACAAGACTTGAAAATGGCTGTTCACCGACATTCTCCATCCAATCTCTTTCAACCTGAGCTGTTTTGCAAAGAAGAACAGGCAAAAATTACACTCTCTAGATATACAAAGCTGGTAGAGACATACCCAAAATCTGTAATTGCAGTAAAAGGTGGTTGGGGGATGGGGGGAGGCTGAATACATATGAACGCCACACTTTAATATACACTTTAATAAATCTTTAATATCATCTTTACTTTGTGTTGGATTATCACATGAAATCCCACAAAAATACATTTAGCTATAACATGAAATATACAAGAGGTATGAATATGTTTGCAATGTATTGCATAGATATACAGCATATAAAGAAGCAACAGATACACTGAACTGAAACACTGTAAATGTTACTGATACCATAGCAGATCTGGGGTGAAATGGCAGCGCATTGCAAACATCAAAGCAAACACTGTATGCAGTGTAACGGCACAACTGTGAATGGAATTAAAGCGGCGGTGCATGTCAATTGTGGATGCTGGTCAATGCACTATTCCTAAGACCAGCTCAGAGCAGTGTGATACGCAGAGATCGCTGTTGGTACAAATGACCTCCTGTACAGCTCTTTCTAAGACGAGCTGGACGAGTCTCGTGCTAAACAAGCTCCTCTGACTGATATGTAGGTCATACAAGGGGTGTTGTTCAATTGTCTAGAATTGTTGCGAGAGTCCTCTTTCACACCACTAACAGAAAACTGTCTGGAAAGCAGCCCAATATGGACAATGCCTATTTGATCTGTTTGCTTTTTTTTTGGATCTATAGAACCATGCACCAAATAATATAAAAACCTTAAAGGAGCTTCTTCAGAGTCTGCTTGTGCATTTTCTGTACACACAGTTGACCTTCCAGTCCAGATTGTTGTCAAGCGTTATTTATAGTGTTATCCAGCCAAACATCCTGGTAATAGGGCTGGTTGTGAGCTGACTTTTCCAGTAGTAATCACCATCTTTTTTTCTCAGCATAGAATATATTTTAGGATCTGTCTATTATTACGATCATTTCTATTCTACAAATTGTGTTAAATCTCTTGCCTTTTGGAAGCATTAAATAATAAAATATATATATATATATATATTTTTTTTTACTTTTTTATTTACTCCATTTTTTGTGTGGGTATGTTTCAAACCACTTGTATGGAGCTGGACATTTATTATTCAATTCATTATTAAATGACACTTTGTATTCTGAACTAATATTGCCCATAATGCTGTCCATTATTTGCCCTAATTTCATAAAAAAAAACTTTAAAAAAAAAACTTGAGCATTCAGATTTTTCTGACAAAAAATTGGTTTATATATAAGTATATATATATATATATATATATATATATATATATATATATATATAATAAGTAAGACAGTATTGCTTTGTGGCAGCACACTGAATGAATGTAAGTTTACTACTATTATTTTTTTTTACATATGTTATTGTTTGTTTGTTTTCGGAAGCTGTGGTCAGAGCGCAGGGTAAGCCATAGTACAGTGCCCCCTGGAGCACCAAGGGTTAAGGACCTTGCTCAAGGACCCAAGAGTGGCAGCTTGGTGATACCGGGGCCCGACCCCCGTGCCCTAAACCACTTAGCTACACTTTCCTATAAGGTACAAGGTTCAAGGTGCAAGGTTAAGGTTATGCATACAGAAAGCGATGCATCAGATCCAGATCCATCCCCAGGAATTTATTGTTCTGGCCAGATGACTTTTCAGGATCCCCTAAAGTAATAAATGCCTTTGAGACCAGTTTTTTTTAAATTGTATTTATATTTGCGCAGTTGTTTATCAATCATCAGTAATTAAATTCATTATTAAAAAAAATATTTCATGAAGCATTATCAGGGTTTCTAAGTCAAATACTGGGTAGAGAGCCGCCCTACGCTCTGACGAATGCCTTGGCAATTTTCAAGATAAACGATGTAGCCTTGACGTAAGCCATTATGGAGTGAATGCTAGCCATGCACTGCAGGCACACGTAGTTTGTCTTTGGCAGTAGGATAATCTTGATGGACTGCCTGCTGCTTCCTCTAAACGCCCTTTCACTCACCCTAATATGAATCCAGAATGAATTTGGGGAAGTCACATTGATCTATTCATCATATAACTACAACAAGCACTGCTTTCTCTATAAGCCTAGTGCCTGGTGCAATATGAAGCTTTCGGAAGACACAAATATGTACATGCATGAGTGTGTGTCGCTGAGTGCCCAAGCTTGCATTATACAGGACAATTGCTTAAAAACTGGTGTGTTTTAATATAACCATCCTGCATCTCTGACATATGTATGTATGTTTTCTACCTGTCTGCAAATGACATTTCAGATTCGGACTTCCCAAAACTCTAGCGCTATATATATATATATATATATATATCTATATATATAGATATCTATATATATATATATATATATATATATATATATATATATATATATATATATATATATATATATATATATATATATATATATATATGGGGCACGGTGGCATGTGGCTTAGTGGTTAGCACGTTCATGCCTCACACCGCCAGGGTCCGGGTTCGATTCCCGTCTCGGCCATGTGTGTGTGTGTGGAGTTTGCATGTTCTCCCCCTGTGCCTCAGGGGTTTTTTTTTTCTCCGGGTTCTCCGGTTTCCTCCCCTGGTCCAAAAACATCCACGGTAGGTTGATTGGCACCTTGGAAAAATTGTCCCTAGTGTATGAATGTGTGTGTGTGTGTGTGTGTACCCTGCAATGGGTTGGCATTCCATCCAGAGTGTATCCTGCCTTAATGCCCATAGATGCCTGAGATAGGCACAGACTCCCCGTGACCCGATGGGAAGATCAGATATATAGCGGTAGAAGATGAATGAATGATATATATATATATATATATATATATATATATATATATATATATATATATATATATATATATATATATATATATATATAACACCCCAGTTCACCCTCATAATCATCTAAAATGACCAAACCAATGAAAAATGTCAGTATCTTTCTTTTATATACATATAATATATGTATATATAAGTAAACTTTCCATCCTGATCAAATAAATACACTTAAATAATCGCAATACAAAAAAAGAACTAGCAAAAATATTCATACAAACTGATATAATAATGTATATTACATATAATACACACTATATAGACAAAAGTTTGTGTATTATTTTTTTTACATTTCAAGAAAAGTCAAGACCTCATGACACCAAGCCACTTTTATCAAGAATGTGTTAGTCTTCATCCTCCCTGGTTATTATATCTCCTATAATGAGGAATTACTGGCTGGTGAGCATTAAAAGACAAGAAAATAAGTGAATATTTTACATTTCTGGCAAAACCACTTTCTGGAAACTAAGGGCCTTGATTTGAACTCATGACCATCTGATTCAATGTCTAATGCCTTAAGTTAGAACCAGAGCCAGAAATCTCCCACATTCCTGCATGCAGTATATATATAGATTTTTTTTTCAAAATTCCATAGTTAGCATTGCTTATCAGACTCTATTTATTACACTTGCTTAAAACCAAGCGGTGACATTGATTACTGAAACCTTACACTTGTACACGTCATATAAGAACACACCAAATACACACATGTACACACACACTGAAGATGAATCACATGGATTTTGTACGTAATTCCTTTTGCTAATTTGGTGAATAAAGCACGTAAACTACATTATGGTCAAAATAGACTTCCCGTTTTCCTGCTGCTTTAGGTTTCATAAGGATTGATGTGTAAAAATGAAATTGGATATGAAAAATACAGAAGCCATTATCAAAGTACATCACACCAATCATTCCATTAAGTAAACCCTCTTATTACTTAACATTTGCAAAGAGGACATCATGATGTACTGCATAACATCCAAGCTGTAGTGCGAGGGTTGTAAAAATGTAAAATAAATAAATAAATAAAAACTTGCGGCTTCAGCAGAAGGTAGATGCGCATGTTTCTATTCAATTTTCAAGTCTTTATGAAGAAGGCCCCGTTGGAGGAAAAGCATGTAAAGGGACACGCTGTTCCTAAGAGTGTAATTATGATGTCAAATCTGATTCAACTTTATACCACAGAATTATTAAGAAGTTGGTGGTGATTTAATTTTCAAAAACAGCAGCTTGGGTTATATTTCTGGCAGATGCACCACATAAACAGATGGTTTCCTGTAAAAAGCCATTTATTAACATCTTTGAATGGAGTCTAAAATGTCTATGGCTTTGTAACCATCCGAGGAAAAAGTGTAGCCATAAGTTTACCTAGATAGAAAGTTGAGGGAATCGTAACAAACTGACAATTTTGTTGTTGTTGTTGTTGTTTTATGGATATACTTAGTCAGGCCATGTTCAGAAGGACTATGCGTTTATTACAAATATATATAAAGGTATATTTAAGCACTGCCTTTGGAAATCTTCAATGTCACCGTGCAATCTCTTTTTGAAATGTAATAATAACAAGCTAAACCTCATAGCAGGTATTAATGATCTCTATTTCACAAACACATTTTGGATTTACATGTTTATTGTAATATCTACAATGTTCCCCAAGGGAAAGGAAAACTAGAGATCACCTTAGCACTGCCATATCTGCCACATACCATCCAGTATACATTCTATTTTTATTCTTACTTCATGCCTATTTCTTTTACACACAATATTTTTTATTATCGGTTCAAGCACATAGTGCTGAAAACCATATAGTAATTGTAGTGATTGTTATTATTATTATTATTATTATTATTATTATTATTACACCCTAAAACTGCTGGTGCAGACCAAAAGTCTTAGAGACTTGAAACTTGGACAGATGGTAGACCCAGTTGGACACAAGGGGGCGCTATAATCCCCCCAAAAATATTTGTACACGTTTTTGGTCATAACTCATAGAAAATTCATCGTACACTCAAAACGTTTATATTTCTGGAATCCTTGGGTCAAACCAATGCAAATCCAAATTGATGTTTTATGCTGCAAAGTTCACTTTTTTGTGTAAAACTGGATATTTTAAAAACCTATTTTTGCGAATTAGTCCTATTTTTTTTGCCGCATCAAAACAAAACCAGTGTAAAAATGTTCAGTAGACAAAGTCAATAATTAATGACGCACCTAAAAGTTCATCGTAGGTGTGGCCACATTGACAAAAATGGCTATAACTCCTGAACACGATGAGATATCGTCCACATTCCTGGGTCAAATCCCAAAAATTGCATAGATTTACCACTTAGCGGCTGTAAACAAAGAAAAAAAAAAATTCTTTTCTTTGTTTAGCACCACCTAGTGCCAAAGCTACGCAATAGCTACCTGATAGCTACTAGGGGGCGATATCAAGTTTTTCAAGTTCAACAACTCTGTCTTTGTCCTTATGTCCTTCAGTGCCTCGGTTGCTTGAACCCTGCTGATCGGTACTTGCAGATATATTTTTATTATTTTCCGTTTATTTATTATAAATGCCTGAACTATTTCAAATTCAAATTTTATTAGTCACATACACAGTCATACACAGTATATACGCAGTGAAATGCTTAGGGCAACTGCTCCTGACCTCAAGAGTAAAATTGTTTTACAAGACTATTAAGATAAAAAATAAATACAAATATAAAATATAAAATATAAAATAGACTTTAAAAAAGAGAAAAAAAAAATGAAAGAAAACAAAAAACCAGAAATCTGTCTGTACAATAAGGTAACGGAATGTCCAGGTTTGACCACTATAAAGTGGTATGTGCGAATGTGTGTGTTGTGTGTTTTGTCTGTCAGAGTGAGTGACAAGAGTGACCACTGCCGATGTGCAGTGTGATGTCCGGTGTGGGTGTAGTGGATCAGTACTGTCTGGTGTACTGATTAGGAGACCGTATTGCCTGCGGGTAGAAGCTCCTCCTCAGTCTCTCTGTATTGGCCTTGAGGGAGCGGAAGCGCTTTCCAGACCGCAACAGAGAGAACAGTCCATTGCTGGGGTGGCTGAGGTCCTTCATGATCTTCCTGGCCTTGGTCCAGCACCGCTTGCTGTAGATGGAGTGCAGGTCAGGGAGCTCAGTTCGGATGATGCGCTCAGCTGAACGCACCACCCTCTGTAGGGCTCGTCTGTCCTGCACGGTGCTGTTTCCGAACCAGGTTGCGATGTTTCCCGTCAGGATGCTCTCTATGGTGCAGGAGTAAAAGTTCCTGAGCACCTTAGAGGGCAGTCTAAAGTCTCTCAGGCGTCTGCGGTGGTAGAGGCGCTGTCGGGCCTTCTTCACCACGGTGTTGATGTGACAGGACCATGACAGGTCCTGCGTGATGTGAACACCGAGGTACTTGAAAGCTGTCCACTCTCTCCACTGGGCTCCCGTTGATGACGGGGGTCTGGTAGATCCTCTCCTGCTTGGTACTGAAAGTCCACTAGCAGCTCCTTTGTCTTGCTGACGTTTAGAAGGAAGGTTGTTCCTCTGGCACCAGTTCTCCAGATTTCCCGATCTCCTTCAGGTAGGCTGTCTCATCGTTGTCAGAGATCAGGCCTACCACAACGGTGTCGTCAGCAAACTTGATGATGGTGGTGGAGCTGGTGGTGGAGCTGGCCACACAGTCGTGTGTGTACAGGGAGTACAGCAGGGGGCTCAGAACACAACCCTGTGGGGCTCCAGTGCTGAGAGTGAGAGAGGCCTGAGACGTGTCCACCCATCCTTACTGCCTGTGGTCTCCCAGTTAGGAAATTGGAGATCCACTGACACAAAGATGAGCTGAGTCCCAGGTGTTCCAGCTTGGTGGTGAGTGTAGGAGGGAATTATGGTATTAAATGCTGAGCTGTAGTCGATGAAAAGCATTTTAACATAATTCCCCTTCCTATTTTCCAGGTGTGTGAGAGCAGTATGAAGGAGATGAGCGATGGCTTCTTCTTTTCGGGCGGTATGCGAACTGTAGTGGATCCAGAGTGTTAGGTAGTGAAGAGATGATGAAGTCTCTGACCAGCCGTTCAAAGCACACTTCATCACCACTGATGTGAGGGCTACAGGGTCTGTAGTCATTGAGGGAAGCAGGATGGGGTTTCATTTCGGGACAGGAACAATGATGGACTCTTTGAAAGCATGTAGGGATCACCGAACTGAGATAAGGAGATGTTGAATATCTCTGTGAACACAGGTGCTAGCTGGTCTCGCGCAGGCTCTGAGGACTCGTCCTGAGATGCCGTCTGGTCTGCTGCTTTCCTGGTGTTCACCTCCTGAAGGCCTCCTCCGTCATGTTCGGAGATGATGAACGCGTTTCCGTGCTGGCATGTCTTCCTGACGCAGCCTTGCGCCGCTACTGGTTCATGTCCCCCGAAGTAAAAGGTGTTCAGCTCGTCTGCCAGAGTCATGTCCGCGTTCGTCAAGTCCCGTTATTGATCATTGTAGGCAGCGTTTCCTCCCGTGCGCTGCTTCGCCTCTTTCAGCCTTCCGGATCTCAGAGCGTCTTCCGCATTGCGGATGAGTTTTGTCCACCCACGGCTTCTGATTGGGAAAACGTTCTGATGGTCGTTTTCTGTACGGTATCATCCACTAGTTTCCCGACGAATCCCACAACTGCTTCCGTAAACATGTTGACGTCATCGGAGCTGTGTCGGAACATGTCCCAGTGTCCGTCATCTTTTATATGTTGTTGTTTATATGTTGGCCGGCATTTCACTTCACACCGTCCTATGCATGTATGTAACAAATAAAATTTGAATTTCAAAATAGTGCTACAAAACAGACATTCCTGACTCATGTATGTAAAACCATTCATTCATTCATCTTCTACCACTATATCCGATCTTCCCTCGGGTCACGGGGAGCCTGTGTCTATCTCAGGCGTCTATGGGCATTAAGGTAGGATACACCATGGATGGAATGCCAACCCATCAGCCAACATTCACACACACACATTCATACACTAGGGACCATTTTCCAAGGTGCCAATCAACCTACCGTGCATGCGTTTGGACCGGGGGAAAACCAGAGAACCCGGAGAAAAACCCCCTGAGGCACGGGGAGAACATGCAAATTCCACACACACATGGCCGAGACGGGAATCGAACCCAGATCCTGGCGGTGTGAGGCGAACGTGCTAACCACTAAACCACCGTGCCCCTATGTAAAACCAATGATGCATTATAAAATGACAATAAAGAAGAAGAAACATTTAGCTAATGAACACTTTAAAATGGCATTGCTGGCATGTGCGCTTATAAAAGTTCTTGGCCTTCACAATTCAGTTATAGTTAGTGGGGGAAAAAATGATCTGAATAATAAAGTGAATGCAGTAGTCTCAACATGGGTGTGTTGCTGTACAAGTGTAGCTCTGGTACAAATCAGCAAGGAAAAGGGTTCAAAAATGGATTCTGAAATCGATACACACTCGCCATGTCATGATTGTATGTGAATAAGCATCGAAGTCAGACAGAAAAGAGGGAGGCAAAGGGTGTCTTAGGCATTAAATCAAAACCTCAGAAGTACTTGGGATTCAATAAAAGCTCAGGGAGTCTCGGCAAAGCACTGCTATATATAAAACACTACCGTAAACTATTCTGAAAGCACCATAAAACTTGCTACAAGCTTATTAAAGTGGCACCAGAGGGATGCGTGGAACTTCAGGTTTGACCTTCAGGTGTGTTGTTAGTTGCGGTTACTTTATTAATAAGGATTGGGGAGAAAATGAGCGTTTAATTGCACATGGTAGATGTTGAAATCCCGGTATTGCAATTGAGGTCAACAGGCATCCATGTGCATCGATGACAAGAGGAGGTGTAGCTTAATGGATTAAGGCACTGCGCTGATGATCGGAAGATCCACGTTCGAATCCTGACATCGCCAAGCCATCCTCGAGCAAGACCCTTAACATGGCTGACCCTGTGATTTGACCCCAGCTACCAAACAACAAGCTGCGATGTGTGAAAAATATTTCACCCTGCTGTAATGTACATGTGACAAATAAAGGCTATGCTATTCATATATGTTTTTGTGCATCACAGAAGCAAACCAGAACTTCAGTACCCATCAGCCTCAGCATGTCACATGTCACTAATCATACACAAAACTGTGTGAGTAAAATAATGGTTTAATTGATGAGCATCATATTCAAGTTTGAGGGGTGTGTGTGTGTGTGTGTGTGTGTGTGTGTGAACATCTTATCGTGTGGATGTTCTTGACTTGTATATTTCCTGTGTTCATAGATTTTGGTGGTTGGTTTCTATTTCGCTTAATAAAATATTGCACTCCGGCTCCACTACATTCCCTGACATTATGTAGAGAAGAAAAAATGTTATAGATAATTCATAACATAGACAGTAAATATTTGATGGTGCCTACTGAGTCAAACCGATGCAGGTTTAATTTAACACTAAAATCTTATTGGTTCATAGTGAATTGCATCAGGACAGTATAATAAACAGTAATGTATCGAATCCTTGCATGGTTATAAGAGTATCATTTCAGTATTGTACGTATTATTGTACATAAATTGACATGACGTTTGCAACATTTGAAAAAAAGTGCTGCCTTTTAGCTTTCCATCTTTTCGGTGCTTCTCTTTAGCCCCTGGAAGCTCATCATGCACCGTTTTCCCATCGAAACTAGCTGGGATTAACTATGATTACTGTATGGAAAAGCAGTGTTACATCAAAACCTTACCTGTGAGACGATGTATTTCTCCATCCTGGGCTCCCCAAGCATGGGAGCGCTGGAAATATTCTCCTCAGGCGGTATTTCACTAAGCAGAGATTTTCCTTTGAAGTTCTTCACCACACAAACCACCTTCGACAAACGAAAGAAAAAAAAAAAGAAAAGATAAACAAACAAGAAGAAAGAAAATAAGCATCTTAAGCCTCACGGAGACCGAGCGCCAGTCTGTGCGTGAACCCGTTGGTGCCTTTTGGCCAAAAAATAAAAAGCATAAATGATGGTTTATGTAACTTTGCAGGGTCCCTCGCATGGATAGTTGCCCTAAATGAAGTGCTATGTGTCCCAGAGCATTATCATCCATTATCCAGAGCACTTTTTTTTTACTGAGGCATGGACAATATGGGCAATGTTCCAGTAGATAGTAAAAGATGATTTTAAATGGAGCACGGCACAAAAAGCCCTATGGTCAACTCGATAAAGATGCAGTGATTTATCATCTTCTTCAATGCATGCTTACTATCTACAGCTATTTCTGCACAAGATAGCTGTTTAGTATTCTAGTTATGTAATTGTTTTTTTTTTTAATTGAGCACATGATAAACCAAAAAAAACAAACATTAGATGCAGCATTCGAGTCAGTACAAAAAATGTTTTTGGACGATACAATATGAGTATTTTTATTTATTCACATATTCAAGTCATTGAAATGCTTTGCTGGATTTGAATCTGGACTGTAATTCGTTTAAATGTTTTGTTTCAACTCGGTGCATAAGTTTCCATATATCTCTAGACTCCTCCCTAATGCCTAAACCAAATTTATTGTAAACAAATGCATACATTTCCGTATATCACTAGACTCCTCCCTAATGCCTAAACCAAATATATTGTAAACAAATGCATACATTTCCCTATATCTCTAGACTCCTCCCTAACACCTAAATCAAATTTACTGTAAACAAATGCACCGCATAACACCCGCCCCCTCCATCAACAAAACTTTTCCCCCGCAACCAAGCTGTATTACCAAGCCTCTACTCTTGAGCAAGGCCCTTAACCCTCTATACTACAGGGGGCGCTGTATCATGGCTGACCCTAGCTTCTAAAAAACAGCTGGGATATTCAAAGAAGGAATTTCACTGTGCTGGAATGTATATATGACAAACAAAGGTTTCTATCTATATATCCAATTGTATGTACCAGAATCTTATTCAAATTTTCATTGGATATTCAGGATATATTTTTATACCATGTGACATTAGGATGCTGAAAGAGTTCATCTCTCTGCTCTCTGTAGACTCTAATCTCCACATGAAGAAATAGGTCAGTATCTATCACATGTCTTGAGGAAACACTTACTTTCTAACCCAAAACCAACTGCAATGTTACAGGCTCTCAGCATGAATCAGCCAAGCAACAGCTCCCACACTGTACACACACACACACACACACACACACACACACACACACACACACACACACATACACACATACATACACACACACTCTCTCTCTCTCCTGACCTTTGGTTGTCTTGGCACCATGGTGCATTGTCAGAACTGTTAAGCACACTTGGTCAAAACCATGACTCTGGCTTTTCCTTTTCAAATGTTTCCTATATTAAAGCAAGATGTCTAATTTGTTTGGTTTTATGCGATACTGAAAACGAATTGCTGCATTTTAGTTTGCTTTGGGCGTCCTAAGGTGTCTCATGCACCACTGACCTAATTATCTCCTACAGACCCTGCGCTCTAAACCCAGCTCCCAAAACAAGCTCGGATATGCGAAAGAAAAAAAAAACAATTTCACTGTGCCGTAATGTATATGTGACAAATAAAGCCTATTCCATTCTCTTCTATTCTAGATACCTGACCTAATTATCTAAATACCGACCATAAAGGGGGCGCGCCACGTTAACAGCAAAATGGGAAGGGACCAGAACCCACTAGCCGTGTGCACATCATTTGCATTTATATTGACTGACATGGCAGTGCAGTTTGTACAAATGTGCCAAAAGCAAAAGGCACAAAGCAAAATGCTAGAAATGATATTTCTAGTAGACTCTGGATAATAGCTGAAGGAAAAAAAATGTATTTGGAATCATTTGGCAGATAGAATCTAATTCAAGCACAGTCATGTTAAGCGTCTTGCCCGAGGGCTTAGCAGTGGTGTTTCAGGCAGACCTGGGATTTGAACTGATAATCTTCCAATACTGAACGCAACATGTGAGAAAGTTCTGTTCCAGTAGCAGTGATAAGTCCTCAGGCCAATAGTTTAGTATAAAAAAGAAAAAAAAAACAAGAATTGAAGCCTGGGGAACTTCGGTGATGTAGTTCTGTGGTTATGAAACTGGCCAGATAGAAAAATGATAAAAAAAAAAGAATTGTACAAAAAAATATCAGCTTCCCTTCAAAGTAGTGATGACAAAACAAAACAAAAATGCCCCATTTGCATGCACTAATACGTCTATCCAATCGAAGTCCACATATGCTTCCTGGCAGGCATTACACCAGACTCCAATTCTCAGGTTGTCTGTCCACAAGGTGGTGCCATGTCAGCATTTTGGTTTGAACGTACCGAGGTTACAAGAGTGGTCTGGTTACCAGTTACTCATCTCCTCAGATCTGGTCGCAGTCCTAATTCATGGATTGCTCAGTGTCCCCTCAGATATCCTGTTCACCAAGTTTGGCCCTACACAAAGGTTCGCAGGTCCCTTCAATAAGACATATAGATCATTCATTCATTCATCTTCTACTGATATATCCGATCTCAGGAGCCTATCTCAGGCGTCTATTGGCATCAAGGAATGCCGAACCATTGCAGGGTGCACACACACACACACACACACACACACACACACACACACTCACATTCACACACATACATTCATATACATTCATATACTAGGGACAATTTTCCAAGGTGCCAATCAACCTACTGTGCATGTTTTTGGACCAGGGGTAAACCGGACAACATGCAAACTCCACACACACATGACCGAGAAGGGAATCGAACCCGGACCGTGGCGGTGAGAGGCGAATGTGCTTACCACTAAGCCACCGTGCCCCTGACATATAGATCATAAATGCAAAAAATAAACCCATAACTTTACATTTACATATACGGTATTTAGCAGACGCCCTTATCCAGAGCGACTTACAACTGAGCAATTGAGGGTTAAGGGCCTTGCTCAATGGCCCACTAGTGGCAGCTTGGTGGTGGTGGTGTTTGAACTCATTATCTTCCTGTCCAGAGTCCAACACCTTAACCACTGTGCTTCCACCTCCCTGAGGACCTTAGAGGACCTTAGATTTATAGGACCTTAGATTTCACAACTCTCTTCAGGATGTACAGGGGATGCATAACAGAATATCTTCTGATTGCTTCAGGTCAACTGATTTATTAGCAAAAATTAACTGAAGGTAGCTTTTCCGATATGGCCAAGGACTTTCACAGAAAAAGGCATTTTACCTGACAATGCAGAAAATCCACAAATCCTTTTCCCTCAGGCTGTCACAAGTGTCTTGTTTACTCACCACTAAGTGCGCCACACAGAACTCCTGAATAATGTTTGAAGATAGGATTCAGTCATTTTTTTAAAAAAAATACAACAGCAATCCTTCTCTACCAAAAAGTTCATTGGGTTGTGATCAAACGTTTATCTACGTTTCCTTCTTCCTCTGACAAAAAAAAAAAAAAAACGTTTTTTTGCACATAAATATGTATTGTGCTGCAAACACCCTATCAGTCAGAAACCTTCAACACTGCGAAAGGTCTTGGCTGGAAAAGTCTACAAAAATATATATGTACCTCATGTATAGAGTGTCTGAGTCCAAACCAATGTTGAAAATGTTTTTCTTTTCTTCTTTTTCACTTCTTATCCCTTACTACATGCCAGAACAAATTCCCTGTTTACTGTGTACAAATGGCACGCGAAAGATTTTCTGATTCAAACAAATATATTTCCATTTGCTCCAGAATGACACAGGAATACAAAAACAGTGACCCATGGAAATAGAGGTTATCACTGGTACAAAATCTGTCTTCCACCCTTAACTGTGACTCCTGAAGGAGAAGAATTTGACGCTGCGGTGTTGTTTTCTGTATTCGCAAATAAATGAAGCCGTTTTAGAAATTGCACCAACTTTTTCGATCCAGCATGCTGGACTGGAAAAGTACAAGAAAAGTATAAAAGAAAAGTAAATAAATAAAATCTATAGAACGGTGGTCATTTGAACTTATTTCAGTTAGAAATACCAAGGGTCCACACAAAACAACCATTGCTGCCCCATGCTTGGAATCGGCTTCCAGAAGAGAACAAAACATTAGCCACATTTAAATCCAGACTCAAAATGCATCAGTTCAGTTGTGCATTTACTGGACGCTCGCTGTGCTACGTCCGAACTGACTGCACTGTGTTTATGTGCAATCATTTTTATTCCTGTTGATTCAATTTCATTCATTAATTCATCTTCTACCATTTTATCCGATCTTCCCTTGGGTCGCGGGGAGCCTGTGCCTATCTCAGCCGTCTTGGGGCATCAAGGCAGGACACACCCTAATGGAATGCAAACCCTTCGCAGGGCGCACACACACTCACATTCATACACTAGGGACAATTTATCCAATGTTCCAATCAACCTAAAGTGCATGTTGTTGGACAGGGAAAAACCGGAGAACCTGAGGAAAAACCCCCTGAGGAACAGGGAGAACATGCAAACTCCACACACACATGGTAGAAGCGGGAATCGAACCCCGACCCTGGAGGTGTGAGGCGAACGTGCTAACCACTAAACCACTGAAAATCATTTTAAATGTTATTACTGTTGTGATCATCTTGTGGTTTTATTATTATTTCATCTCCTTTTATATAAAGCACTTTGAACTACCAGTATGTATGAAATGTGCTGTATAAATAAAATTGCCTTGCCTTGCCCATACAAAAAAATAAAACATTTATGAAAAATGACATGCCATTAGTCTATTGTGTAGTCAGACTGAATGCTGAAAGTCAGACAATAATAATCCAGAATTTAAATGTTTTTTTTTAGTATTATTATACAGTAGTAATGAATTAGATTGAATCTACTGCCATGAGGTTGAAAAAGCTTACAATGTCCGAACTGGCAAGCGCAACAAATTAAAGAAAGTCCTCGATGGGAAGTAGAGATTTGTATAGAACAAATCTCTTGTATAGAATAATGTAAAATAAACAATAAACACAAATTTACCACTAACAAATGTGGAATGATGGGATAAATGTGCTATCTATATCTGTTTGTCTGTCTTACCATAAAGACAGCGATGGCCGTTCCAATGATGAAGCCGGCGATGACGTCGCTCCAGTGATTCCGATACTCCACCACGCGGTTTATTCCGGTCAGGAAAGCTAAGCACATGAGGCCCAGAGAGACAACAGGCTTGGCCAGACGTGTGCCTTTGGACTTCACTGAGCATGTGATGTACATCTGCACAAACACACACAATCTGCTATAATCAGTCTTCATTCTCAGTGCTGGGGGAAAAAAAGAACTCCATTAGAAGTAGCTTAATGAATTAACCACAAACGACGAAAGACAAAGCAAAGCCACACAGTGGTTATGATATAAAAAAATCTCATTATTGGTGGGGAAAAACATTATTAAATTCTAAAGTACAGAAATATGTTATATTATTTTAATCTGATCAAATGGTAGACTGATCATATACTTTATTTCCTTCTATTTTATTCTGCGTTTATGCTGCAAGCTTCGCAACGTAAACGATAAACTATAATTCATACTGAATCAGTTCTAATTCCAGTTTGGGCCACTTCCATATGCACTACTGACCTCGAATACCAATCTGCTACGCAATAGTATGACCTCAGCATTAACACATACAAATCCAAACTAGGACCAGACCAGTTTTGACCCCTTGATGTATTTCTTTAGAAGTCACGAAATAGTCGTATTACGCCTAGAACTATACTTTTTTTCTCATTGAACTATAAACTTAAACAAGAACTTAATTGCAGAGTAATGTTTTTATAGCATTTGAAATCTGATTTACAAAATCATGAAAAGGGGGAGCCATGCAACTTAAAAGTTGATATAATGTTCAATAGAAAATGCAATATTTCAATGAGGTTTCGATTTTTTGTCAATGGACTGTATAGGAAAATGTCTCTGCTATAAAGTGCCATATATGTCGAGTTATACACTATAGAAACATAGGTTTGCTTTCTGAACATGTTCTTTTTGAACATCGCAATCCACATGAAGTCTCCATTTGCTATCATAATACCCTTCATTTTGCTAGAAAGATGTTTCACTAGATTTTGGAGTGTATTTATAGTGATTTCAGCTCATTCAGCCACAAGGGCAATAGAAATAAGTCAGGTACTGATGCAGGGGCCTGAGAGTAGGCTTGGGATTCAGTCAACGAAGGTGTTTAATAGGGTTAAGACCAAAGCTGTATAGCAGGCACCTCAAGATCTTCCACTCCAACCCATATAAATATATTCTCATAGTACATGTAGCTGTAAAAAAATCAGATTCATTTTGTCTATATAATAAACTTACTGCATTGTGAAATTATGGTGCGTATGAACGTGGCCGATACACACTACGACATCCAAATGCACATTCTATTATTCTCTCACTCGTCAAGCGATTTTACACCATTTTGGTTCATTCACAAGGCTCTATTTGTCTCATGACATTCTGTTTTCGCACTGTTTTTCGCTCACAATTCTGACCCCATTTTTGGCTCTTTTTTGTGTTTTTTTTTGTTTCTTTTTTGTTTTTATTATCAAACTTAATTTTTATGCTTTCCTATTATGTTCTATTTCAATTTTATGTTGTTTTTCTACTCTGCACTTGCATGCGTCTGACCTTAAGACGGACAAAATTTATTTTTTAACAACATTCCAGGTATGACCTGACAACTGAATTTGTATTCATTAACATTTGAATATTAATACTGGCACGTTTTATATTTCCATCAATATCCATTCATCAGTGCACCTGCAGCAGCAGCTCTCACGAGACCTGGTACATAGACAGACAGAGAGCTACTTGGAGGAAACTGGCTACGTCATTAGAGGCGTCCTGTCTGTTCCTCCTGCTGTTTCATCTCAGCCTTGAAGAGAGGAAGGAGAAAGAAAAGGGCACTAGAGCAAAAAGTGCCCTCCATCTACCACAGAGACACACACACACACACACACACACACACACACACACACACACACATACACATACACATACACACATGCACACACAGAGCCTGGAGCAAGCAGCAGCAGCAGTAACACACCGAATCACTGCATTCCCACTTTTATATAAGCTCTTTTCCTCACTTTATCACTTTAACAGCAAAGAGCAGTTAATTCAGCAAAGATGAGAGGCCTTAAGGTACAATCATGCCATTGATCTTTTCAGCCCACTGTCATTTCTGTACTTAAACCCAAAGCACTCTGTCGTTTGGTATCATTAACATCATTAACACAATTACTGTCATAGGAGCCATTGATTTTATCCCCTTTTATCCCCCTTAACATATTCTGTCTGGGTTGACCTTCATCTCTATGGGTGTTTCTGTCAAATTCATACTCTTCTGGATCCACTTGATGACACATTATGGTTTAGTTCATGCATTATCAGTGAAATGTTCATGTTTTACTCAAAGCTGTGAGATACTATATGATCATATAATGGGCTGACATCTAGTTTCTAGTAAAGCTTTCTATTGCAGCCAATAAAGAAGAAGAAGAATAGCCTTTATTTGTCACATATATATATTACAGCACAGTGAAATTCTTTCTTCTCATTTCCCAGCTTGTTATTAGTAGCTGGGGTCAGAGCGCCGGGTCAGCCATGATACGGAGTCCCTGGGGCACAGAGGGTTAAGGGTCTTGCTCAAGTACCCAAGGGCGGCAGCTTGGCCATACCGGGGCTCGAACCCGGCTCTTCCGATCAGCAGCCCAGCGCATTAGACCACTGAGCTACCCCCTCCCTAAAGCAAAGATCCCGAACAACTTATAATGTTATTTCATGTTTGTTTTTATAACTGTGAAAATGATAATCTAATAATAATAATATATAATACAATATAATATAATAATCATGTATAATTGACTATTATTTTGTAATGACGTATTATTATTATTATTTAATTAGATAATAAATATAGTGCATTGTATTGACTAAATGATGCAATGTAGTGCTATAATAACAAAAGAAAAAAATATGAATTCTAAGCTGCCTCTCTTGGAAAAAAAAAACAAAAAATAATTATATTATTTCACTCTAATAGTTTATTTTGCTTCCTAGCCCCGACCCAACTCTCTAAAGAGTCTAAAAGCTCATTTAGAGTGTTTTTAGATGTACCTATGCACAACCACATTCAATGCAACATCGTTACGATGTAAGATTCCAGACCTACAACCGATTTCAAAAACCACACTTAAGACAATAAAACGTTCTATTATTTCTAAGAGAAATGACAATTGTGGCAGACGAACAATATTTTAAACTTGCCATAGGAAGCAACTATGGGGAATTATGATTTCTTTCGATGTTGCACTTCCTACAGTATATATAAAGGGCTGTCAGGACTTTCAAATATTTAGTCGCACGATTGCCATGAGTTAACTCGTGATTAATCGCACATTAATCACACGTTTTCCTAAATGTACCATAACCGAATACGTTTCATGTTTCTAATACTCTAACTTTAACAGATGCTATAATTAAATATACATTTCATTCAAAATCTCTTTCTATTAATATTAATTTCTTGTTTAATTGCATCAATTAGGGCACGGTGGCGTAGTGGTTAGCACGTTCGCCTCACACCGCCAGGATCCGGGTTCGATTCCCGTCTCGGTCATGTGTGTGTGGAGTTTGTGCATGTTCTCCCCGTGCTTCAGGGGGTTTTTCTCCGGGTTCTCCGGTTTCCTCCCGGTCCAAAAACATGCACGGTAGGTTGATTGGCACCTTGGAAAATTGTCCCTAGTGTATGAATGTGTGTGGTAATGTGTGTGTGTGTCCTGCGATGGGTTGGCATTCCATCCAGGGTGTATCCTGCCTTAATGCCCATAGACGCCTGAGATAGGCACAGGCTCCCCGTGACCCGAGAGGATCGGATAGATCGGATAAAGTAAATACGGGTGATTGGGGTTGTAAAGAAAATGAATGTTTGTAGGGTTAGAAATGAATGAATGAATGAATTGCATCAATTCATTTCAATGTTACTTTTTCAATGTTTCAACTATAAAATATGAAACGTGGCTCCTTTAAGAATTGTGTTCCGGTTGCTTTCCATATAAACTGGTGATACGTTTAGTTTATACGGAAGTGCATTGCATTTACGAAAGAAAAATCCGTTTCCGTAAATATGGATTTTGGAATGAGATTGGATCTCAGAAAGTAATGAAGAAAAAAAATGCTGTAAACCTTTATAATTTGATAAAGGACCTTAATCTTGGAAGCCCCCCCCCCCCCCCCCCCCCCCCCCCCCCCGAACCCCATCACCCATTATCATGTGTACTTTTTTTGTAACATTTCTCTGTTGTTTATTTAACAATTATTTTCTATGTTGTACAAGGCCATTTGTGGTTGTTTTGGTTGTTTTGGTTGTTTTTATTCAATTAATTAAAAAATCCATACGGTAATATAGACTTATATAGTGATGAGCTCATACCTGTTGTGAATACGCAGCGAGTAGGCGTAATTCGGTGAAATTTTGGAATCGTGAGTGGATGTTTTTTTTATTCATTTGTTCATTTTCCTTCTTTATTGTTCAGGTTTCATTCATTTGCCAACACAATGCAGAGTGAAGGAGCAGATCACTCACATTATAATGCACAATTATAATGTGAGTTATAAACAATAAACTACCATCGTATATTAATAAAATTGTACCATTCTAAAATTACCGGTTAATAATTATAGACATCCTGCCTACCAGATCTCTGGCCTTTGCATTGTATCATCCAAAAAAAAAGTATCGGATTGTAAGTGTTGAGTTTATATACCTGCAGGTGTCCAAATAAAATAAAGGTTGTGTTTTTGTAAAATTGGGAAACAACCTTGAAACATTATAAACCAATGCATGAATTAAAAAAAAATGCCTACCAGAAATATTCACGCAAGAACAAAATGGCGCGCGGGAATCTTTTTCGGCCCACATTTATATTCACGGCAGTAAAATCTTCTAATCATCATGAAGCTACACCACAAAGCTAGTAGAATAAAAAGGAATCCATCTGCTTAATCCTTTAAAACCAGCAAAAAAAAGAAAAGTGGATTTGCTTTTCAGATGTGTTTCTTATTTCTTATTTCCTCAGATAACTCACTGAGGAACAGTTGGTAAAACCAATGTTTGCATAATGTATTCTGACTTGAAACAGTTAAGATCGCTGGGCAACTTTTTAAAAGTTTCAGTCCTCGGTGTGTGTGTGTGTGTGTGTGTGTGTGTGTGTGTGTGTGTGTGTGTGTGTGTGTGTGTGTGTGTGTGTGTGTGTGTGTGTGTGTGTGTGTGTGTGTGTGTGCGTGTGTGTGTGCTAATGGAAAGAAAAATTGATTTTCGAAACTAGTACAATACTGAGTCAGCTTTCGTGATACTGCATGCTGCGGAGGTAGATGCAGGGGGGGGGGCATTTTTCTGTCGCATTATTTGGGAGATTATCTATTTCAGATAGGACGACATTATATATATATATATATATATATATATATATAGATATATATATATATATATATATATATATATATAGATATATATATATATATATATATATATATATATATATGTGTGTGTGTGTTTTTGGCACTCATGCTCTTCAGATACCTGCCCTGTATGTGTATTGTGTCCTGGACCGTATACCACTACTGCTGAAAATCCACCTGAGCTGTGTTTGAGGTAAAATTGCCCAAAAGTAGTGTCCCAGTTTCTTGTATCCTTAGTGATATAATAATAGGCTTCAGAATATCATGCATCGAATAGGCTTCAGTAGATCCCAAACACGTGCCTATGAACATCAATTGCCGTAATGTGATGTGCTGCAAACCAATGAAACCCATCCTGTACGATAGAAGAACAGTATTCAACATTGGCTTGGTTTGTAGGTAGCAAGTGCAAATGCAATTCAGCTCACACAAGTCCCTGGTGCACACAGATATAATGTACCATGAGGAAAACGTCCCGGGCTCCCAATACATCCCAAAGTAAAGCTTCAACCTGCTCCACTTTTTTTTTTTCTTTTTTTTTTTTTTTATAAACTTCAGTTCATATATACTATATATAATATAGTGAATATACTGACTATATATAATAATTAAGTGGAAATCACTTCTGGTTGGATCTATATTAGTTGAATCTAATCTTCTAATCTAATCTCTGTTTTGTTAAATCCCTTTGCTCTATCCTAAACTCAGATTACTGTATGGAGTTGATGAGCATGCTCTCTTTGACTTTCTTTTGGGGTTTCTGTTTCTCTCCCAACTCTTAAAAACATGCCTGAAGTTGTATGTGTATGTGTATATGTATATGTAATATGTGTATGTGTATGTGTATGTGTATGTGTACGTGCTACCCTGCGAAGGAATACTATCCAATCCCCGGTGTATTATTGCATCATTCCCAATGCTCAGAATGAAGCAGAGAATAAAAATTAATGAATGAGGCTGAATTTGAAATTCATGTGGCAAGAAGATTTCTCAGTTATGAAAGAGTGAAATTTTTCGGCAGAACAAAAATAATCGGTATAATGAGAAATTTTGCTAATCAACAGATTTCTATTCATCGTCTATCGTTAAATGATATTGTACTTCGGTCATATCTGTGTAAAGCTTAATTCATATTTTATTCATAAATTCAGTGTGTATTTCATGTTCATTGGACCGCACATGCATTCATTAGTCTGCATCTATATCTTATTTTATTTTTATTTGTTGTACATTTTTACATTATTGTGCATTTTGTGCATTTAGCACTATATATATATATATATATATATATATATATATATGGATATATAGATATATATATACATGTTTCTTATGGGGTGTTTGTGTATTTGTCTTGCTCTGTGTCGTGTTGTCTGTTGTACACTGTTTTGCGCTGAAGATTTATTTGCGTTAGGTTGCACACGATGCACTTAATGTGGCTTGGACATCTTAGTCTAGTCCTCAGCTCTATGTTGTGTAGCTCTATGTTGTGTGATGTGTGGCGTGTTGTTTTATATAGCACCAAGGCTCTGGAGAAGCGTTGTCTCATTTCACTGTGTACTGCATCAATACAACAATAAAAGCTTCTTGACTTGACTTGTTAGGGGTCTCTGAGCTGTACTCACGGCAATGTAAAGTGCAGCGTAGACGCTGAGGGCGGCCTCTTTCGAAGGAAAGGATTTGCGGGCACGCAGGACGTCGTCGCCGTTCCCCGTGCACGCTCCCTGTTGGCTGATGAAGCGGACAACCTGCTGGCATCCCAGAGCCGTGTAGTTGGGTTTACACACAGTCAGGAAGTAAGGGGACAGATTTCCCGTTACCACCTGACCCGCATTCACAAAGATATCTGTGGCGAAGAGGCCAAACGCATACACACCTGTTAACAGGAACAGAAAAATGATAAATGAGTAAAAAGACTACTTCATTTTAACATTTAGGAATACATTTGTCATTATAAACATATGATAAAAAAATTTTAATGCTATGTTAAAAAAATATCTGCACTCTTCCATCAGTGGGGTCTGGAGACACTTAGTAAGCAGACGTCTACACCGATTTGTCACATATACATTACAGCACAGTGGAATTTTTTCTTCTCATATCCCAGCTTGTATTTTGAAGTTGGGGTCAGAGAGCAGGGTCCACCATGATACAGAACCCCCTGGAGCACAGAGGGTTAAGGGTCCAAAGAGTGGCAGCTTGGCAACACCGGGGCTCGAACCTTCCCCGACCTTCCAATCAGTAGCTCAGCGCCTTAACCCATTGAGCTAGCCCCTTCTTCCCAAAAAAAAAAAATCAATAGCAAAATCGATAGCAAAAATAATAAGGTATTTTACTGCTAAAATAATAATAATTTTTTTGCTTAACTTTTTAAAACTTTTTTTACTTTATTTACTTTTAATTAATTAATTAATTAGCTATTTGGTCATTTAAGGAAATTCTGTTTCATATTTCATATTTCTGTTTCATATAGGACTCTAAAGCAAGTCACAAATCACCAGCAACACAAGCACTTACTATAGACGCATTTGGGATTTTAATGAATCAGCGCTATATGTATAAGGGAAATTTTAGGCTGAAAAATTTAAAAGAGGAAAAAAAAAGAAGAAATAAAAATGGCTGAAACATGAAGTAATCCTTTAAAAGTCAGGATACAAAATACAACACACAGTTTAGTCCAATTTTACTCACAATCTGGTACATCTGTCTCAATATTGCAGGGTTTGTAGTACAACAAAAAAAGGAGGCGAATGCCAAGATTTGTCACATTGGATCTCAGAGCTGGAGGGTCGATAGTAGGATTAAATTGAGCAATAGAAGGCAATAGATCTAACGCTGCTGTCCTGGGGGCTCCTCTCTTGTGTATTCATTTCATCCTGCTCTGAAGGAATCCATTTTAACTAGTGGGGTATTTTCAAAAAAATATGTTCTTACTAATATCCATATCATTGATGTTTTTTTTTTCAGTAAGAATAGAAAACCCACGAATATATTAAAAATGAAGTATTTCTCAGGGTGATCAGTACTGGCAAGCCTGCCCTGGGTTGTAATGGTTATTTATAAAATAAAGAGTTCATGGAAGATAAAGAAATAAGGTGTGTGGTGATGTAAAATGTAATTAGGCATGATGCTATAGAAAATAATAATAATAATAATAATAAATATAGCTGTAAGCAGCGAGCTGTGGGGTTCAAGCATCTGTGGCATTGGAGGACATAAAGACAAAGAAAGAGTTGTTAGACTTGAAAGATTTGATATACCCCTTATAATAGGGTTAGCACATACGCCTCACACCTCCAGGGTTGGGGGTTCGATTCCGGCAGCAGCCATGTACATGTGGAGTTTGCATGTTCTCCCTTGGGTGGGGGTATTTTCTCCGGGTTCTTCGGTTCTAAGGTGTACTATTGTGTATCAGCACTATTTAGGTGAAATAAGGGTTAATAGTCCAGCTTTGTGAAGGAGCTCCACTGGAATCCACAGAAACAATCTATTCTAATGTTAAATCCATAATGATGCGTGCATCGCTTTGTTCATCACTATACCAATGCCCTGTTTACGAGTAATAAAATTTGACCCACATTTATCTCTTTTCCCATCATTTATAAGCACTTCCAGCTTTTTTTCTAATGCCTTGTTATCAAAATGCCTGTTTTTTTGTGATTAAACACTAGGTTTGTTTTTTTCCAATCCCTTTCCCATGCATGCTTCCTAATCCTGTTGAAGTATGTCCTGTCAGTGCCATACATATGTTTTGGGTCAAGGAGAAATCTTATTTCACCTTACTTGCGTACTCGACACTTGTATAACTACTGTGATGACAATAAATAATCCCTTGACGTAACTTGATTACTCAGCCTGGGGCATTACACCCCTGGATGTTTCTTTTTTTTTTTTAATCGTTAAAGTAAATAAGGACAACACACTGTGGTGAAGCCTTGCCATTCTTATTGCCTGTTTATACTGTATTACAATAACAGAATAGAATATTCTTTATTTGTCACATATACATTACAGCACAGTGAAATTCTTCACATATCCAGGCTTGTTTGGTAGTTGGGGTCAGCCATGATACAGCACCACTGGAGCACAGAAGGTTAAGGGCCATGCTGAAGGACCCAAGGGTGGCAGCTTGGTGATACCATACTGCGATTGTCATAACAGCAGACTTGATTTCATTGGATATATCATATGTCTATTTTTTCAAAATGTGTTTTTTATTCTGGCTTTTACAACCTCTTGCACCCTCCATACTGTATTTCCCATAGAAGGACATAAGAAGGATCCTTAACGGTTCTTCCAAGATTGTACATTTGGTGCTCTCGCTGTAATCATCATGCTTTCAACATGCTTCCACCAAAAAGATGATACAGGTCCATGTGCTGATATAATAATGGTTACGGTGATTAGTTTCTGCAAACGTTCCTTCTCCTGGACATTTTCAAAGGGAAGCTTTCAGGCTATCTACCTCGATGTTCAAGCAGGACACAGGTCATCATACTCTGATAAATAATAAGATAATAAATTGACCAAGAACATGGCTTTCGGGTACAAGCTTACAGGCCAAAAGAACGAAAATGCGAATATAAAGATTTTCTATTCATCTAACACCCATTTTGCCACTCGGCAGATCAAGAGCACTGTCAGTTAACAAGGAGACGTACCGAGAAAGCGAAATGTCCTGCGTACAAGCGGGTTAAGGTAACAGCAGTCGCCCATCACTATGATCTTCTCCCTGTTATCCAGATCTTCCGACATATACTGCAGCAGGAAAAGCACAGACTCTGTGCCTGTGATCTGAGGACATCAACAAAAGAACAAGAGACAACTTGAGCCAGAGCATTTTAACACTGGTTGAGCCATTCACTTGTAATCGGTATTTGCTCTTTCTTTCGGTATAAGGTGAGAGGAGATGCCTTGAGTATATGTGAGAGTATTTGAGAAACTGGCATTCGGAGCGTGAGAATATGTGAACCGCCATTCAATGGGCACAATGGGCATGAATAGGGCACTGATGAAGCCAGCCTGAAAGGTCTTAGCCTGAATGGCTAATGTGCAAAGTCCACAGGTGGGTTTCTATCAATCCAACAAGATATTGTTAATCAGGAGAGAATGGGAAAGGTTAGATATGAGACAGCTAATAATAATGTGTATTTCACATTATATAGATAGATAGATAGATAGATAGATAGATAGATAGATAGATAGATAGATAGATAGATAGATAGATAGATAGATAGATAGATAGATAGATAGATAGATAGATAGATAGATAGATAGATAGATAGATAGATAGATAGATAGATAGATAGATAGATAGATAGATAGATAGATAGATAGATAGATAGATAGATAGATAGATAGATAGATAGATAGATGGATGCTTTTAAAGATGCAGGCTTTCTTTAGGTACATTGACAATTTAATAAAGGTACAAGCATGGTGATGATCAACTACTTTTATAGTTCAATTCAATTCAATTCAGTAGAGTGACAAATGTCATTGTCAAAAAGCAGCTTTTTTGTGTGCAGCATAACGCTGTATGCACAGTCACAGGGAGCACCAATCTTGGTCAGACCATCAACAGTGAGTTAAACCTACTACAAGGTTTTAAGGCATGGAGGTATAAAAAATATCCTTGGTGCAGATAGAAGTGCACTATTTATTGCACTATTTATATTAGCATGGACCGAAGTGCTTATTAATGATAAAATTGAGGGGTAAATAAAGTCAAATCAAATCTACACAACTGCATTCATTACGATTACAAGATACAATTACATTTATTTTTAATCTTTGTCTGTTAATGTGTCTTGTTTATTTTTTGTTGTTTTGTTCATTTGTTCAAATCCAATGAGTTGAGCAGACGGATGAAAATGAAAAATTAATGGAAGGATTTTGTACCCCCGATGCATGTATGAGCAGAGCCAGAGCTGTGAGCACACGCTTATTACTCATTGCTCACTAATAATAACAGTTGTGCCATCCTGCCCCATAAATGTCAAACTGCATAAGGCTCATGAAAAAGACTTTCATTTCATTACCATGCAGAGCACTGATCTGAAACTCATATTCTTCACCAGGGCTTTGTTGTACATTGCTGTTGAAGCAGGAAGCTAGAGTTAGTATAGTATGTATATTTTATGCACAATATGTGTGCCTGAATGAGTACACACACACACACAACATATACCTTAAGAGGACAATCCATGCTCATTTATACAATTATCCAATCAGCCAATTGTGTAATAGCAACACAATTCATGAAATCATGCAGATATAGGTCAGGAGTTTTTGCTAATGTCATTAGATTTGGGGGGAAAAAATGTTCCAGTCAATATGACTGATATATAACTTTTTTGTACGTTTTTGTAAGTCACTAACCGCAATTACCCCAATAACCTTTTCTCCTGCAATGGTCATTCATTGGTCTGTTTATTATTCACCATATTTTGATATGCACAAAATACAGTCTGTAATTTCATTTCATTTCATTTTAGTGTTGCCAGTTAGAACTTCCATATAGTACAATGATGAGATTCGTTCATGTTTAAAACACCAATTTAAAAAACTATTAATTAGTTGCCCCCAATGTTATTTAAAACAATACAATTATGTAAGCACATTTTAAGTGAGTAATTAGGATCTCGCTGAGTAATATTAAGATTGAAAGTCAGTTCCGAACTATAAATGATTTACACAATGGATGCGGTATAAAAAAGGATAAGTATTGCATTTAAACACAATTAATATGACAGCAGTAGGGGGGCACGGTGGCTTAGTGGTTAGCACATTCGCCTCACACCGCCAGGGTCCGGGTTCATTTCCCGTCTCAGCCATGTGTGTGTGTGTGTAGTTTGCATGTTTTCCCCATGCCTCAGGGGGGTTTTCTCCGGGTTCTCCGGTTTCCTCCCGGTCCAAAAACAAACACGGTAGGTTGATTGGCACCTTGGAAAATTGTCCCTAGTGTGTGAATGTGTGTGTGTGCCCTGCGATGGGTTTGCATTCCATCCAGGGTGTATCCTGCCTTAATGCCCATAGACGCCTGAGATAGGCACAGGCGCCCCGTGACCCGAGGGAAGATCGGATAAAGAAGTAGAAGATGAATGAATGAATTAATAATATGACAGCACAAATGCTCCGTAATAGTGTATAGCATTCATTGTGATGCCTTGGAACTGTATTGTTGAGTACTTCTGTTTTGTTGCCCTTGTTCCTCCAACACACACACACACACACACACACACACACACACACACACACACAAAAGTAAAGCTCAGCTGAGTTCAGCTGAGTTTCATTACGTTGCCATACATTATATATAAATGGTATTTTATGCTCACCTGCAGGCTATAAATTTCACCGATTTGTTGGTATCAACATTATCACTTTCCTCAACATCCTCTTGCAAACCAATTAAACATTTTATTTCAGAAATCAAACAAAAACTCTCGCTAAACTCTTCATACTAAATCTGCGCCCCAAAGACGTTCTTTACTGTACAAGTTTACAGTATGTGGCTGTATACACAACCACATGTGAAAATAGTGTACAAATCATTATGGTCTTAAATAAACTTCACTTTGGGTCAGACAGAGAAATCTCAAGTTCTCTTTTCAATTTTACAAACAGCAACAACAAGGTTAAGTGTCTAAATTGTTGTTTTATAAATACACCTGTATATTCAGAGGTAAGCAGACAGCAAAAGATTCATTCTTACTGGAAAACTGTTACTAATAAGCAAAACAAATTTACATGGATTAGGGACACTTGTCGGACATGTCGTTGACCACTGTATGGGATTCAGAGTCACTTTAGAGACCAAACTATTGCTGTATAAAATTGGAACAAAAAGGTTTTCATTTATTCGTTCAGACATGTGATGAGAACCAGTTCTCTTTCGACCTCTAATACTTCGGAGCCACATCGTCCTCCACACATTTATACCGTACCGACATCTGTGCTTCTTTAAAAAGCTCTTTGTGCTCAAGTTTCACTCTTTATTTGGAAATCTGACCTGAATACTTTACGCATTTATTTAAAAATCAACTTATATGAACATTTCCCTAAGACACATTGCTGAATATCTTTATTCTTCAACATCACCTACGTGACTGCTGTTGTTGTTCTGCGTTTTGTGTATATGTTTACAAGTGCAATCTTTCGTGCAGTTCTCTTTTTTTGTAATGTATAACATAGTACATAGTAGATTTAATGGTCTATTGGTCATTTTTTCCACAAAAAAACTGTACTGTTTGCACTAGATTGCAACTCATCTCACTTAACTCTGTATTCTGTCATGTAACTCTACTTTGTGTGATCTCCAGAGGGAACCAGGATTCTGAAGAAACGTTGTCTCATTCCAAGGTGGATTGCATCCTTTTATTTATGGTTGGAATGACAATAAAAGCTTCTTGATTTTGACTTGATTTGATTGTCAATTGTGTTGATTTATACAAACACTCTAAAACAGAGGCCCCTGGGTCATTTTAATCCGTCCTGCTGAAGATTGGTACAGAATTGTCCAAATCAAATCATATAATAATTAGGACCGCATTAATTTGACCTTGTCCTGTAATTGATTGAAGTTCCACCAGGTGGCGCATTTTGGCATGGTGATGCAGTGAGTGTTAAAATGAATGCCCTGTTGAATGAATCATCATGTCTGATATGTATGCTTTAGTGGTTAGCACATTCACCTCACACCTCCAGGGTTGTCAGTTCGATTCCCGTCTCCGCCATGTGTGTGTGGGGTTTGTATGTTCTCCCCATGCCTCCGCTCCCCCACCCCAACACCCCAACACCCCAACACCCCTACACCCCCACCCCGTTCCAAAAACATGCACAGTAGGTTAATTGGCACCTTGGAAAAATTGTCCCAGTGTGTGTGTGTGAATGTGTGTGTGTGCCCATGTGAAGGGTTGGCACCCCATATAGGGTGTATCCTGCCTTAATGTAATGCCTGAAGATGCCTGAGATAGGCACACAGGTTCCCCACGACCCACGACCGAGAGAGAAGTCAGGATAAAGTGGTAGAAGATGAATAAATATATGCAACTGGTGCTAGCGCGGCCCATTTGGCAAAGCTTAAAAGTGAATGTGAGCCAAAAAAAATTATCCCCCTTGCTCTAAAGTGTCACCCAAAAGAAAACTGGCTCCCTGAGGCTGGTTCCTGGTCTTTCAGGGGCCATTTTGGTTATTAGCATTCTTTTGGACATTGGACTTTCATTTATTTTGCATTTAATGCTTTTCTGTTTCACTTGGTCACCGGCAGATGAACATTAAACGAATGGAACTGCAGAGCAGATCATAACCAAACAAATCTATTATAATAAGAGCACTATTTTGCTAACTTTCATTTCATTTCATCTAAAATTCGAAAGTCGATCTGCAAAGCTTTCTATTCCAGGATCTTTGGATTCTTCTTTTCTTTCCTTTTTTCTTTCTCTTTCTCTCTCTCTCTCTCTCTCTCTCTCTCTCTCTCTCTCTCTCTCTCTCTCGCTCTCTCTCTCTCTCTCTCTCTCTCTCTCTCTCTGTTGAGTTGCATGTCCCACTGCTGAGCTGGCAGTGATCCAGACCCCCTCTACACTCTGGTCCTGTCTGACCCTTATGGTGACGCCGCCCCACCGGTTGATGACACCTCAAACAAATTGATGACACCTCAAACAAATTCATGGTTACACCCCACACCCCACAATAAACCTCCTCAAATCACAAACACAACTAACAACCCAAATGAGGATGGGGTTCTCTGTTGAGTTTGGTTCCTCTCAAGGTTTCTTCCTGTTCTCAGGGAGTTTTTCCTCGCCACCGTCGCTTCGGCTCGCTCAACAAGAAACAATTAGGGTCAAACTGATTTTCATTTTTCATTATATATTATGTTCTATTACGTATTATAGAATGCTGCTTTGCGACGACGACAAATTGTAAAAAGCGCTCTACAAATAAAATTGAATTGAATTGAAAATCATTCAATCGAGGTGCAAACGGTTCATTATTAATGGCCATGGAGGTATTGTAATTGTGGTATTTTTAGCCAAAAATATGATAAACATTTTATACCTACAGTATATAATAGTCTTTTTAAATTCAATAAACAACTATTGCGTATGATATGGGAATGGTCAATTAATACCATTAAACAGACATTCTTTTCGACGGAATTACTGTCACAATATTAGATTGTTACATTAAAAATATTATTAAAATTGCTACTTAAACGTGAACATATTTTTTTTTTCAAATAGTTTAAAATGCCTGCCTAGGCAGAGCCAGTGTATAATGTATAATGTATATGGTGTATATAATATATATGTATATAATGTATATAGTGTATAATGTATATGGTGTATAATTTGCAATGGTAAGGTTATTGTGCTTTAATCCTCACATTGTTGTTACTTCACACATAATAATTAGGTGCACAGGGTCAGCAATGTACTTTCACAAGTGACTAATATAAAAATCGTTGGGAGATGTGTTCGCGATACGCTGCCAGCACTGCTGCACCGTAATAAAAGGTCAGCCTGTATGAGTCAAAGGACAAATCCATCTACACCCCAGCGTCAGGTCCACTTACGCTAGATCCTTTTTCAAAGGTAGCATGAAGTAAACAAGATCTTTTTTGTTGTCGCTGCTGTTGGTGGTGGAGATTTTGGTTTGTTTGTTTTTTTTTTTGTTTGTTGTTTTTTTATGGTTGTGAACACAGCATCAATTTAGCAAATTACAATATAAAAATAAATATCATATATATATATATATATATATATATATATATATATATATATTCATATGTATGTATTCAAATGTATTCAAACCCATAAACAAACACCAAAAAACAACAACAAAAACAAACAAACAAAAAAAAACAAAAAAACAAAACCACCACCAACAGCAGCAACAACAACAAAAAAAGATATTGTTTACTTCATGCTACCTTCATGTACTACCTTCGAAATACTTCATCATGCTATATATATATATATATATATATATATATATATATATATATATATATATATATGTGTGTGTGTGTGGTGTGTGTGTGTGTGTGTGTGTGTGTGTGTGTGTGTGTGTGTGTGTGTGTATATTTTTTTTTTTCCCATATAAAATGGGAAGGATAACATAAGCATAAGAATATTCTGTCGTTCAGTGAAATGATTAATATTGCCCTTTATAATAACTGTTCACAGGTCTAGAATGGGTAGACTTCTATGCTGGACCTCTAGGCAACAGTGAGAACAGACATAAATAAAAAAAATAGCCTCATTCACTCATGAAAGAACAAAGTTAAGGTGCAAGTTGTTTAGTTATTTAGTTTCTTTACAAAAGTCCTTTTCAGAGTTCACTTCCTGTTTGGCTTTTCCAGTTCTAAACTGTTTCATGCCGGAAGTTTCTGAGAGATGATTTTCCCCCGTCTTTTGACTATACTGTTCGTTGGATCATCATTTCTTTCATGAAGTTCACATGGCTGTTTTTAAACATGAAATTATGAAAATAATATCATGTATTTTGAATAAGAGGTCCTTGCCTCCAGCATAAATATATTTCACATCCATTGCGCTTGCAGTGAATATGGGCATTTTCATTCATCTAGCATGTTAAATAAACTGTGCATGGTGCAATTAGAAAGATGGTGAAATGCAGCCAGAAGAGCAAATGGTACACCCATCAGGTATAACCTTATGACCACCTGCATAATTATTGGTCTGTTCCTCTTTTTGCTCTGAAACAGTCATAAACCAATATGAGCTTTAACAGCATTGACTTCTTCAGCAATTTGATCTCATCTGATGGACTGGACCACACAACCTTCGCCAAACCTTTGCATAGCTAGAACAGGACACAGTGGCAAGTAACATGGCAGAGGAAATAAGAATAAGAAGAAGAAGCAGAAGAAGAAGAAGAAGAAGAAGAAGAAGAAGAAGAAGAAGAAGAAGAAGAAGAAGAAGAAGAAGATTAGAAGAAGCTTTTAAGATTAAGAAGAAGAAGAATTTTTATTATTATTATTAATATTATTATTATTATTCAACATATTCTAGGTTTTTTTTAATTGTTCAGATGTGACCTTATTTGTATTCTTTAACATTTTCATAAATAACTAATTTAATTGCACATTTTTCTTAGTAACTATAAGAAATTACTGTTACATTTTGTAATTAACTTACATAACGCCATTAACTAGTTATTCCCCAATTCTGAGGTTAGATTCAATCATTAGATGCATACAATAGCTTTATATAGTTGCATGGATGAGGTACTGAATAGAGCCTGCTGTAAAAATACAGAAGTGCATTGTGCAGAGAAAATGAGGTAAAAATATCCACTGACTATTTGGTGACAGAAGATCATGTGGTAACGTCGTGGACAGCAATGTGAAAATGGGCAAGGTGTTATGAAGGTCACCACGCATTTTGTCATGTCGTGCTAAAACGACTAATGGAATTTTGGTTCGAGCTACTATTCCGGTGACGCATACAACGTAGAACATTTCTACAAATCCGTGTGAACTTCAAGAAAACTATAAATGGGAACACCGTTAGATTTTATTCATTAGATGGCTTAGCTGTGTGATTTTTAATGATCCATAATTTGATATGAAACGCTTTTCCCAAACTTTCGCTGTTTAGATCATTTTTTTTAACGAAAATTAGCAAAGACTTGACCTTCTAACGCACACTCGGATGCTTCCTTGATGAACATTCTGACTTAATGTGGTTAATGTGGCATAGCGTCAGTTATATATGGTTGGAATGACAATAAAAGCTTCTTGACTTGGCTGTGCTGCAGGCCAAATAAATAAAACAAGCATTGTTCATGAAATAAATTCCCACTTTTCCTACTTGTCCATTTTCACTGTGAGATATTCATTTGGATGCCATTGTAAATTCCCAAGAGGGCATCAATCTTTCTTCATAGCTGTTCCATCTCTGAGTCAACAACAGAGGATTAATGCTGTATCCATCAAGCAGTATAAATAAGAAGAGAGACCGATATGATAGCTGACCTTTACTGTCTACCAGAGCGCACGCAAAAAATAAAAATAAAAAACACACCACGTCAAAACCCTTCCCTTCTCTTGGCTTTTCACACTTGGGAAAAAGTGACAAATGGCTGACAGTGACGATCGCTGAAGCGTTCCCTTTTATGGCCTTCGCATTAGCGCAGAGTCATTTTCAGCAAGACTGAGTAAATATGCCGGGCTTTATACAAGTTCCAATCAGGAGTCGACATCTACCCCTTTATCACAATCACAACTCCGAGGAATGGCGCTAGTACCTGGGAAAAAAATCTAAATAAAAAGTAGATGCTGTCGTCCTAACAAGAATGCAGATGCGGGATAGATGTTTAACTACACTTCTGTATCTACATCTTATACCAACTGCAGCTTACAGACCACCACCATTTGTTAGTGCAGATGACTTGAACTCGAATTACAAACTATTTTAGTCAAAAATTCAGTAATAGAACAGGACAGCGATTCCTCGGCTAACATCTGTTTCTGCTAACGTGGTTTTGAGTTAATGTCAATGTTTTGCACCCAAGACGTTGTACTGGATAACGATGTTTGTCCAGTTAACGTCGGGATTCTACCTTCTCGGCAGCGTTATTCCGAGTCATGAACAAGGGATTCCCCTCAGTCTCTCCAGGACAGTTGGTCAGTCAAGCACACATTTATTGTAAATCAGACATGATTTGTAATCAATAGATTACGCTATTTAGTGCTTAAAGCGATACATCAGATAACGTCCGTTTTCAGCGACGGATTAACAATGTTATCGTTAGCCGTCTAGAAAAGGGCGTCTACTAAATGCTGTAAATGTAAATATAGTTCCAGGTGTAATTCAAATCACTCAAGCTTTAAGTCCTAATATTATTTGATTATTTACTTAGTTAACACAGAACGTTCCATGGTGTCTAAAGTCTAAAGGACAGAGGAGATATTTTAACATGGAGGCTACTGTGTACCTACCCATTGTTTCAGACAAAGAACAATCCTTCATACTTTCAGAATTAGCTTAAGAGCAATCTACTCTTTCAGATAGACAATGAACTCTGCTAAAAGGCAAAACAGAGCATTAAAAAAGGAGCATAAAGATTTCAAGGTTTTGCCCTGAGCTCCAAATTTCCAAGATCTCAATCTAATGAACTGTATGTGTGATGCACAGGACAAACAAGCTTGATCCATGAATACACCTCTCCACGTGCTGACTTAAAGCATTTGCTGCTGACGTGTTGATGAAAAATACGACAACACCCGATCAGAGGGGTTGTGAGGTCATGATTCAGTGGGTCAGAACAGTTATGGTGGTACAATATAAGCAGGGATTGTGGTTATGATCAGTGCAAATATAACTAGGAACAATAAAATGGATCATGTAATTCAGTATTTTACTTCAAGAACAATGTCCATTGTTAAAAGTGGTGTAAATAAATAATTAATTAATTTAGCGGGTTAACCCAAATTCTTTAACACGTTAGCAACACTAATGTTATTACTATGTGATCTCCTTCAATCTGCATTCAATCTGAACTCTCCTATATTGGGCTAAGTCACTGTTTTAAATAATGGGTAAGTACCTACCTCTTTCCTACCTCAACACTATAGCACGTACCTACCTATATATATAAATCAATTGAACCATGAACCAGTGATGATTTATTATTTGATGCACAAAAAGGAATTTTGCACATCATCTAGAGAAGGGCACCTTCTAAATTATGTAAATGTAAATGTTTAATCACTATGCTGATTTCAAGAAATACGTATGTAGATTCATACATGTTATATCAAGCTGTTTGATGTATGCATTATGACATAAGTTGAATTATTTCCCATGCAGTTTTATGACTAGTATTTACATCCTATGATCTATTTATTTAAAAAAAAGGTATATATAACAGGCCCCTCAGACATTTACTCTACAAAAGAAGTTATAGAATATAGACTGCACAATAAATCCTTACCAAAGAGGATTCTAATGTTTTTAATTAGGAAAAAAAGGACAGCTGATGAAAAAAGCACTTAATGAGTGTGTCAGACAGACAGTAAGCAAATGAGTGATTAGGAGAGTAGATTGTCCAGGTCAGGGAGATGATTCACACAGAGCTTGGGTTCACCAGGAAACTGAATATAAACACAATCATGGTCATCTAATAAAAAAAAGACCTTC
>JACRUU010000026.1:11905831-11978331 GCA_030449085.1 Kryptopterus vitreolus | reverse complement strand
CTTTGCACACTTTGCAGAACAGGTGATTTTTGATCAATGGGATTTACTTCATTGATCCATGGAATAAACGTTTAGAGCAAATTCCAAATCTTATGCATGGAATGTTATTGGGCAAAAGGTGAAAAGGTGTCTGACAGTTAACAGAGGGCCTGTAATTAAATCAATAAAACACTGGGATTGTGTTATGCGTTCGAAATAATAGAAACGTGTACTATCTTGAGCAGCAACACATCTACTCTGCCATCTAGTGTACTGCGAAAACATTCAACAATGTTCTGTTTTTTTTTGTTTTTGGCTTTATGTCTAAAGGCAAATGGATCAACCAAAAATCACAAAATGTTTACCAAGAGCAAAAGCAAAAAATAAATAAAATCAGCAAGAAATAAAGTGAAGTGAAGAAGTGGAGGATTGACGCATGAAGAAGAAAACGTGATAAAACTTCAAGGAAGTAGGAGAAGCAGCGGGATTGTCTTCTTATGATTCGGCACTGGTTTACCAGTGTGATTAATAACTGCTAATATCTGATGTGGACTGATGATGACTGATACTCTCAGTGACAGGTAGCGACTGATTGTGATTGATGACTGATTATTACTGATGAACCTATGGTGATTACAGAATGTCTAATGGTGACTGATGGTGAGTATTTCTGATGGACTGATGGTGATAATTGATAAGGAGTGATAGTAACTGTTGGCCGTGATGGTGTCTGATGGTTCAATGTCATAGTAAACGGTGGGGATTGATGTGCTAATTGTGATAGTGACTGCTGGTATGATGACTAATAGTCGAATTGTGACTGATTGTGACCAATTTCTCCAAATACTGAATATATTTGGTTTTTATTAGTACTTAGTATTTATAAGTATTGCATATTCTGTTGTGTAATGCTATTTCTAGTAAATTGATTGGAATTATGCTAAAGTGTTTGTATATTAAACTCTGTGCTTATTATCCTTCATATATTTTTGTAAGGAATTAAAAAAAAAGAGATCTATATCAAAATTGTTTATGATGTATTGCTCACCATGAGTCTCCATAACTATGTTAGTGAATTGCTTTAATTGCATATGTCACTATAATAGTGATGGAGAGATTGACATATTTCTTTTGATGGTGTTTTTTGTTTGATTGTTTTTTTTACTTTATTTTACATGCTTTATTGATCCTGTGAGGGAAATTCTTTTCTTCACATATCCCAGTTTGTTTGGAAGCTGGGGTCAGAGCGTATGGCACCCCTTGCTCAAGCGTATGGCCTTGCTCAAGGACCCATGAGTGACAGCTTGGCGATACCAGCACTTGAACCCCGATCTTCCTCTCAGTAGCCCAGTGAAAATACCGTCTCACATTCATTCATTCATTCATTCATCTTCTACCGATATATCCGACCTTCCCTCGGTTCACGGGGAGTCTGTACCTATCTCAGGCGTCTATGGGCCAGGATACACCCTGGATGGAATGCCAACCCATCGCAGGGCACACACACACTCACACACACATTCACACACACATTCATACACTACGGACAATTTTCCAAGGTGCCAATCTACCTACCATGCATGTTTTTGGACTGGAGGAAACCAGAGAACCTGGAGGAAAAACCCTGAGGCACGGGGAGAACATGTAAACTCCACACACATGGCCAAGATGGGAATCGAACCCGGACCCTGGCGGTGTGAGGCAATCTAAGCCACCGTGCCCTTCACCGTCTCACATTTCACTCCAAAATTCATCAATCATTTTTAATCTCATCCCTTTTTTTATTATTATTTTATGCACTTCTAGACATGTTGTTAATGCATTTTTAAATGTTTCAGAAAGGCGCATAAAATATTTAGGGTTCTGTTTCAGGGTGCATTGTTTTGTTTTTGTTTTTCCCCTACAAGAGCAACACATTCAACAAATATTATCCAATAAAACATTTATGCTTTTTATTGTAAGCGCGTAAAAACAAAACTAACACCAAATAAAAGGAAATGTCAAAGATGTTTGTAGAGTCATAGTGTTTGGTTTGAAACACAGCCTCTGCCTTTAAGATTTTAATGCGTGCCAATCCTATTAAGTCACAGTCAGGGGTCATGGTGTGAGTTCTGGCTTAAATGACAACACGACTGCCTGCTGTGGAAAAGGAGCTGACGTGAAGCCTTGGTCTCTGACATAAAAAAAAGATGATGACACAAATTCTTCTGTCTAGCTGTCTAAATGCACAAATAACCCTCTTCATTAGGTGCATACGAAAGAGGGATGTCTGATAACAGACCACAGTTATGAGGGAAATGTGGAAATGTCTTAAATGCAGGATTTACAGATATACAGTATAACATTGTCAAACATGTTTAAATATATTCATTCATTCATTCATTCATTCTTCTACCGCTATATCCAATCTTTCCTCAGGTCACGGGGAGCCTGTGCCTATCTCAGGTGTCTATGGGCATTAAGGCAGGATACACCCTAGATGGAATGCCAACCCATCGCAGGGCACACACACTCACAATCACACACATTCATACACTAGGGACAGTTTTCCAAGGTGCCAATCAACCTACCGTGCATGTTTTTGGTCCAGGGGCAACCGGAGAAACTCCACACACACATGGCCGAGACGGGAATCGAACCCAGACACTGGCGGTGTGAGGCGAACGTGCTAACCACTAAGCCACTGTGCCCCCCTGTTTAAATATATATATATATATATATATATATATATATATATATATATATATATATATATATATATATATATATATATATATATATATATATATATATATAGATATATATATATATATATATATACCCCTTTACTGATATGATCTAGATTTTTCCCTTCAATAAAACTAAAAGCCCCAAAAATACCTTTGTTACACTTTTAGATTTTCAAATTCTAAAGTATTTGTCTTGATCTAATTTCGTGGGATTAATATAATTGTTAAAACTACAGCAGAGAATATAAAAATAAAAAGTCCTACACAGCAAAGGCATATGAAAACTTTATATTTGATTCTGAGCTGCTGTTCTGAAGTAATGCCAACGCTATGACACACCACTAGATGGCGCACACGTATTTGCTCTAGTAGATTTGACAGTTTGTATCATTACCCTGACATCCATTTTGAACAGTTCATTGCAGTCATTCATGAACCACTGCGCATGCTTAAAAGATTACGGATATAACCTACTATTAAGGGGGTATTTTCTCTAAAGAATTGATGGCTTTACATTAAATTAAGTCAAGACCATTTTCTTGTCATTGATCCATATTACACAGTCTACATGAACTTCAGAGAACAGCCAGGGTCAACAGGTAGGTGACTGAATGAAGTCTATCCCATAGAGAGCAAGTACAAAATGCACAGCAAATAAAAGTTAATTATAGATCTGAAAAGACCCAATAAAAAGATACACACACACACACACACACACACACACACACACACACAAATGCAGGATTAACTGTATGCATATACGTAATATAGAAAATGAATTCCATAGAAGGTGGACGTTTGCAAAAATGTGTATATCCAGTTTAAATATCATGCAAAATTAGACCATGTAAGATATGCTGGAACAGACCATTTAGATGTATTAAGGTCAGTTCAGCTGTGTCTCCGGTTCTGTGTAACGACCCAGTAGACCTCAACATGAACTCAATTGGAGAAAGATTTGACCCCGTTCAAGGTACAAGTTGATCTGAAGTCTTGAGTAGAATAGAATAGTATAGTCTTTATTTGTCACATATATTACATTTTAAGAATTAACATCTGGATTATGTAGAATAGAACACGATGGTATTTATTTGTCACATATACATTACAGCACAGTGAAATTCTTTCTACGCATATCCCAGCTTGTTTGGAAGCTGGAGTCAGAGGTCAGAGTCAGCCATGACACAGCACCCCTGGAGCACTGAGGGTTAAGGGTCTGGCTTGAGGACCCAAGGGTAGCAGATTGGCGATATCAGGGCTCGAACCCCGACCGTCCGATCAGTAGCCCAGCACCTTAAACCACTGAGCTACACCCTCTAGTCTAGCACTCCTTAGACAGGAACTCCTGAGGAACAGACACAAAGTGATCATACAGGGCATACATTTGTATTTAGGACCAATTTAGAATAGCGAATCCACCTGTGTTTGTTTTTGTGGAGGTGAAACCTTCACTATGACAGAACGCACAAATGTGATAACATCAGGATCGGACCAGAGGCTTATGGAGCCATGCGACCATTTTAGAAGGCTTCAAGGCAAATATTCAAAGAAAATAATGACCCATAGCTTGTACATCTAGTGTGACACAATCTAATCCAGACCACAATTGAGAAGTGAGAGGTTTTTCTCATTTAAAACCGAATTTAACATTTGAACTCAGGCTATGGATCACTAAATCATAAGTACATAAACACCAACTACGAGTTGCTCCACTACGTGTTGACCCCTGCACACATGAGACGGGCACGGAGAACTCTGCATGGCTTGCCCAGGGTCACGTGCGGTGCCAATTTCCCCACTCATCCATTTCACACACACATACACAAAAACGCACCCGTGCAAGCGCACGCACTCACGCACAACGCGCACGCGCAAAACACCTTCCCCTTTCCAAATCGCACCCGGCGGCGGTGCACGCACGGTCACGAGCGCGCGCGCTCTGCACTCTTCGTGGAACTGGGTTTTTAGCACAGCCCTGACGTCACGGCCGCACGTCACCTTCTCTCCACTCGGCGCTGATCCGTGGACGCGTCTGGAGCGTCTCTGCGTTAACTCTCGGTCCCCGCGGTTGCGCTGTGCTGAGCGCTGGAGGAAGAGGCTCGCGAACGCGTATTTAAAGGATGCTGCATGGGTTCACGGCGCTGCAGTGGCTCTGCATCCTGTCATTCCCACCCTGAGCATGGACAACTAAAGCAGGGGACTACAGGAGGACGAAACACGCGCATATCCACGTCAAGTGGGAAATAGAATTCTTTCTGCATTAGAATTAAAAAAAAAAAAAAAAAAACAATCCCACAAGGAGACACACAGCACTTCATCATGTCGGCCAAAGAGAGACTTAAAGCCAGCATGAGCAAAGAGAGCGTCACTCTGCTGCCCTGCTTTTACTTTGTAGAGGTAAGATTCTGCTCCAACAGAGACACATTACACCCTGTAGGGAGCTGCTGGACCTACTGTATTACACTGCCCAGTGATGAATTAACACGCCTACAGCATCCATGTGTGCCCGGCTGCAGGTGCTAATTTAACGCCGTCAGGTTTTACAGCGCCCTGTCGGTATTACGTTTGGTTCTTAGGTGTGGATGAATCACACTTTTATAAACACAAAGCAAACGAATTGTATCCTTTCAAAGCTCGTGAGTTAATCTTGGTCATTCTTCACAGTCCGGCGGAATGGGATGTAGGGATTTGATCTAGCGGTTCATTTTGGGTTTCCTCTGGGCGCTTTGGTTTCTTCCCACTTCCGAACATGTAGCCAGTAGGCTGGTCTGTTTTATTGTTACCATGATACCCTGACCAGGATTAAGGATTAATAATTTTTTTTACCCACAACTTTAAGCGGGTGTCTTCTTCAATACTGCAAGACTTAGCACAATTCTTTTCTTTGTGCTATTATTACTGTAGAATCAAATTCAGGATGTTAAAATGTTCTTTTCAGTGTGCTGCAAGATATAATTGTGTCAATACAAAGATTTGAATCTGTAGTTGTGGATTTAATACAAAATGCAACTCCTGTTCATTCAGGACTCATTCATAGAGCGTTATGTCTCATCACAGCTTGGCTTGTGGGCTGGGTGTTGATTTTACACGGTTGGATTTGAATTCAAACCGTGTAAGGTGTTAATGTGTGGGCAGCAGGGTGCAAAAGCGGACTGCCTCCTTACGCTGACTCGATTGATCCCGAGCTCAGGTTGCTGCCTTGTGGGCCTTATGGTTTCCTAGCTTTGGGGGGGAAAATGCCCCTAAGGCAGTTGAGATATGCGTTACATATAGGTGTGAATATGTGTGTGGCGGCTGCAGTAGAATGGCATCTTTGATGTATGTGTTCTCCCAATACAGCTGAACATGGAGTTGTTTATTCAGGGTCATAAGAATTCTGAAGATGTTGCTCCAAAAGCAAGTCACCTTGTGCTTGTTTATAATCCCTATATAATGAAGCACCTTAGGGAGAGGGATTGGAAAGTGGTTAAGGCGCTGGGTATATCGATCGGAAGGTCAGGGATTCGAGCTCCGGAAATCACCAAGCTGCGACTCTTGGGTCCTTGAGCAAGGCCCATAACCTTCTGCACCTCAGGGGCTCTGTATCATGGCTGACCCTGATCTCTGACCCCAGCTTAAAAACAAGCGGGGATATGCGTAGAAAGAATTTCACTGTGTTATAATGTATATATGATAAATACAGTTTGTTCTATTCTACATAATCCAGATAAAACCAAACATGTTCATTCTAAAAATTGAACACCAGAAATGCCTCGTTTCGCACAGTATAAGGGAAGACTCATGCATAGTATTCCAATTTATACCGCCATATTGCTCTAATGATGTTATTTAACTGTATTAATTAATACACAAAGAGCAGTTCTGACAGAAACAGAAAATGACAGAATGACAGAAAATATAGAATAATATTTATGATATTTATATAATATATAATAATATTTAATATTAATGCACTATTTCTCTAGTAGCAGTGTATAGGGTTGTATATTGCACTCTTCACAATAACATTATCCTAATGAAAAGCCAATTTCAAAGCATGGGCTGTTATGCAATAAAGTAAGAGAGACTTTCACATTTATAGACGTCTCCAATGTCTGTATTTTATAACTGCCAGTGTGTCATCCCACAACAGGAAAGTCTCCACGGCAGAGGACTTTGTGGTCTCTCTGTAGCTGTTCTACAAAAGTGATTAATAAGTGGAGGTGGTAGCTTAATGATTGAGACATTGGACTCTGGATTGTTAGTTCACAAGTTCATCACCCTGCAACACTATGCATCCACTGCTAGGCCCTCACGCACAAATGCTCACTTGTAAGTCACTCTAGCCAAGGATGTTTGCCAAATACTATGAATGCAAATAAGATCATAGCTTGAGAGAGAACACAGGTTTAACATCATTACATTTATGATCAAAATGTATTGCATGTCAATCACGAATAATATCATGGTATAAGAAGGGAAAAAAGAAAGCCAAGCAATCGTAAAAACGAAAAAAAAAGAAAACGAATGGGTGGTAAGTAAATAGCCTACGTTTAATGATACTCATAACACTATTGCTTAATTTCTTTCGACAGCACAGCCAGCAAGTATATGCTCATCATTATACCAGGATTCTTTCAGTGTAGTTTGTCCTTGTGATTATTCTTGACACCACACGTGTCAAACTACAAGGCCCTTGGGCCGAATGTGGCCCACCACGTCGCTTAAAAGCGCCTAAAAGGTGTACCATTTGTCTTAAAATAATGCTATGCTGTTTTAAATTATGCATTGACATGAGTGCATGTGACTATGTTACCCGTGAAGTAACAAGCATTGTGGGAGTTTATTGTCAATGCATGATTTAAAACATATTTTCTATGTGGTTGAGAGCTGGAGATCTAGGTAGGCCACTCAACTCCAGGACCATGGAATGCTTCTTATGAAGGCATTCGTTTGTTGCCCAGTATGCAGTGTGTTTGGGATCATGCTGAAAGACCCAGCCATGTTTCATCTTCAATGACGTTGCTGATGGAAGGAGGTTTTCAGTCAAAATCTCATGATACATGGCCCCATTCATTCTTTAGCTTACATGAACCAGTCATCTTGGTCCCATTGCAGAAAAACAGCCCTCAAAGCATGATGTTTCCACCCCCATGCTTTACAGTAGGCATGGTAAGGTTCTTTGGATGCAACTCAGCATTCTTTCTCCCCCAAAACGCAAGATTTTACCAGCAAATGTAATAGAGAAATTTCTATCCCAAAATGTCCAGGAAGTGAAAAACCAATGCAGATGGAAGGTATTTCCAAAAAAGATGGGAAGACATGTTTGTGCTTCAGTAATATTCAGCTCGATCTACACAAATCACTACCATATGATACCAGCTTCCTGTAACTTTTACATGGTCTTGTATCATTGCATAAAGTAAAAAGACTACTTTAGACACAGCATAGTTTTAAGCAAGACTGAAACTAGGACAGTGTTCCCATGAGAAATCTCCTAATCCATAACTGTACCACAGGACAGCAGCCATGTGGTTTATGTCCTCTCAGGGGTCACAAGTCATTTAGACAACAGACCATAACCTTGGGCCTCGGTATAAGAAGGCAACAAGGATTAGATCATATCTGGTATTTGTTTTATGGTTGTAATATCTAAGGTTCGAGCAGGAATGTATTTAATACATGTCTACATCAGAGCCATGTGAGAATGCTGGGAAGATCCTTCACCGCACAGCGGCGTAATCTCAAGGATTTATGCGACAATGATATGACTATAAACCGTAAAACATGTCTTCCAAGTTTACAGCCCCATGTCTGATATATCATGATTATGAGAGAGTTTATGGGTCATTTTATTGCAGCATGATGGTAGAGCCTGGACAGCGAGACTTATTGTAGGATTTATGTAAGCTATTATATAAGCTATATTCTGTCACCTGCATAAATATATAAAAAAGCCCTAAATGGCAGACTATAATTAAATAGCTAAATAGCTACACACTTTGGCCAAAAATGTACTTGATAATTCCATTCTAAAAATTGAAATGAAATTTAAATGAAAAATCCTGAATTCGGGGGGTACGGTGGCTTAGTGGTTAGCATGTTCGCCTCACACTGCCAGAGTCCAGGTTCGATTCCCTTCTCGGCCATGTGTGTGTGGCGTTTGTATTTTCTCCCCGTGCTTCAGGGCGTTTTTCTCCGTGTTCCCCAGTTTCCTCCCGGTCCAAAAACATGCACGATAGGTTGATTGGCACCTTGGAAAATTGTCCCTAGTGTATGAATGTGTGTGTGAGCGTGTGTGTGTGTGTCCTGCGATGGGTTGGCATTCCATCCAGGTTGTATCCTGCCTTAATTCCCATAGACACCTGTGATAGGCACAGACTCCCTGTGACCCGAGGAAAAACCGGATAAAGCGGTAGAAGATGAATGAATGAATCCTGAATTCGCTTCTTATTGTTCTCTATTTTCTTGAATTTTTAGATTTTATAGCTATGGGTGCTAATATATAAAATACCCTTATAGAAACCTGAGTCATTAAAGCGTGTGCTGAGAAAAGGATGTTTTGCCTTTTAAATACACGTTACTACAATTTTTAGCTCTTCAATGTCTTTGTGTCCATTTTTATGGTTATCAAAGAAAACCTCTGGAGTTGTTTTTTTTGGGGTGCAGATAAAAATTTTTGTTGACCTTGGGGGTGGGTTGTTAGGCTGTGGTCACTGGAATTTGTAATGTTCAACATTTTATAAATGTTGTACTATTATTGTATTGTTACTTTTATTTTGTAATTAAATTACGTAACGCCTTTACATGTAACTAGTTACTCCCCAACACTGCTTATATATGGCAAAGCCCGCTTGTTCATTGTGAGTGTTTATTACTTTAAAATTCTCCATATAATATTCAACCTCATTGATCGTAATATGTACTGTATGGATTTTATGCTTTGGACTGGTTTACATTTGATTTGTATCTAGTAGGGGTTGTAAGAGTCACCGATTCACATTAATGCACCAGCATAAGAGATAACAATGTAATCCATTGATTTAAAGTCTACATTGATTTTCTATCACTGATTAAGTTATTATATGTTTCCCCTAAGGCATCGGTAATTACAAATAAAAGGTTCAAAGCCTTTTCTCCTATTAAGGGGTACAAGACAAAGATAAACTCATAGCCCTTTACTCTTTACTTTCACTACTGAGCCCATATCTATGGCGTTAGGATGCTCACAGCACTGTACTGCTATTAACAGTAAGGGCATAGAGTATCCCTATATGCTGATTACATGCTGTTGTACCTTTCTTATCTGATAGTCAACATATCAGCATATAAAGGTTATTCTCTAATCTTTACAAAGAGAACTTTGCTTCTTTAATTTAAAACTAAATCTTAAAAAAATGGAACTGTTTCTTTCTCTTGCAGGAAGAAATAATTGACACATCTATGTGTATATCTGTAAATACACAAGGTACTTACACTGTCATATCTTTATAGTTAGTAGCAACTGTACAGACTCATGCTATCTATCTATCTATCTATCTATCTATCTATCTGTCTATCTATCTTTCTGTCTGTCTGTCTGTCTGTCTGTCTGTCTGTGTGTACTTGGATCAATGGATCTTTCTGCCTAAATCTTTCTGGACAGTATGAGTTCATCATTTATATGGGGTGGGAAAATGCTTAGGATGCGGGAAAGATTTCGGGAAAATTTCTCCAAAGACAAAAAACCCAAGGTGGACTAGTGCTTCCTAATTTAATATATTATTACTGGGTTGCAAATATCTAAACTTGATCTCATACTTTACAGGGTTCCGAACCCCAAAGATCCCTGGTGTATTTCAGAGGAGATTTATGGCACTACTTTATCCCCCACCTGCCTTAGCTTCATCCAAACTACCCCTTTCATTCTATTCTTTTCATTGTATACTCAATGCCCAGCCGTAGCAAATACTCTTAAGATTTGGTTTAAATTCAGGAAGGTTTCAAGTACTTCTGCATAACCAGCCCTATATGTAAGAACCACCTATTCCTTCCAGGTCAGTTGGACTCAATCAGCAGTCAGGTCTTGTCATATTCAGTGATCTTTTAACTCTCTCTTCAAAATATAATCATCCAAGATCATATTTATTAAGATATTTTCAAGTTTGTTATCTAATCCAAAGTCTCTCTCTCTGTCTGTATATATATATATATATATATATATATATATATATATATATATATATATATATATATATATATATATATATATGGAGTTATGTTATTTTAACTAAAGAGTGCCAATATCTGACAGCATTTACAAGCTGCTAACCACAGACTCGCACAATTCTATTTATTGACGAGGGATTTTCTTTGTCGTCATATCATGTCCTTGCAGACCAGCATTGTTTTAGTTCACCTTCACCCCAGAGTCAGGAGTGTGTATCACTCATCGCACAGGTGTTGCTTGAAGCACAGGGATTTTTCAGCATTGTACAGTAAATTGAAAGCCATAATGTATATAAAGTCATTTCATTTCATTCTTTTTTTCACATGCATTATATCTAAATGGATTGCAGAGTATACTGGAGTATTGCTGTGCTTAAAATCCAATTAAAAGCTAATATCAGTTTGTGAAATCTACTCTACAGACTTAAATACTTTCTGCTTGTACTAAAAGCTGTTTCTCAGTGTTACCAATGTGAAATGTGCCTCTATTCCTTTTTACATACCTGAGGTGTAAGGTGCATGGAGATGCACATGGTCATGGTGTAGTCAAGATTGCAGGCGGAGTCTTTATAGGTCACGGTAGAGTCAAAATTCATGATAGAGACTGGAAACTATCAAATACATTTGATCCGTTACTTTATTATTCATTGCTAGAATAACCTTCCAGTCGTGCAGAATCCCTTTGGAAATCGATTTTGACATGATTTTTATTGCACACAGTTAAATCACTTAAAACTGGTCAAGACCAAGACAATATTTACTGACACCCATGTCTATGAGTTAGAAAGAAGTCCACTTATGTGTACCAATGTAATATACCAATATAATAATAGGTATTATTGTTATTTAAATGTTATTTGTTTTTATTTATTTAAAATTCATTCGCCGTTGGAATTTTATTTTTCATTTTATAGTGTGTGCCCTTTATAGGTCAGATGTAAAGTTATAAATGTGTGCCAAGTCATGATTGGGGCGGGGCCAGTGCTAAAGCAAACCATTCATTGACCATAATGAACAAGACAAAATAAACATCATCAATTTACTTTACATTTTAGCTTTTCTTTTAGGCATAACTACAGTTATTGTGATACAATAAGATGTGTAATGTATGCGCATTCACATCTACTATAAAGGGTAATATTGAAATGAACAATGTGCTGTTATGGCATTAACAGGGGAATGATTTTAATTATAGTGTGATTAATATGATGATATAATGATATATTAATGTATGATTAAAGCATAAAATTAGGAATATGAGGTTTTAAAACTGAAGTAAAACTGACATATCTGATGTTCAACTTCAGGGCACACATCAGTTACTTCAAGGACATGTTCAACAGTCATACTTTCTAAATAAGCCCGGCAAGGTTTTAAAAATGGAAACATTTAAGGTCAAGCATGACATGAAATAATGTTTTATTAAATTAGTTCTTTTTCCAAACAGAATTTGCTGGGGGAACATTAACAGCTTATTAAATATATGAAGTGTTTATGGATGCCAAGGCATGTACAGTATGTCCTGTTGAAAAAGCAGCTGGCTGTGATGAATAGCTGTAATGAGTTGGTAAGTTGGGGTTGGGAATAGAAAATCGATTCTGATTCTGGAATCGGATACTTGTTATAGAATAGAAATTTTGATTGCTGGGCGCATTTTTTTTTACCTGGCAACCTTCCAGGACCTTTCATAAATCCAATCAGCCAGGACCTTGTGGGGTAATCTAAACATCAGTTTACAAGATGGACCGTGTAAAATGTGTAAAAACCCAAGACAAAGCTAAGTGTAATCGGATACTATTGTAATGTAATATTGTAATCGGATAAAGTGTAATCAGATACTATTGTAATGACCTGATATGTTGCAGTCACGATGTCACGACCAACATGACTAAGCATCTGCGTTGGGTCACCGTTTGGAATTGAACCTGGGAATCGATAAGAATCGGAATCGATAAAATTAAAATGATAGTTGTTATTGGTCAGATTTCCTCTGGGATGTCCACACCTCAATTTACTTGGTGTGTGTTGTTTAATGTTCTTGAAAAAAATATCTGGAATATTATAAGTTCATAGGGGCAAAGTGGCTTAGTGGTTAGCACGTTCGCCTCACACGATTCGACTCACGGGATTCGGGTTCGATTCCAGTCTCGGCCATGTGTGTGTGGAGTTTGCATGTTCTCCCCGTGCTTCAGGAAGTTTTTCTCCGGGTTCTCCAGTTTCCTTCCCGGTCCAAAAACATGCATGGTAGGTTGATTTTCACCTTGGAAAATTGTCCCTAGTGTATGAATGTGTGTATGATTGTGAGTGTGTGTGTGTGCCATGCGATTGGTTGGCATTCCATACAGGGTGATATAGCGGTAGAAGATGAATGAATGAATTATATGTTCATGACAATCACACACACCTGGTCTTTACCTAATTGAACATCTAATTGAAAAGGACATGTTAGGTAGACCTCACTCTGCAACCATCTTCACCAATCAAGGGAATTTCAATAGGAAGTAGGCCATTTTTCTCTATTAGAATTTTGAGACTTACGCTTGTTTTCGCCCCAACCCACTAACACGGTTTAGGTTGTCGACCCCCCCCCAGCACTTGTATGTATTTACATTTACAGCTTTCGGCAGACACGCTTATGCTGAGCAATTGAAGATAAAGAGCCATGCTCAAGGGGCCCCACTAGTGGAAGCTTGGTAATGGTGGTATTTGAACCACCAAAGCCTTAACCGCTGAGCTAGCAGCTCCGTATTTACCACCTCCCTTATTCCATTTATACAGTACTGCATTTGTTACTGTATTTAATTTACACCATATGCATGGATGAGGATTTTCCATCCCCGTGTGAATCTCTGTTATAGAGCGGATGCAATATTGATCAGATGCTGTTTGCCTGTCTGGTTGATTCGCCTCCTTTCAAATCGTTTAGCTTTCATGGGCTGTAGCTGTTTCCGATCTATATCTTCGTTTTCGAAAGGAGTTTCACTCTTTCCTCAGACATAAAAAGATGACAGCGGGAGTTGATTAAACACCACCAAGGCTCCTGTGGATATTTGCAGGCATCTCGCAAGGCGATTTATTATGGCTTCAGCTGTAACTGCCAGTCGAATAAGAAAACTCTATTTTGAAATGATGTCTGAAAATAAGATTAACAATCTTATCTATGGTTAATTGTAACATTATAATGAAATGTGTACTATATATATATATATATATATATATATATATATATATATATATATATATATATATATATATATATAGATATATATATATATATATATGTATATATGACCGTTTTTTTTTCTGTAAAGTGTAATGAAAACAAAGGAATGAAGGCTCACACAGTATCATCTTGACATATATTTATATTATTTGTGAATTTCAATATCATTGTTTTTTCTTCGTGTTACTTACAGTTGACTATAATAACCTTCACCCATTCTCTTTCCGTGCAGCTCCCGATCCTGGCCTCTTCTGTGGTTAGTTAGTCTATATTTTCTGGAGCTAACTGACATTTTTAAGCCTGTACATTCGGGCTACAGCTGCAACGACAGGAGCCTGAACATGCCCTACAATCGATCCCACAAAGGAGGTTGTTCCATTCCTCATGCTCTTCAGCCTGGCGTTCGTAATTCCAGCAGCCACGGTCAGTTCCACAATCTACCAAAAAAATACTTCTATGGTCGGAATAAAACACACAAGTAACATCGATATATATATATATATATATATAGATATATATATATATATATATATATATATATATATATATATATATAGTGTATAAATAGTATATAAGTATAGTGTGTGTGTGTCTTATATTATTCATATTTATTATTTTCAACTGTACAAATCCAAACTGTGGAAGATCATAAATGGAATTATGTAGTAAACAAAAAGGTGCTAAACAACCCAGAATATGTTATCATTTTATATTTGATATAAAATTATATATTTTATTTAGATTTTAGATTGTCCAAAGCTTTAATGACAACTTTATCAAGCGAATCAGATTCACAAGAAAGTCACCTGAAATGGTTTTCAATCTACAAGTGTGCATTGTGAAGAGCTTCTTAATGTGCTTTAGACCAACCATCAGTTGCCTTATGTAATGAGTAAATCGCCATATTAGTGCTACGACAGTTTTACAAATCCATATATGTTATGGCAAGGAAAATTCAGTTAAATAAAGAGAAAAGAGAGCCCATCATTCCAGTGCAGTCAACCTGAAAAATGTTAAGAACATTACATGTGCAGTCTCCAAAACCGTCAGCTATGATGAAACAGGCTTTCACGAGGACCATACCAGGAACGAAAGCCCAAGAGCTACCTCTGCTGCACTTTACATGTTTACACAAATTTTTACATAAATGTTCCTCCGAGCTCAAGTTGCAAACACATTTCCATATCCGCTGTTTGGAGAAGACTGTGTGAGTCAGACTTTCGTGGTCAAACAGTGGCATAGAAACCATTGCTCCATAAGCACAACAAGCAGAAGTCGCTCATGCCAAGAAACACAAGGAATGGGTATTCGATGAGTGGAAATCTTTGAGTCCAAATGTTATTTGTATTTGTTAGCTTTCCGAGGGTGAACGGATTGTTTCCTGAATGTGTGCTTCCCACTGTGAAGCATGGAGGAGGCGGTGTGAAGGTGTGGGGTTGCTTTGCTGGTTGCACTGGTGTGATTTAGTCAAAATTCAAGGGCACACTTAACCAACGTGGCTACTGCAGCTTTTTGCAGTGACCTGATTTGGTTCTGATCTGGTTTGCACCTAGTGGAATCATAACGTGTTTTCACAACATGAATAATAACCCCAAACACACCTCTATGTTATGTTTTTGCTCAGGAAAAAAAAAGGTGATGGACTTCACAATCACTAGATGTATATCCAGTTTGGGATGATTTGGACTACACTGGAAACTCCTCAAGATTGGAATTACTAGATCATGATTGCTGAAAGAATGCCAAATGTGGCTACTTTCATTCTTTCATTCATTCATTCATTCATCTTCTACCATTTTCTCCGACTTCTCTCTCAGGGAGCCTGTGCCTCAGGCGTCTTCGGGCATCAAGGCAAGACACACCCTGTATGGAATGCCAACCTATCGCAGGACACACACACACACTCTCACATATAGACCCTAGGGACAATTGTTCCAAGATGCCAGACAACCTACCGTGCATGATTTTGCTCTGGGGAGGAAACCAGAGAACCGGGAGAAAAAACCCTTGAAGCACTGAGACCATGCAAACTCCACACGCACTTGGTGGAGCAGGGAATCGAACCTCCAACCCTGGAGGTGTGAGGCGAATGAGTTGTTTAACACATTTGTATTTACTACATAATTTCATACATGTTTCATAGTTTGGATGTTCTCACTAACAATATAAAGTGTCCATATTTCATATCCAGGTAAACCATGGCATGAGTGTAGCGGAGTTTACAGTATAATAAACTTGCAGACCCTGCGGTCTGGAATCCATTTGCATCAATTCATTATTAATCCAAATGTGAGTCCTACTTATAACCCAATTTACTACAAAGCACAAGAGACTGCCATAGCATATTACAGTAATGTTAAGCCTAGTTGTTGGAGAATGAGGATTCGGAGTATAAAATGTGAAAATATCCCGTGTTAAAGCAGGTGTCACTTTTGCGTATTGAGAAACCTTGCAGTTTTGCTGTTGTGTGAAAAAGAAATCAATATGCTAAGATATGTAGAGAGCAATACCTGACAGGCATGACATTGGAATTTGAATAGAACAGATATCGCTATGCAATAATCCCAACATCCTTCATTTCTATACTCCAGTGTGAAACATTTATTATATCTGTCATCTGTTCATTTCGTCTTTGCTATGCAGATAATCCTTGTTGCCTTACTGAGTTTTGCCTGCCCGAATGTTTCCAGTGCAGCAGGTCATTACTGTATCTTCAATATTGAATCTGTTGAATATAAACATTGACTGAAATGTTAGCTTGACTGGGGAAAAAAGTTGCCATGAAATAGCCTTTACTTGTGGATTATCACCCAGATAATAGTCCCCCTGCTGTTCGTTTATTTTTATCTTCTACAGTAGATAGCATCATCTTAATGTTACAGCAATAAGGCAGCTAGGACATCTAGCATGTCTTTCTTTATAATAACAGTCCACTGAAATCCAGACACGCTGGATTATTAAATCGTGGCTTTCTAGAGTTCAGATCTAATACAACTAAAATTGGTAACAATGATGGCAGTCCAGAGTTCATGTGTCGTTTCATATCTGTCTCCATTTCAAAACCAAGCAGGTATTTTTTTTTTATTTGCAGTAAAGCACACTGCTGCAGTAGATAGCATTTTCACTGCGGTCCATCCCTTGTCTTGGGATGGATTTTACTCCCGGTTTGCTGGTTCTAATCAAACAAATCAGTTTAGTCTCAAATCAACCTTAGAATAGGGGGGGCACGGTGGTTTAGTGGTTAGCACGTTCGCCTCACACCTCCAGGGTTGGGGTTTCAATTCCCACTTGGAATTTGCCTGTTCTCCCCTGCCTCAGTGGGTTTTTCTCCGGGTTCTCCAGTTTCCTCGGGTCCAAAAACATGTACTGTATGGTAGGTTGATTGGGACCTTGGAAAATTGTCCCTAGTGTGTGAGTGCGATTGGGTGGAATTCCATACAGGAGGTGTCCTGCTTTGATGCCCAAAGACGTCTGAGATTCCCAGGTTCCCCTAACCCGAGAGAGAAGTTGGATAAAGCGGAAAAAGACGGATGAATGAATTTACCTTAGAATAGTTAATCCACTAACCATTATGTTTTAGAAGGTGTGTTAACTCTTTAAAGACTGGGGTTTTTTTTTTTCAGAAAATGTTGTTTTGTATGTTTTATGTAGTCAACACAGTGTTTTCAAAAACCAAGAGTAGTTCAGAGCCTAAAAAAAAAAACAGTACACCTTGGCTCACACTTCAACATCAAGTGTGAAAGCTGTTTAGACATTGTTGTCTTGTAATAAAGGCTCAAACAGATGCCACTGCAATTAGGCAGCTTTAATGAGAAGACGACAGATAAATGCAAAATGAAAAACAAAGTGGTGGGGTCAAAAGAGTCAAAGCAAATCATAACCAGAGTAGCGAACCCAAGTAACGAGGCTTGGTACCTTACTGATGTGCCAGGCAAACAGAGCTTATACTTCCCAGCATGTACAGTAATTAAAACAAAATCTCTTTTATAGTGTGTGTGTGTGTGTATGTGTGTGTGTGTGTGTGTGTGTGTGTGTGTGTGTGTGTGTGTGTGTGTGTGTGTGTGTGTGTGTTTAATTTTGCACAGTTCTTTTAATCAGAAGCTGGGAGAGCGCGAACTCGTATATGAGTTCTGGTAGTTATAGTCTATAGAAGCGTTGTACGTACACTGAGTTGACTGGTCGGTTGAATTCTACCTGACAGTCCTGAACATTGTTGCTTTTTGGTTGTTGATTTCTTTATTATTTTTACTATTAAGAAAGAAAAATAACAGCAAAATAATAAACCTGAACTCTCAGAAATAAAGGTACAAGAAATGCCTTTATTAGTTACCTATACATTACAGCACAGTGAAATTTGTGCTTCGCTTATATCAGCTAGGGTCAGAGGTTCAGCCATAATATGGCACCTATAGAGCACAGAGGATTAAGTGCCTTAAAAAATTACATGGCCTCGGATTGGTGTCCCATTCAGGAACTGTATCAATAAGCTTAATAAGGATCAAGGATCAACTACAATCCTGACTACTGAAGATGAATAAATCAATTGACATTTAATCATGAATAGAAATACTACAAAATACATTATCAATGATGACAAAATCGGTCTATGTATAGAGCAGGATTTCTTGCCCTGGCTCCGTCTGTGAACATGTCGTGTTTTCTTTTCCCCCCTGTGTTGAACTCACGTGACTCAACTCATGAGCTAATTAATCAGCCTGAAATAGGTTAAACCAGTTTTAATGTGGGAAGTAAAAAGACTAAAATGTGCTAAAGAAACCGGTCTGGTTTAAAGATGGAATCATCCTTCTTGAAGAGTTGTACACAGTGTCAAGGTTCGCTTGTTTTTTAATATGCAAATTCCAATGTCAAATTAGCATACACTCCCACCTCAGCATAAAGCAGTGAGTCAGTATCCTCAGCTAAACTTATTTCCTCAGGGGACAGGTACTCTCTCTCTCTCTCTCTCTCTCTCTCTTTCCTCAGTGTCAGTACAATTTTGGCTACCACCTACCCAGGATGCATATACAGTACATGATGCACAGAATAATAGATGCCTCTGTACAGTCACTACAGTATATGAATATGATTATCACCCACTAAGGTGCTAATAGACAATTCCACACTCCTTCACTCATTATATCTCGCAGATTTTAATATGAAATCTGCACAGGGTCACTGAGAGGGTTTATTTGTGGCTGAAACGTTCACGCAGGACAGAATGAGGATGATTCCCCCGGGGTTTGGAGCGGCAGGACTGCGCGCAATGAAATCCTACATTCTGCGCCTATTTTAAGATATGTTCTTCTTAAAAATAATAAATAAATATGGTCCAGACAGCCTTTGAGTTTTTTTTGGCATTTCTATTTCCTATAACCCTATTAAGAGGGGGTTATACTGGGATTTCTGAGAGGGATGGAGATTTTAAAAAGTCGCGATTTTATAACCTTGTAATCTTGCATTTATTTATTGGGTTTAAATGTCACGTTTTGACGTGCCGTCATGAATGTTCACAATTCGGGGATTAGACATTTGACGTGACATCGAATTGCTACGACAGATTTGGCAAATAATAGCTTGTGCTATTGAGCTTGGTCCAAAATCTCATGTGATTAGGTCACGATTAAACTGGATTAAGATTATTTTACAATATTTAAGAAGCACAATGTATCCGATGCACTCCACTACACTTTTTGATGGTTGTAAAGGGTGTTATTTTTGAATACACAATGATATACACAAAGTGGGAAGTGGTATCTCAATGTAAGCCTCCTGGTTACTGAACAGGGGTTCAAGCCCCTATATCACCAAATTGCTAATGCTAATTGCTAAGAACGAAACGTGTTTGTGAAGTTCTGCACAGAACATTTAAGAAGATAAGTAGATAAGACTCTTTAAGAGAGTAGCATGTATAAATTGTAATAGGATGGAATTTAATGGAAGATAAGCGTGTGATTCACTGTATGTAATTTAATTCACTGTAAAGTAGGCATGGGTTACTGTACTGATATCGATCCATTATGAGTTTCATTGTAGAACATAATAGGACATGTTCCCCGTGGAGACAAACGCTAGGGATATTAATTCATTAACAGGTAAATTCTTTGCAGTCTGTTTTTGCTCACCTCCACATGAAATCTTTGGCCAATACATGCTCAGGCATTTGATTGCACATTATGTGACAAACAGGAAATGGCTTCATTCCATAAAGGGCTCAGTGTCAGTGTTTTTGGGGGACACATGTCTTGAGACAAAAGTGATGTTAGAAACGTTACTTGATATACATTTGTACTTTTACTCAAAGTAAGGAGTAATTTTACTTTTGTGTACTTCCTCCATCACTGATTAGCATAGCATAGCATAGCATAGTCTTTACTATGCTATGCTTAGTCATAGCATAGTCTACATTACAGCACAGTGAAATTCCTTCTTCGCATATCCCGGCTTGTTTGGAAGCTGGGGTCAGAGCTCAGGGTCAGTCCTGGTACGGCACCCCTGGAACAGAGAGGGTTAAGGGCCTTGCTCAAGGACCGAAGGATGGCAGCTTGGTGATACCGGGGATACCCTGACCTTCCAACCAGCAGCCCAGCACCTTAAACCACTGTTCTACACCTCTCTCCACATTTGTTTCATACCTTCAGGGTTGGGAATTTGAGATACATCTTCACTGTAACACTATGTATGCAATGTGTCCATGTTTTTGATGGTTTTTGGGTGGATTTCTCTAAAATACTCTGGTTTCCTCTCACAGTCTAAACATCAATTTTAGGACTGATTGGCATTTACAAATTGTCCATCATGTAGGGCTGGGAAATGCGTCATATAAAATGATTTTTTTTAAGACAAAATTCAATTTTGGATACAGTATGAAAATGTGTCCGCTATTTCTACCTGTTTTTTAGCCAGTGTTTTGGGGCTGCCACTATCATGTTTATCCTGCAGCTGTCAACATGAGTGAGGGAATGGAGGACCCAATAGCAGGATGCACACAGAGTTGAAAATAATAGTCTTTAATTAAGAGTAGGCAGACTAAGAAAAAGGGCACAGTGAACCAAAAACAGTCCCCAAAAAAAATACAGCAAGACAAGGCAATAAACATGCAATCAAAAACCAGTCAAAACTATAATCCAGCAGACAGGGCAGAACAAAGATCTAGATCAGGGTGCAGGATAGAGGAAACAGGTGAACAAAGCAGGATGGCAAGAGAATCTTAATGGCAGCAAATCCGGTGAAGGGCCAAAATGGAATCCAGGATTCAGGGCAAGGTGGCAAGAGTAATCTCAGGGGCAGCAAACCAGTGGGATAATCTGTCAGATTCAGTCTTTAAAGTATTAGACATGATGCTTCCTTTAGTTGCCACAAACACTAGACAATTTTAAAGCAGGTTTTGGCTTGTTCAACGTCTGAAGTTGCAAACCCAAAGCATTCCCATACGAATGATGAAGCGACGCCAATCTTGGAAACAACCTCTTCGCATTCGTCAGAGAGCGCCGCCATGTTGTGTTTCGTGTGTCTTAAGTGTAATGCTGTGCGGGAGGCAGAGAACTACGGAAGCTCGCTGTTCCAAACCAAGGTCAAATTATAAAAAGAAGGACAAACAAGGACATATATTGCACATTTGCACACGCTGACACTTTAACACTGCCATATCTGCCACACATACCATCCATTATATTTTTTCTTACTATTCATACTTTTTAAAAAAAAGAACACTATTTTTATTTCATTAGATTTTTTCTCAATTTATTTATTATAAATGTATTTATTATAAATTTCTGCACTGTTTAGAGGGAGGGAGTAGCTAAGTGGTCTAAGGCGCTGGGCTGCTGATCGGAAGATCCGGGTTCGAGCCCCGGTATGGCCCAGCTGCCGCCCTTGGGTCCTTGAGCAAGACCCTTAACCCTCTGTGCTCCAGGGGCCCCGTATCATGGCTGACCCTGCGCTCTGACCCCAACTACCAACATCAAGCTGGGATATGCGAAGAAAAGAAGTTTGTGAATATGTGACCAATAAAGGATATTATTATTATTATTATTATTATTATTATTATGTTATTATTATTTCTTTCTTTATTTTTACATTTATGCATACTGGACGGTCGTATGAAGCATTTCACTGCATGTGCTACTATGTATGTATGTGTATTTGACAACACACACATACTTATGTGTTCGTATTTTCAACATCACCATAAACAATAAAGATAATGACAATTCATCTCGCAGCTCTGACGTGTGAACAGGCACGTTTCTGTGAGTATACCTTATAATGTATTGGCACCCTATTCTCTGTGTCCCACACTTTGTGCTTCGAGTTCCCTGGGACAGGTTCCAGGTGAGCCTGCAACATAAGGATAAGCAGTTTGGAAAATGGGCGGATGCTAATTTTATCATATTGTCTTATGTGCTTAAGATCAGTGGAAACTTGGATAATCTTCAGGCCCTCGAGTTCCTGCTGGTTTGATTCAGGGCTCAGGGCAGCATAAATCTTCGTTATTAACTCTCATTCACTGATTCTGGTTTTGTGCTAGACATGTCCAATTTATGCAAATGCAGCCTTATGTAGTGCCCTTAACTGCGATTCACTGGATGGAAATGTGGCTAGACACCTCATTGCAGCACTTAAGTAAGAATTATGGCTGTTTTATGTTTGATGAGATGGCAGTTTTTTTTGTTTGTTTTGTTTAATACAGAATATGTCTAGTCAGTGTGTGTGTGTGTGTGTGTGTTGGGTACACTGGGTTGTGGGCGACATCTTTTATGGCTTTACATCTTTTTGGCTCTTTGTATCTTCTCTAGATTCTCTGCCTCCCATCATCTCGCTTCCTTTCTATTATTCCCAGTCGCGTCATTTTAAAGAAAAGACATCAGACGATGTAAAGCCAACTGCATCTTTCGCTCATGATTTCTTTCTCTCATTGTTTTGTTCTTTTGGTCTGTATGATAAATCACGAAGATAAAAAAAAACACACAAATGTGTGCTTTTATTCAAATATACATTCATCAATTGCTAACATATTAGAATCCATTCCAGTCACAAAAGATGAGAAGTTCATGGCTAATAGTTTTGTACAATGGACAGCAGTGGTTCTTACTCAATCTTCTCAAATAGACGCTTTCGATAAAGGAATACTTCAGAGAAAAGCATGTAACTTATGTAATGTTTGAGCTACAGTACGTTTGAAGTACAGAATGTGCTTTTTTCATTTCCTGCAATAGAGATGGAAGACTAAAGTATTTGCTGTGCCCAGAGACTTTCCAGTAAATGTCTGCCTCGGATCACAGCAGGTTGTCCAGCAGTGCCACACAAAATATCCGATTTAGGGAAGATTTGTACTTTGTACCGTAGTTGAACCCCATAGTCTACTAGCAATTTGGCCCAATCAACATTTTGAGAGCAATCCCTGCTAATATCACCTTAAGACATAAAAGGAAATAAATACATTCTCTAATAATATATTAAAAATAATGTTATTAATAAAATAATAATAATAATAATAATAAAACCAAACCAAGGGGCGCGGTGGCTTAGTGGTTAGCACATTCGCCTCACACCTCCAGGGTGTGTTTGACTCCCGCCTCCGCCATGTGTGTGTGGAGTTTGCATGTTCTCCTTGTGCCTCAGGGGGTTTTTCTCCAGGTTATCCGGGTTCCTCCCGGTCCACAGTAGGTTGATTTGTACCTTGGAAAATTGCCCTAGTGTATGAAGGTGTGTGTGAATGTAAGTGTGTGTGTGTCCTGCGATGGGTTGGCACCCCATATAGTGTGTAATCCTGCCTTGATGCCCCAAGACATCTAAGATAGGCACAGGTTCCCCTTAAGCTGAGGGAAGATTGGACAAAGCAGTAGAAGATGAATGAATGAATGAAAACCAAACCATAATCAATTGTATATCCATGCTCATAGACACTGTGGCTCCGGGCTAAAACTGCTTCAGAATCAGAACATTTTCATCTTTATGACTGATAGAACTGAGCCACAAAAACACAGCAGACCACCACACAAGAACTCACGAAATCTAATTAGCTAACACAACTACAGAAAGCAAATAAACACATGAATAAATAATGGCCTGTTATTCTTGCTGCCTGAGGCCTCCACTAAGGTCTAAGCGCTGTAACCAAAATACATATTTTCCTACAGATCATGATTGGGGAAGGCATCCTGTACTGTTTCCAGGTCAAAAGAAGGATCAACATCAAAACCGAGGCCAACATCAATGCTGCCGGCTGTAACTTTAATTCCTACATTCGCCGGGCTGTGAGGTTTGTGGGTAGGCATTCATTTTGGTTCTATGATTTTGATAATGAACTTCAATATGAGCAATGTGAATAATGTCACAATAGATACCGTACCTAATATTTATCAAGTGTTTGTGTATGAGTGCATTAAGTGTCTTACATACGTTTTAGTCAAAATTTGGATTTGAATTATTTCAATAGCGTCTGTCTGTCTAGTAAAAAAAAGATATGTAAAAATATGGGCAAGCCATTAAGTATAGTCATCTAAGAATCTACATAATAAGTCTGAAGGGGCACAATAACTCTAAATGGGCAGGATTTGAAATCTGTATATGGAATTATGGATGAGTCCATATAATTGGCAAAGCGGTATATATATATATATATATATATATATATATATATATATATATATATATATATATATATATATTACAGATTATTACAGATTATTGAACTAGACTAAATGTTTAAAGGGCATGAGTCCAAACAGTGATTCAGTTACCTTCCTCATAAAATATATAAATATATATTCTATGTGTATAGGTGTCCACATCTTTGGCCTGTGCATCACAGCCCTCATCACAGACATCATCCAGCTGACCACAGGTTACCACGCCCCCTACTTCCTGACAGTGTGCAAGCCCAACTACACCATCCTCAACACCACCTGTGATGACAGCGTTTTCATCGTGGAGGACATATGCTCAGGATCAGACATAGTGGCCATCAATGCTGGAAGGTTAGGAAGCTTTAGCGTCCTTTACGCCGACAACGATCGTCTTGAAAACAGAATTATTATTTGTTTTTATTTATTTATTTATTTATTTGGAATTCCTTTTCTCTGGTAGCAAAACAGAATCAAGCAAAAACAATCCTTTTGTGACACAGAGTAAATCCTCCGTGCTGAGTATCAGCCGAAAAGACCAATCTGTGACTCCTCGATCCAGCAGCAGGATTTAAGACCTCATTCTACAGAATCGTAAAATATCCTGCTAGTCAACTCTTGTTAGCTAGCTAAAATTTAAGATACAGATAAACAGGAAAAAATGGTTGTTCTTAAATAATCTCGCAGCAAACCACATGCACCAGACTGAGTCTAAGGATTTTCCCACAATTCACTGTAGTTGATAGATACAGCTAGCATGAAATCAAAACATACAGTTTGGAGAATAGCATTCATATTTTCACTCTGTGAAGGGAAATAGAAGAGCATTATGAATGAACACACCTTATATTTGAATGCCTGGGTTCGAGTTCATGTGATTAACCCCGTGTACTCACTTGCAGCCTCTTGTTTTATTCCGATTGTCCTCCAATGCCAGTTGATGCATAGTTGACACGTACCATAGATCATATTGGAGGCACTATAGTATCTTCTTGTAAAACACACATGATTATTTATATATATGATTGTAAATAAATTCAGGCAACAAGGGGTTAATCTGCAGCGAGGTGCCCTGTGCATCTGAGTGAAAAGGGACTTGGCCACCCATGGTCACCCCAAATGTCTGCAACCATGTACGGTTTTAACACTGACGGTGTTTCTGTCAGTGTTGTGATTTCTTTCGACTCGGTACGTTAATAATTTTATCATCCGTGCTTTCAGTTAAAGATTCTTCATTCTCGAGCCTGTTTTCTCGGTCTGAAGAGAGAAGATGTGAATGTCAGCATGCAGCATTCTGCACAAACCCACACAGAGTTCAGTCCTGCTTCGCGTGTGAAGCACCAGCTCCAAAACACCCACACACATCCATTTGCACTGCTCCGCTATTCAGTCCTTGACAGCCTTTCCACTCAATTGCTGGGCGTAATTATGCTTGTTTTGTTCCGACATCCTGTTTCATCCTGTAGCTAGACCGTCCTCACGCTAACCAATGAAATTAATGACTAATAAAAGGCATACGACTTGATGCATCCTTTTCAGCAGATCTACACCGATATAAGGTTGTGTGTGCTTGTCATTGCAGGAAATCTTTTCCATCACAACATGCCACCTTGGCTGCGTTTGCTGCAGTCTACGTCTCGGTAAGTAATCCGCTTGACTGCGCAGCCGAATCACGTGAAACGGTCTGGCGTCACGTTTTTACTTTTTGCGCATCCGTTTTGAACCCTGTGCTACAGATGTATCCTCATGTACTCTATCAGTGGGTCATAGTGCTCATTCAGAAGCACGCCAAAAGATGAAATTTCAGAATGAAAAAGTTAAATCATGATAATAGATACGAGTGTCGAGTTCAAAATAAACACAAGAGAAAAGTAATGAGTCTCCAGTGCTCCGGTTCTAATAGCATTGAGAGCTCCTGACGCTCCTGTTTGTACCAATTTCCAAAATAGAACCAATTCCCTTCACATCAGGGGTGTCGAACTCATTTTCTGTAATGGACCACATAGACCACTTAGTTTATTGTCAAGTGAGCTGGAACAAGAAAAATACGCATTAATATCTCCTTTTGAATGTGTTTCGTCTTTATTTTTTTACGAGGATTTATATGAAAGGTTTCTTTTTCTTCTTCAATTTTTCAAATATGTAGTACATACAAATTGTCACTTCCCATATATGAACATAAAAGGTTGAATTTTATTCGTGCAATTATTAATTTTATTTATTTATTAAAGGCCTCTTTAAAGCATAATATATTAACTTGTTATTTTTAGTTCATGGCCTATTTTTCCTCTATTGTGCCCCTGGTGGTAAGACCAAAACGGCATCTTTTTTAAATCCGGCATCATAAATACAGTCATTAAAGATTCCAAATAGATTGAATGCATTATATTATATTACCTAACGACTACCAAAGTAGGAAGAGTGAAAGCTGGAGCAATTATTTCCAACCACTAAATCATTTGGATCTGCCTCTGGGGAACGAGGGGAAAACAATGCCATGGCCATCGGGATTTGATATTAGGGAGGAAGAACATAAAACTGTTATGCCATTTTCTTATTCAACCTTTTTTTACATACATTATACTGCTAACTTTGCAAGTCATGGCCCTTGGGCAAATGTGTCTTTAAAGAAAATTAAGTTAAAAAAAAGTTGAAGGAGGTAAAACAAAAAGCACGAAAGGCGGTTTCGACAGCCAGAGGTGGTGTGTGTGTGTGTGTGTATGTGTGTGTGTGTGTAATTCATTCACATTACTTTAATTGAGTAGTTTTTTATGTACTGTACTTCTACTTTTTAAAACAGATTTTTTTACTGAAATCTTACATAAGCACTTTTTCGTTTAAAGTATTGCACTTTACATTTTAAACTATATCTGTTACTGAGAAAAGGTACATATAATTAAATAAAAATAACTCAAGGAGAAAAAAATGTTAAAGAAAAGAATGAAAAACACCTGCACTGATTTATTGATGGGCAGGAGAACAAACTCACAAAAAAAGAAATATGAATCGGGAAAACTTTTAGCATAAATGACATTATAAAAAGAAGTTATGTGCATTGCTGCAAAAGTGCATAGCACATTATCCTTAAACCATTAAGTCATTAAGATTGTAGTGTTGTTTGTTGTTGTTTTTATGGCAGTTTTATTTATAAAAGTGTTCAGGAGAGGTGGTAGCCCAGTGGCTAAGTCATTGGGCTCTGGTTCGAAACGTCGCAGGTTCGAGTCCCTGCTGAGCTGCCGCTAGTGGACTCTTGAGCGGGCCCTTAACCCCCATTTACTTAGTCTGCCCCAGCCATTAGGGTTGCACAAGCCAGTGTATTCCTGGTGCCGGCCCCAACGCCCGGATATATGTGGAAGGTTGTGTTAGGAAAGGAATCCAATGTAAAACATGGGCCTAATCTAATATGTGGACCATCCGCTCTGGGCAAATTAAAATAAATAAATAAACAAATAATGTGTAAAAGTGTTCCATCGATTAAAAACAAATAATGAGACATGTATGTCCCTTCGTTTTTGAACTGCCCGACCCCACCCTTGCTGAAAAACAGTACATTTTACAATGAGATACTTTTACTTCAGTAATGTGTAGAATGGTGAGCAGTGTGCAATTTCTCATCATAGAAAGGCCATACATTGAGTCCAGGTTGGTATTTCCTTTGTAAATAAGGCATCTATGTGTAATATGTGTTCAAAATATGCATAAATTGAGTTGGATCTGCTTATGTGCCTCGCCCTTTGCAGATGTACTTCAATGCAACGTTAACCGACTCCTCCAAGTTACTCAAGCCCCTACTGGTCTTTTCCTTCATCATGTGTGCGGTTATCTGTGGTCTGACTCGCATCATCCAGTTCAAAAACCACGCCATGGACGTCTACAGTGGCTTCCTCATCGGAGGAAGTATCGCTGTATACCTGGTGAGTGTTTCTCCAGTGTCCGCTTTCTTCTTCTGTGCCCTTTTTTGATTTTGCATTGCGCTGTTTCTGCTAAAGATAAGTAGGACAGTCTAGGGACATGATCGTGTTTATAGCCTATGATTGTGGTTTGTGGTGGTTCATCTGTTCTTACAGTCTAGGGAGGCTTGGTGTGGCGTGATAAGACAATGCTGTGTTTAATGGACGTATAAATAGACTCTAAGTAAATCCCATGTGGCTGATTCTTTGCTCTCCTCCCACACACTCCTCCTCTCGTTTTTTTTTTTTTTTTCGGTTCTCAGGGCTGCTTTGAGATCACCAGCAAGCTGAGTTGCGTTAAGCTGATCTTATGCTATGCATTTATGCTCCAAGGGGGAAAAAAGCATGTTGCATTCGTTTCTGTCCTTTTCTAGCACAGATTGGATGTTGAAGTGACTCAGAAAGTACATAATCCATGAAGTCCTAAAGCGTCAGCTGTCCTCTGGAAGGCAGCGCTTATTGTGATTTAGGATTACCAAAGCCCTTTAATGACTTTATGTAGGTGGAGAAGACATTCCCTTGTAAAGAGCCATCTTTTATACACTGTATAAAATATGCTAGTATTATGCTTTCATTCTACAATAACTGCGTGCCACAAATTATAAACAGGAACACGCAGACAAACAAGAGATGGTGAATCTGAATCTTACCAATGTGAATCTTGACATTTTTTGTTGTGGCATTAAAGTTAACCACGTGGTTCATCGGATACAAGTTGGCATTTGTAATATGTTTGTAACATGTGAGCATCTGTAAAAAAAAATGGTTTATTTACATATACATAAAATTGTCATTAGATGCGCTATATTGCCTTTTGTAATTAGACTGATTTCATTCATTCGTTCATCTTCTACAATTCATCCAATTATCCCTAGGGTCGTGGGGAACCTGTGCCTATATCAGGTGTCTTCGGGTATCAAGGCAGGACACACCCTGTATGGAATGCCAACCCATAGCAGGGCACACAAACTCACATTCACACACTAGGGACAATTTTCCAAGGTGCCAATCAAGCCACTGTGCATGTTTTTAGACTGGGGGGCTTTATGGAGAAAAAAACCCTGAGGCACAATGAGAACATGCAAAGTCTACACACACATGCGGTGCTAATCACTAAGCCACCGTGCAACCCTAGATAGATTTCCCCTCGCTAAATTATTTCTCGAGCATATTCTATCAGCACCACTGCTGCTATGTGAATATGACGTGCGACCAGGCTACAAAGACCATTAACCTTAACCTGGCAGAGGTAGAGCTGCATCTTCCACCAGACAGAACAGGAAAAGAATCTTCCTTTCATTTTACAAAAGACGTGTTTGTGAAAGACCCATCCTTTATTAGTCAGAAAACACTTAAGTACGTTTTTTGATTTGCTGTCTGTCTGAAAAAGAAGAAAAAGCAGTGTTTGTACCATATTGAAATGTATAGAATCATGTTTTTTCCATTGCATGGCATTAAATCACATTAGCATCTGTCTGAGACAAAGGTTGTCTATCATGTCTATCAAAATGTAGGAGGATTTTATTTTTATTTATACCTCGTTGCAAACTATGAAAAGAACTAGGATTGTAAACTTTGTGTTAATATGACATTGTGATATGTTCTTCAGGGTCTGTATGCAGTGGGTAACTTCAAACCCAGCGAGGACACATCTCTCCGTCAACGACCTCGTCCCCAGTCACGACCTCAGCCCCCACCCATGCAGATTCCCCCTCAGCCTCAGCCCATCATGCCCCCTCCTGCTCTCCGTGAGCCCCTGCGTCCTCTCCCGAACCTTAACACAGAGCCCCCACGCCTTCTCCAGCCCAAGAGTCTGAGCGTGCGTGAGCGTCCGACTTCAGCTCGTTCGGAAAGCATCCTGCTTCGCGGACCTCACCGTGACTCCTCCTTCAGCCTGAAGAGGGCCAGCACTGAACTGGAGTGTATTACGGCAGCGAGCCAACTGTGCCAGGACAGCATGGTGACCTTCAGCAACACCCTGCCTCGCTCACACTCTATAGGCTCAGAGGAGCCGGTGCCACGCCGTCACGCCGCCATCCACGCTTCCATGGACTCGACGCGATCCAAGCAGCTGCTTTCACAATGGAAGAGCAAGAACGAGAGCCGCAAACTTTCGTTGCAGGCAGGAGAGGGTCCCGAGGGCGGCATGGAAGCACGCTGCAGTTCCGAACCCACTGCCATGGGTCTGGACGGGCCACCGGGACAGTATATGAAGATGGCTGCTAGTGTTGTGCCATTGGCTAACCATAATGGCGGAGGTGGCGGTGGAGCCAGGGTGTCAATCCAATCAAGGCCGGGTTCCTCGCAGCTAGTCCACATTCCAGAGGAGACGCAAGAGAACGCCTGCTCGTCTCTGCAAGAGGACAGCGAGGAAATAAGCGACGGTGGTGGAATGGTGGGGAACGCAAGGTTAAAATGGATGAAGATGGCAGAGAAGAGCGCCCCCTGCAGAACTAACAACCAGCCACGGATAATGCAAGTGATTGCCATGTCTAAACAGCAGGGCATGATACACGGAAGCCCCAAAAGTGAGGGCAGCGCCGTCAGCCGCACAGGATCCATCCGTTACAAAGCACTGACAGAGCAAGACCCCGCGATAGGTATCGTGCATGTCGACGCCCACCCAGAAAACAGACCCAATTCCGACGCCGGTGGGTCCTGGAGGTGGAAGGCACCCCCAGAGCGTGGCAGCGTGCGCCAGTGTTTCGAGCTCAACGATCTCAACCGTAACTCGGAGAGCTGCGATTCCCTTAAGGACGGCTCCATGCCTGACATGAGCAACCCCCATCATCCGCACTTTCACCATCATCACCATTTTCACCACCCACACCAACACCAACAGGCCATCACCACGATCCGCGTGACGCCGGTTGAGTCAAGCAGCGAAGCGGAAGCTGCCTCTGAGACACTTTCTCTTGCCTCGAGCCGTGACTCCACCCTGCGCCGCAAAAACGTCATCCTTCTACCTGACCGAGGCCCGAGTCCGGACAATGCCAGGAACCTGCCGCACTTTTTCAAATCCTCCCCCACGCCTCCTCCCACTGTGACTTTCAAAGAGTGAACTCGAGCCCATTCCATCTCTCTTTCGTTCCAGAGTGGCCTTGCTCGCTTACCTGAATCGCAGTTCTCTGGAAAGACAGATGGGAGTCACCCTGGATATACCGTGTCTTTCCTTATTAACCTACACTGGCTCCCTCCAGCTCTGTAAAGGTGGTGTTATTTATTTTCCACCTTATTTGATGTATCCTGACATTGAAACAAACAAAAAGAAAAGCACAAACTTTTTTTGGCGACGCGTTCGGAAAGGGTGCTTTTGTGGTTTAAAGAATTTCTCATTTTATAATAATTGGTATACTAATAATACTATAATACATAAGAAAACAATACATACGTTTGTTTTTTTTTTGTTAATGATAGCAGTGTTTTCACTACCTAGCCAGGGTTGTTATTTTTGTTTTGTTTTATTTTGTTTTGTTTCGATATTCAAATATGATTGTGCTTAACAGATTTGTGCACTTGTCTCAATTGGCAACACGGAAATGCGCTTTCCGACCTTATTTAGCGTGTTGGTATATTTTTTTCTATGTAAACATTCGTAATGGGACGCATTATTCAAACCCATTCTTATATCTCTACTGATGGCTAATTATTATCCTATACATTGCTTTTCAGGCAGTAGGGAAATTGCATCACGGCGATAGTGCACTTACTATATTTCGGGATATGGAGTGATGGAGGTGTGATTCAGTCTCCCATACACACTGTGTTAGCCAGTCTTTCTTTTTTACTTAGCACTGAGGAAGGTTTTGCCTTAAGACAGACGATGAGGTTTAATTACAACTCATATTAACCTCAAATTAGAGTATATTGACGTGTCCTATTTGAATTTTATATACTGTATATTTGTTTTCCTCTTTGTTCTGATTTTGGTTTGTTCCTCAGTTGTGTGGCTTGAGCACATTTGTACAATTGTGCTTTCTGACATTGGCTTGATGGGCTGAATATTTACGCTGACGTTCCTGCTGAATTTGTTTTCCTCTTCCCCGCTTCTCACCTGCCAAGTTGCTCCTCCTCCTTCTCCTCCAAGCGACCCTTCACAAAGACTTCTGAAGAAGCACCGGTGATTTAAAACTCTTTGGTTTGATTTTGTGTGTGTGTGTGTGTGTATGTGTGTGTGAATGTGAGTGTGTGTGTCTTTTTTTCCATACTGCAGGAACTTTCTGCTAATAATCTTTCTTCATAGAGTGCCTCGGAGAGATTTATAGTGTTATTGATTTTTGTTTGTTTGGTTGGTTTTTTTGCCTATCGATTACTGTAACAATCTAAACATTGGACGGCGTTTCCGCAAGATGGTGCAAAATTAACAGAGATCCTGAACACATTTAGACACTTTTCTTTAGATATCTGATGTTGCATTTTAAGATTTGTTTTCGTTTTCTTTTTTCGTACCAAATTTAATTTGTTAGCATTTGAAATACCATATTTTCTGGAAGTTTCTGCAAGGACACCTTTTACTTACAAGATCCAGCTAAAATAACATTAAAAAATAAATAAATAAATAACTATAGAACAGCCAAAATGTTTGCCTAAATATAGTACGTCTATTATCTACAATCTTAGTTAGCTATGAAAATGTACTTAAAAGAACGTAGATTTGGAGAAAATTGTATTATAGATTTAAAAAAAATAAGAAGAAAACATTTTAGCAAACGGTTTAGCAAAATATTTGTTCATTTTTTTACCTGATAAGAATTTCTTGTTTATGAAAGTGGCCGAATTACAGCCTTGCTGATATTACCTGCACAATCTGGAGGATTGTTTTTACAACATAAACCTAATAATGAACAGTTAACAATAATAACAATAACAATAAATAACAGGTTAACAAACAATGGAATAATGCAGTAAAAAAATCAGGAATATGTGTAGTATGGAGAAAACAGTAAAACTTCATTCTTATTATTATGATGATACTATACTATGATTATTAACCGGTTAGAAATCGTGAATGTCGGCAAATCGTTGTAGTATAACTAAAAGGAATAAATGATTTCAGTTATGCACATCCTTACTAGAGTGACGGTCGCTAATAGAATAAAATGACCAGTAGTGACCTTTTATACCAGACAAATAGATACATATATTTTTGTGGAGTTTTCCTGTCCAGAAAATATGGTATAGAGTATTTGACAGTGACGACATAAAGAAGCACATCATGGTGAGTCATGGCGAGATCACACCGTGAAAATGCTCCTCATCTGTGACGATAAAAACTGTGCATTTCTACATTTCTACATTTCTAATACTTAAACAATAACCATATCCACGTTTATAAAAAAGAAAGAAAGTGTATTAATAACCCTTATATCTGTAACATGGTCAGAGATGAATTTATTCAATCATCGTTTATATAACTAAATCACTTTATGGTTTTCCTTTTTTTTTTTTTTTTTTTTTTTTTGGTCTTTATTTTTTTTTCTTCAGATTTCGACATCATGGATTTGTACAGCATGCAGGATCCGTGTCATTTTTTCTACCGGACTGTACAGTATAAATGTACTCTAAGGCTTTAACCAGATCTTATAACTGCATGGTCATTTGATACGGTACGTACTGTAACTACGGTTTCTGTTCTTGTTTTGTACATGATGCCTTTTAAATGGTGGTGGTCAGTACCTTCATGCTCTGCCATGCATTTTCTCCAATCAGCTGAGTAAACCACTAGATCTTTGTACCATTGTAAATAGATATTTGTAACTTTGAGAGAGCTCGTGTGGTGATGTACATTTAGACGAGAGGTTTGCAAAGATGTTCCACTTTCATATGAGTATTTGTTTAACGGAAGACAACAGGGTGAAAAACGTATTCTCGTGCCATAAAGAAACATCTTTTTTGGTTTTCTTTTGTTTGTTTGTTTCTTTTTGGGGGAGGGGTTGGTCTTTTTTTGTGAGAAATGGATTTTTCTGAGTGAAGTTTCAGAACAAATAATCAAACATGGGGGTTTTTGCTCTGCATTGTGTTTTTGATTTGGGGACGATATATCTTATACATATTAAAATAAATGTTTGGTATCAAGGTAAAGCTTGATTTGTTTGGTTTTTTTTTGGTTTGTTTTTTTAATGTGATGTATATATTTAGCATTTACTTATCAGACTATTAGGAATATTATAGCTTTATCAGGGTTTATGACTTTGGGTTGAGTTAAAAATAACACAATGGGTTTTTGATCAGAAATCAGAAAGCACAAATTCCTGATGTGTGAAATGCACTGACTTTGATGATGATTTCCTTTGCACTTTTTATTGTTGTCCGGTTTTGTGGTGTGGCCACGCCTACTTTCTATTTGTTGCTACTAACGTAATGTAAAATACAATTAAAACATGATTAATTCCAGATCTGCTTCTCACCACACAGGTTAAATAAAACATTAGCATTGAGAAATAATGTAACTTATATAACAAGATCTAATCTTTTCTCATAAGACGGTATGTATCCTTATTATCATTATTATTACTATTATTTTTTATTTAGTAAAATATGTACTAAGGAGTGTATTAGATAGATAGATAGATAGATAGATAGATAGATAGATAGATAGATAGATAGATAGATAGATAGATAGATAGATAGATAGATAGATAGATAGATAGATAGATAGATAGATAGATAGATAGATAGATAGATAGATAGATAGATAGATGTACAAACAAGATGTACAAATGAAATACACGGTTGGCAAGTATTGTATTGCGTTGCATTTCGTTGCCATCGATCACTACCACTATGTCACATTATGCTTCATAGAAAACCTTATATTGTACATGTTTACTCATTTAAAACAATTCATTCTCATCAGCTAAAAGGTTCCCGTGCAATATATAAAAGGATGAATTGAAATGTAATATAATTATATCATTTTGCCATTAGGATTGCCCTGTAATTGCCCATACTCGGTGCAAAGCATTTCATCCCAGACTGAACATTTGCTGAACATTTGGTCTTACTCCTCCAGATACTTCCACAGCTCTTCCACCAGTCCATCTGTTAGCGTGTGAAACGAAAAAGCCTCGCAGTCAGAGAACGCTTTTGAGGTTCACCTTCACTTACTGCCCTGCTCGGTCAGACCCACAACAAATGACCCACATTTAGCCAGCAGTCCAAATGAAGCCCTTAATATCCCTGCTTTCCCATTTGTGTCTTTGTTTGCCTGTTTCTGTGCTCGGAATGTGTAACGACGGGGCTCTATAATGGTTGTGCAGATTAAACACACAGCATGAAGCGCAGTGAAAGTGGGTCTAGTTAGCACTGCTGAATTTTGCCAACGGGCCTTAAGTAGGTCGGAAAGCCGACCTAATTCAGAAGAGAGGGCTTTCTTTTGCAGCAGCTCAAGCAGCATCCCTAAAGACTGAAGGGATTGTGTGCCCGATCAAGAATAACGCAAGGGAACGGAGACAAGACAGTAAGAGTAAGAAGCTGATGTATGAATACTAAGCCTTGTAATGATTTTGACTATGCGTGGCAAATTAACTATGAATAGAGCAAACATACTGCAAATACAGTATGCACAATCTACAACTAGATTTTATATAAATTGCTTTATTAGTGTTGAAAAAAATGGATATTTACAGTTTGACGATAAAAGACGACTGAATTATTATTTCAATGCGGAGGACCTTATTGTCCTGCCTTGGGCACAATTGTTTATCATGTGCACACAATTTCTATGTAGACTGCGGTTTAAGACATGAATGTTCCATGAAATTATACATGCAGTAGACTTCTGTAGGGGCACTGGCGAACTACTGGCATATTTACGAACTAATGCAGTTATCCAGTCATTCGTGTGGCAGCATTTAATATATAGCATTATACAGAAACAGGCCAAAAGCTTCCATTATTTATTACATAAAACATGAAACGGTGCCCCTGGAGCACAGAGGGAAGGGTCTTGCTAAAGGACCCAAGGGCGGCAGTTTGGCCATACTGAGGACTGAGGTTACTGTAGAAATGGTGGTGGTGGTCGTATAGTGGTTCAGAGCTTTGTTAGCAGGATCCTTCTCCGCTCCTGAGAGGATGAAACACCTGAACGAGCCATAGCACAGATGGTCTTCTTAAGCCTCTAAATCTGAGCAACATGTCTGTGCTACATCCACAAAGTTTACATATGATCATATTTCATATAAATGTAGGGTTCCATTAGAACACACAACGTCTATTTATGTTTGCTATGACTTTTGCAATATATTTTACACAGCGAATGGATCCTTCCAAATATAGCAGCTTTGTAGATTCTCAGAAACTGTGCAAAGTAGTTCAAAATGTGTTGAATTTCAGTATATGCTAGTGGTTTATCTGATGACTGAATTGACTGAAAAAATCTGATGGCAGAGGCCTCTTGCCTGTGTCCCTGTGCCTCACAGAGGTTTTCTCCGGGTTCTTCAACGTTCCAAAAGCATGCACAATAGGTTGAGTGGTACCTTGACCGAGGTTGACGTTCCATACAGGGTGTGTCCTGCCTTGACGCCCAAAGACGCCTGAGATAGGTACAGGATCCCGGTGACCTGAGAGAGAAGTCAGATAAAGTGGTAGAAGATGAATGAATGAAGAATATTGCTAGTTCTAAACCGAATCATAGCTACCAAGTTTACATAATATTGTCCTATTTAAAAGCTCATTTGTAAAATAAGATATCAGGATATCTTTACTGTATCTTTGACCAGATACCAGATATTAACTTATTTTCCCAATAATAATAATAACCTTTATTTGCCACATATACAACAGGGCACGGTGGCATAGTGGTTAGCACGTTCGCCTCACACCGCCAGGATCTGGGTTCGATTCCCGTCTCGGTCATGTGTGTGTGGAGTTTGCATGTTGTCCCCGTGCCTCAGGGGGTTTTTCTCCGGGTTCTCCGGTTTCCTCCCGGTCCAAAAACATGCACGGTAGGTTGATTGGCACCTTGGAAAATTGTCCCTAGTGTATGAATGTGTGTGTGAATGTGTGTGTCCTGTGATGGGTTGGCATTCCATCCAGGGTGTATCCTGCCTTAATGCCCATAGACGCCTGAGATAGGCACAGGCTCCCCGTGACCCGAGAGATCGGATAAAGCGGTAGAAAATGAATGAATGAATGAATGCCACATATACATTACAGCACAGTAAAATTGAGCAACTGTTAAAAATAAAAATGTCTTCACCCATCACTTTACTCTTATATATGAATGCTCTAACATTCATTATAGATTAAGGCTCTAACACTATAATCACTATGTTCACAATATTGTTTGCTTATTGAGATAAATTTTTTGTTGATTCCGATTTCAATAACTTGTTAGCCCCAAACCACCGTCTAAAGTTCAAACACCTCGTTCAGTCGATATGCGCATGGGCTGAAGGGAAATTGCGCAGAAGCTTAAGCATTACAATAAATGAAGCTGGGAAGCCATCCAAGATCGTTTCAAATAATGTACTTCCAACCCAGACGGATCGATGGTGCATTGAGAATTTGTTACACTGAATATAAATCAGCAGAACGTATCAAGTGGCATTGTGCCGCCTGATGACTACAAAACAGCAACTGATAAGTAAAAGAGATATTGGCCTATTGCCTGCGTAGTATTAACATATTACGTAACCATTACAGTAAATACACTGTAGATAATGGTGAAGATGCAGGGTGAAGATAAACATGAATGCATGTCCGATCCATTTCTTCCTGTTGCCCTTGATGATCAGTTCCTTATAGACAAAGCAGAATCTAATCAATAGCTTGATGCATAACCATTCTTAAGCTTTTGCACACAAAAAAAAAACAGTGTCCTATTTAGCTGCTGCAAGGCACAAAATCTGTGAGGCAAAGTACTGTAAGTTTGCCAGAGGTTGCCATGGCAACTCTGTCTCCGGCTAGAAGGAGACTGGTTCCAACCCATGTTTTTCTCTATCCATCCTGGGTTTTTTTTGTTGTTGTTGCTGTTGTTGCTGTTGTTGTTGTTTTCTCAAGAAGAAGAAACTACACACTAAGCACACACATTGTGTTGCCATGAAAGAACCAGTCTCTAACGATAAAAGGGTACGTGTTTATTACCAAAGGGTGTCCTTCACAATAAGGACACTCTGTTGTCTCTACATTCAAAAATAAATAAATCAATCAAAATAAAAGCCACAGTCTCTTTCAGCAGTCTCCTGCTGTTGATCCAAGCTCACACCAATTACCATGTTCTGTGTTTGATAAGAAAGCTGCACTAGATGAGAGCAAAGCGTTGTCTAATGAAAGTGAGAAAATGATAGCGTGTCAGGAGTTTCAGCAGCAAAAAGAAAATCGTGTTCATTATCCCTACTGAGGAACTGAGTGTTTCGATGTCCTTTCGGAAAAAAGGCTTTGAGCTTCCTTCGGAATACCGGCTCGTAGTAAATTAAAGAGAACGCTTTACAATGTTCTTAGTAGGCTCGCACAGCAAACACAAGCTGACAACTAGATTAAGCTGTTGCCTAGTTTCTGTGTTGCTACCTGATTTTTCTTCAGAGTAGCACAGTTTCCTGGCCCTTTTTCTTATTCCTAAAATAGCGCCTCAGAATAACTAGCATATCCGTAAATTAGCAACACCAGCAAGTTACTATGGTTATTCACAATCCTGTGAATAACACACGCAACACAAGTTTTAGTGTGCTGGAAATCAAGCTAAAATGGAAATGATCAGATTTTCTAATGGACTGTTAGTAGCATGCTCAAACTGATCAAATCGGATAGACAGAAATTATACTTTTCAAACTTTCTATTGTAAGAAAAGTAGTTTAACAATAACTCAATTTAATGATCTCAAGCCTGGGACAAAACAAAAGGGTATTTATAACATTTATAAGATAGTAGGCGGTAATTAAAATGGAAAAAAATGTCATATAAATCATACTTATTCTAAACAAGTCATTAGAATGAAAGAAAGAAAGTCATTATATCCACATTAATGTATCTAACGGACAGACCAATTAATTGAACTGAATTCTTTTTCATTATTGCTCAATTATCTGTGTTCTGTGTTGAAATTGAATTGCCACTTGTGCATGTTGATTGCATTTAAATAGTTCATATGTTAATATAATTTTATGTGTTATGTGAAGAGTTGGTGCTTTTTCTGTGTTGATTATTAGCAGTAGTACTATATGACTGTATAATAGAAGCGATTGAAACGTGTATATATATATATATATATATATATATATATATATATATATATATATATATATATATATATATATATATATATAATATAATAGTGAAACTGTAATTTTATCATACAAAGCATTACTGCAACACTGCAACTATTAATATATATATATATATATATATATATATATATATATTGAAAATATATATATATATATATATAAAATATATTATATATATATATATATATATATATATATATATATATATATATATATATATATATATATATATGTATATATATATATATATATATATATATATATATATATTATATCTATATATATATATATATAGGGGCACGGTGGCGTTAATGGTTAGCACATTCGCCTCACACCGCCAGGATCCGGGTTCGATTCCCGTCTCGGCCATGTGTGTGTGGAGTTTGCATGTTCTCCCCGTGCCTCAGGGGTTTTTTTCTCCGGGTTCTCCGGTTTCCCCCGGTCCAAAAACATGCACGGTAGGTTGATTGGCACCTTGGAAAATTGTCCCTAGTGGTATGAATGTGTGTGTGAATGTGTGTGTGTTTGCCCTGAGATGGGTTGGCATTCCATCCAGGGTGTATCCTGCCTTTAATGCCCATAGGACGCCTGAGATAGGCACAGGGCTCCCCGTGACCCGAGGGAAGATCGGATAAAGCGGTGGTAGAAATAGAAATGAATGAATATGAATATATATATATATATATATATATATATATATATATATATATATATATATATTAAGATATATATATATATATAGATATATAATATAATATATATATATATATATATATCTCTGACATTCTCAGCCCTTTAATAGTTGCAGTGTTGCAGTAATGCTTGGTATGATAAAATTACAGTATGTAAGCTCCAGTTATTGCCTAGCGACAAGCATTTGGCAGGAGAAGATCCCTGCATCTGTATCTGTCATTCAGGGACAGACAGGACAGTAGTGCAGCGACCGTCATCATCGCTCAGCTTCATTCAACTCATTTTGTCTCTTGAGGATTTTCTAGCACGGAAAATGGATGCCTTCTTATGACCTGAAGTATGGGTTCATAGAGTTTGTTGGCTGCATTTTTACATCCCAGAATTTGGAAAAAGAATTGGGACAATATTAAAGAAATAAAAGAATATTTGGGAGGCACGGTGGTTTAGTGGTTAGCACGTTCGCCTCACACCGCCAGGGTCCGGGTTCGATTCCCGTCTCGGCCATGTGTGTGTGGAGTTTGCATTGTTCTCCCCGTGCCTCAGGAGGTTTTTCTCCGGGTTCTACGGTTTCCTCCTGGTCCAAAAACATGCATGGTAGGTTGATTGGCACCTTGGAAAAATTGTCCCTAGTATATGAATGTGTGTGAATGTGAGTGTGTGTGCCCTGCGATGGGTTGGCATTCCATCCAGGGTGTATCCTGCCTTAATGCCCATAGACACCTGAGATAGGTACAGACTCCCCGTGACCCGAGGGAATATCGGATATAGCGGTAGAAGATGAATGAATGAATGAAGAACATTTGTGGACATGGGGACAGAATACAGTACACATACAGTACAAAATGTCTGTATAATGTATACTGTATGGCAAAAGGTAATCAAACACATGACCATCGTACCTGATTCGTTCTCAAACTGTTGCCACAAGGTTAGAAGCAAAAGAAAATCAGTAATATTTCTAATCTTATAAGATATATAAGATTTCCCTCATTAGAATGAAAGGGTCTAAACCTGTTATGGTGTAACAATGCTACTGGTCACAAAGGAAACTCCATTAAGACATAAATTGCCCATAAGAACTCGGGTGTCTTACAAAGAGCCCTGACCTCAACCCAGTTTGGGTTGAGTTGGAATCCCAGCTGCACACCATGTAAAAATGCCCATAATCAATACCCAAGGGTGTAAAATTTACTAAATGACTAAATGTGAAATTCGATATACAAATCAAGCACCTAGTACTGTGACAGAAGTTGGTAATTGTGGCTTTCGCCTCTTGATCGGAAAATTGCAGGTTCAATTCCCATCACCACCAAGCTGCCCCAGTGGGCCCTTAAGAAAGGCCCTTGACTTTTGTAAGTCGCTCTGGATGAGAGTGTCTGCCAAATGGTGTAAATGACTGTAATGGTTAGGTGCCAGCAAACATTTGTGCAGGCTCTATACTATATTTATCTAGCTTTGCAATCAATCCAAGGGCCTGTTCTCTACAATATATAAGATATACAGATGATACAATACTGTCTTTGAATGTGACGTTCTATGTCTTACACCATAACGTGAAAACTCTGGTTATTTTTATACCATTGCAGGCTTCTGTGAGGGAAACAGATTTACAGCATCTTCCTATTGAATCCTAAATATGAAAAAAATAGGAGGGTATTTGTGGCCATTTCTAGCAATAAATGCTGCTTCCAGGCTCAGGACACTCTCACACATCTGTCTTTCCTGGGGGAGATAGATCAGGGTTACGCTTTCGGAAACTGAAGTCTGAAGTGGCTGAGGTGTTGTGCTAGAGTGTGATATTTTCTTGAAAATATTATCAGAGTTGAAGTGACATGCTGATCAGTAGGGAATAGCCACAGGCCAGAACGTACCTTTTTATCATGCCTCCCATAATTCTTTTGTCAGCTGCAATGTGGCCATTGCACTGATCAAAGCTTTTCTTACAAAAACTGTAGTTTCTTCTACTGTAGTTATATTACGAAACTATTACGAAAGACAGCTCCTTGATGAACTGATGAATCTACTCTCATAGCCTCAGGTATGATATGCTGTCTATAAAATATAGAAGAGAAGCTTTTCTCAGATATTTAAATAAGTCTAAAGTACTTTTAAGATACTGACAAATACACATTTGTAGAAATTGGAGTACTGGTTAACAATACCAGTGTGGTGCATTGTATTCATTCATTCATTCATTCATTCATCTTCTACCGCTTTATCCGATCTTCCCTCGGGTCACGGGGAGCCTGTGCCTATCTCAGGAGTCTATGGGCATTAAGGCAGGATACACCCTGGATGGAATGCCAACCCATCGCAGGGCACACACTCACACACACACACACACACACACACACACACACTCACATTCACACACAGATTCATACACACACACATTCAGGGACAATTTTCCAAGGTGCCAATCAACCTACCGTGCATGTTTTTGGACCGGGGGAAACCGGAGAACCCGGAGAAAAACCCCCTGAGGCACTGGAAGAACATGCAAACTCCACACACACATGGCCGAGACGGGAATCGAACCCGGACCCTGGCGGTGTGAGGCGAACGTGCTAACCACTAAGCCACCGTGCCCTTGTGCATTGTATGTATTTCAATATTAATAGTGCAAAAGTTCATTTATTTAATGAAGACAGATCATTCCTTTAGGAAATGAGCATTGCAACTGAAGCAATGAATAGAATGAATAGAACAGATCACTAAGCTACAGCAGACATTTTCATTACTTTGTACATAGTGGCTTATGTATACAGATATAACATTAAGAACTAAATCTCCAGCTCACTTGCTCAATTTTTATTGCTTGCTTACTTGATTTACCTGACTCTATGCTAATATGAAATTACTATGGACATTATAGCTTTGCTCTAAAGTGTTGGCACCAGTGCACTAAAATAGGTGTTACTGTCTTAAATACACACAATTACTAATAAATGGTGTGGCCTGACATTCAAATCAAGAATACATAATAGAATTTATCAGAAAGTATGGAAGGCATGTCTGGTGATACGATATTTATCTGTTCGTCTAAGCTCGACCTGCTGTTGTGTAATAGAAAAGGCTATAAAGTATTGACTACTGAGATGTGTGGGATTGTGGGAAACTGTTGAGAAAGAACACGGCCTATTGTAATACTGCAGGTCTGAATCAGTGCTAAGTCACCAGTGGGTAAGGAAAAGCATGTGTGTGTGTGGTGTGTGTGTGTGTGTTTAACATTGACTCTGGGGTAGTGCTGATCTATAACGGGCTGTCATATCTCAAATCTGACATTTAATGCATGACTAGAGCTGATATTAATCACTGGAAGTCTCTTCCACTGAAAACTTGAAAGAATGGATGTCTAGGAAATGCATTTATGCCCAGAAACACCCACAGAACCACAGGAGCAAGTAACATAAATAAGCTAATGACAGCTAATAGCAAAGACAACAACTCATATTGATAACTGATAAGGTCACTTATAAAAAAAGAATTTTAAAAAATTATAAAAACAGCTTCGGTGGTGTTAATTCCAGAGGTATTTAGCTAATAGATGGAGTCAAATACATTACTAATACGAATTAATGTAAGCTAATTGGTGATAACAGATAGTTAGCCATATGTTTTGAGCTAGCTAAGGCTAACACCTAAAGCGAATGTAAAGGATAGATACGGATTAACAAATCAAATGTAAGCAGCCATCATGTTTGAACCGACCAACAATGCTAACTAACTGCCAAAAGTTATAGTTAGTTAGAGCTGACGAATGAAGATTATTAATGCCAGAGAAAGATGACTATATTTTATGTGAATGCAAAATAGGGTTAGCTGACCATAACATTGAGTATTAATGTTAATTTCAATTTAATTCAGTTTTATTTGTCACAAAGCAGGTTCACATAATACACGTAATTCTAGTGTGTGGGAATGAAAATCAGTTTGTCCTTGTTGAGCGAGCCGAGGTGACAGTGGCAAGGAAAAACTCCCTGAGAAGAACTAGACTCAACAGAGAACCCCATCCTCATTTGGGTGTTTTTGTTTGTTTGTGATTCGTGAATTTTGTTGCCATAATGCTTCCTTAGGGTCTAGTCTTACCATTAATACCAACTAATATTTGCTAAATCATTCCCATTTGCTCTCATTTGTTGGACGATTGGAGGACTGTTATTGTAGTTCAAATGGTTTCTTTTTAGGCTTTGTGATTGAATCTTCTCAGCAATTTCTTTTTCCGCTTCATGTCAATTTGAGTGGGTTCCTCATTTATACATTTCCTCATTTATTTGTTTTTTTATTTATTTATTTCAGAACTTATTATAACACCTACTGTGGAAATTGAGCCCAGCACATTGATTTGTACTGTATAACCATGCTGGATGGCTTTTTATTTATCAATATAGCGAGAACAGACTGACATGTCGGTTGAAGGTACATGTCATGAGCTTCGATACATTAAAAGGGTACAGTTTATTCGTCTTGACAACTATTCTGATATTCCTGCTATGGCCTTATGGGTGATATATGAACTACAATCAATAACATTTTTGAGTTATTTAAACTGTTCTAAATGCCTGCTTGCTTTTACCGAAAGTGAATTCAATCCATTAAAAAAGTCCCCCAAATACGTACAGGAAAAGGTTCTAGGTTCCATAATAAGAAATAACGCCACCAAGATATTGCTTCCTATAGCAAAGAGTTAACGCTGGATAAATCTGTTTAAAAATCAATTTCACGCCTGTATTTCAGCTGTGGTTTATCTCCAATCTCTCAAAGCTTTCTGTTATGCTTATATTTCTGCCTCTACAGACAAGGAGAGAAAAGGGAAAGGTTTTTTTTCTTTTTTGAAGGCACAAAAGAATGGCCCTCTACCCTCAGCCTTTTCTTCCTAACATTTGTGGCTATTTCTCTTTTTTTTTTTTTTTTTTTTAATCGAGCATGTTCATGGTTAGCTGCTTGACATACTGAGGAGGGCACTAGAAATTCACCATGGCAACCATGCCACCGCATCAACTGGAGTGTCGCGCCATTCATTCGATTCTCAGCATGGCTCGGAGTGCACTGCAGATATGGTTATAGCAGAACGAGCCTCAAACCTACACGCATGTTCATCTGTACATTATTTAATGCGTCATCAATAATGAATTAAATATGTTCACAACGACAGGTGTGTGTAATGCCTGCGTGACACTCTCTCACACATTCGTGCGTTTCATTGAGCGTGTTTGTGCATCCGTGGATGTGTGTGCTTCCTAGTGTGTGTTTTATTGAATTGCATCTGACAAACAAGATGAATTGGATATCTGCTAAATGACTGACATTTGTAATCTGGAGTTATAAATCAAAAAACAAGGCCCATCAGATCATCCTGAGACCCAAAATCTCCCCCTTTCCCCCCTCTCTAGCCATGAAGAGTAAAAAGGCAAATTTAAATAGACATTTTGATGATTGATCTAGTAAACGAAAGTCAGCCAAAAGCAAAACATCGCCGTCCGTCCCCATTTTTGCAATTCAATCTAGGACCTGTTGTCCTTTAGCACGGTGGCACAGTGCGTTAGGGGTTGAAATGCTACGGTCTACACTCCCTAAAATAATTTTTACACCAGCCATGGTGAAATGTAGCGCCATCTGCTGGCACGTCGTAAGTAAAGCATCATCCATTATTTATAATCAGGTGCAACGTCACATTTGCTGAAGGAGTATATCATGGATCATGGCGCCCCCTCCCCAAAAAAAGACAAGAGGGATAAATACAAGAATCCATTTGCATTTACATTAACATCTACGGTAAATGGCAGACGCCCTTGTTAAAAGTGACTTACTTTTATCTCATTCATACAGCTGTTATGCAGTTAAGGGCCCAGCAGTAGCAGATTGGTGTAGCTGTGATTGGAACTCAGAACCTTTGTACCCAAAGTTCAACAATCCAAAATCCTTAACCAGTCCACCATAATAATAAATAATAAAGAGACAAAATGTAATAATGTATGTTCTTGCTGGGTTTTGTTAATGTATTATTATTATTAGTAGTAGTAGTAGTAGTAGTAGTATTGTCATTTATGTAATTTATCATTATTATTTAATGTATTATTGTTTCTATTATTTATCTAGAGTGTGTTAGAGAGGTGAAGAAAAGAGTGTAGGAAGGGCAGACTGGGTGAAGAAGCATTGCAGGAGTGATTTGTAACAGAAGGCTGTTTATAGGACTGTATTGAGGCCTACTATGTTTTATGGTTTAAATGTGTGTAGGTGGAAGCTCTGTGGTTAAGGCATTGGTCTCTAGACCGGAAGATCGTAGGTTCTAATCCCAGCACCACCAAACTGCCACTAGTGGGGCCTTTGAAAAGGCCCTTAACCCTCAATTGCTCAGTTGTACGTCACTCTGGATAAGGGTGTCTGCCAAAATGACGTAAATGTGTAATACAGGGAGACAGGAGGCGGAGCTGGAGGTGGCAGAAGGTGCGATTTCCATTGGGAGTGACAATGATGGACAGGATTTTGAGTTGAGAGAGGCTAGAGTGAGTGGAAAAAGGTGGGGTTTCTTTTGAAAGAGGCAAAACAGGGCGATAAGGCTGAGGGATCTCTGTCATGTGTGTGTGGAGTTTGCATGTTCTCCCCATGCCTCAGGAGGTTTTTCTCCGGGTTCTCCGGTTTCCTCCCGGTCCAGAAACATGCACGGTAGGTTAATTGGCACCTTGGAAAAGTGTCTCTAGTGTATGAATGTGTGTGTGTGTGTGAGTGTGTTGCCCTGCGATGGGTTGGCATTCCATCCAGGGTGTAGGCACAGGCTCCCCGTGACCCGAGGGAAGATCCGATAAAGCGGTAGAAGATGAATGAATCAATGAATGAATGATTGGCTGAGGGTACTCTGTAATGGGAGCAGTTGAAAGATGATGAAATAAAGGAGGACGATGACACGCAGGGAGGTGGTAGCTCAGTGGTTAAGGCATTGGGCTCCGGACAGGATGCTTGCAGGTTCAAATCCCAGCACAGCCTTTGCACAAGGCTCTTAACCCTCAACAACTCATTAATAATACTAGATAAGGGCATCTGCCAAATGCTGTAAATGATGATGATTATTAACAGTTTGCATTTATTGATGCTATTGATGTGATCCTTGTAGCTACAGTAGTTAAGGCCAGGTCCGGACTGCATTGAAAAACATGCAACACAATTCATGGTACCCCACCATATAAATATATGTAACTCTATCTTTGAACTGTACCTTAGAACAACTTTTAAGCAGCAAAACAATGTGCAACCCTAAAGCGCACTCCTGCATGCTCTTCGAGGTCACAAACTCATCCGCCCCAATTAATCTGTCACAAAGAGACAAGTTAATGACAAGCTGCTAGCACACTATGTCCACGCTGATCGCATCAAGACTCGGCTGAACTCTGGCTGTGAAAATAATATATTTTCAGTTTCTGTCAGCGTTTGTGAGCTGTTATGAGTTTCTGTTCTATAAGTGGACTAAGAGAACTTGTATAAATAAGTACAGCATATTGCTCATGAACACTATATCACCCCGGTGTTACAAATGATGTAAACACATAGCACTTTAATAAGAGCTGCCAGAGGTCTTCAGACATGCACATGGCACCGATAACACTGTAAGGGTGCTATTCTGTGCTTAAACATAAATGATGAAGATTTATGTTTAAGCACAGAATAGCACCCTTACAGCAGCCTTATCCCCCATATTTATTGTATATATATATATATGTGTGTGTGTGTGTGTGTGTGTGTGTGTGTGTGTGTGTGTGTGTGTGTGTGTGTGTGTATTTCAAATGTATTGTTTGTTATAAATATATTGTGATAAAATATATTGCTTTGGGTTCATGTGATACAATCACAGTATGTCAACTTTATCTCAACTTTCAGGTATTTGGCCTCTGCCTTTGAATTAACACTGACTCTTTTATTTGTATAGCATGTAGAGGTGGCGGTAGCTCAGCGGTTAAGGCATTGGCCTCTGTACACTAATGTCGCAGGTTCAAATCCCTCCGCCAAGATGCCACTAGTAGTCCCTTGAGCAAGGCCCTTAATTCTCAATTGCTCAGTTGTAAATCGCTCTGGATTAGGGCACACCAGCAGCAAGACAAGCGTTCGGTTAATCTTGGGGTTGCCAGTAATGTTTTCTTAAAGGACTCTGCTTGCAAAATATACCTATTCTGACCTTGGCTGTCACTTATAGGCAAGGCTTTGCATCAGGTTGTGACCTTTTTATTGCTACGCTGTGTGCGGTTGAAGAGAAAGAACAGGGTGTGGGACAGGTGGGCCTGAAAGGGCAGCAAGTTCAGGTGTACATAAACAGCTTCTTATTTTAACATGCTGAGTGCACGCATGACCTCCAACTAGTGCAATGTCAGAATAACAAGCATGCTATTAACGTGAGTTTTACCTAAGAATCAATACTAATATGGTATTATTTTTTTCGTCGATGCTTTTCACTGAAAGTTTTATGTAAACGTAATGGAAAAAGAAAAAAGAAAAAGAAAGTGTAAAGGCCCAATCACGTACAAATTCACAAAACAAGATATAGATAAACATAGATATAGATATGTATTCATTTTATAGCTTTTATCTCGGGAGTGCCGCTGCAATACACTGCATTGTCAAGCAAAATCAAATCTGCTTAAGTTGTATTGACTTTGTTTGACGCAGCATACCACAATTTCTTAGATCCATAACTGCTTACTTTTTTTAAAGCATTTCAAACCAAACCAACCAAAATATAAAATAGTATATCACTATGGCCTTAGTAGACTGTCAAATAGGAGCCCAGTGTCATTCCACAGTAAAGGGAATGACTAACTTTTCATGTTTTAATTTGTATTTTGTTGACTAAGGCTTCGGACTATGGCTTGGGATGAAAGGAAGATTGACAGTTTAATTCTAAAGACTGCTAAACTCCCACTGCCGCCCCTCTGAGCAATGTCTTTAGCTCTTTTTGCACCAGAGTTGATTTACAGCGGCGGACCCTATGCGCTATGATCCTGATTATTTATAGTCATCTACAACATCCACCCGCTGGCACGTTCAAATCTGATCATATTGACCTTGGCCCTCTAAATTATTGGAGACGTCGAATGCCGCCTTCTTTCTAGGCTATGTCTCTCCTTTCATTAGAGACCCCAGCAGGAATGTAGCATTCTAACATGCACTCGTTTTTCATAGGCCCTGTAAATAACTACAGGAACGCCTAACACCTGACCGGAGTGTGCGAGCTGCCAGCTGTCAGGATGATCTGTGACACAGGTTTTTTTTTTGTTGTTTTTTTTTTCCTCCACAGGAGCACATGCAGAGTGCATGAGTTCAGTTCAGAAGACATCATGGAGACTGTTTCTGACGACATTACACAGCCCGAGAAAGCAAATTTGAAATTCTTTAAAGGCCATGCCACAGACTTGCTATTTTAACAATAATGAAATCAGTTCATGTAATTGATTGTTTAGTTGTATTATGTTAATAAATCGAACTAACTAAATAACACGGAATATACTTTCAACTTTTTATCTGTACAATTTACTTTTCAATTGAAAAGAGGTTTTGCCCACTGCACTTGTATTAAGTTAATAGAATCACCCTAGTGCACATAATGCAAAAAATAATGCATTTACACAAACAATTTCCAGACTATGAATGTGCTCTCTTCTGATTGGTGCAGCTTGTGTCAGTCATCCTCATTTCCCCACCCATAGCACCTGCATGTCCTGTTAAAGGGCAGTAGTAACACTCTGATCATTTTCCCTTCAGAAGACTTGGTGAGTGTGTGTTCCTTTTTTTCTACTACAGAGTTTAAACAATTTAACTAAAAGTTGCTTTTTTGTAATAGCATTTTTGTCAGGCTGGCCTCTATCTAATTATTAAACACCTTCATTGTTAAATATAACAATTTATTATGAATAGTTATACACTAGGATAAGTAAACATGACCAAATAACTAAATAAAACGAATAATATGTTTTACTGTATCACGCTGTAATAATGTTATAACATAAACAATCACTCATACTGAATTATTATTCAATTATTGTTTCTTGGTTTTTTTGGAACAGTGAATCAGACTCGGTTATTGTTGTGGTTATAGGTATAAGAATTTATAAGATCGTTATCTGAATGAGCCGAATGAAGAAAATACGCAGAAGTTCTTTCATTATAATTCTTAATTCACTTTTATTTCTATATCAAAAGTTGCACTGAAGTTGGCGCACAATGAATCCGATCTGCCTTTATTTAGGCCTTGTTGTGATATTAAAGATAATAAAGCGATGGCTGGTGGCATACATGTGAACAGGAGCTATATGCAAGAATATGATTATATTGAACAAAAGGTTATAATATCTTAAATACAAAGCACAATGCCAGTATGTATGAAGTGTTAACAAATGTGATTGCATGTCAAAAGACATATTTCTACATGCACAAGGGCACTTGCTGGAGAATAGTAGTATTTGGTGACCTCAGTGAGGTCAAAGTTGATGTTTTTTTTTTTTCCCCTACTCGTTTAACTGTTGGGTGTTAACTAATCTGTTAATGCAACAAAAATTGCACATCAAGTTCCTGGAAGCTGCCCTGATGGATTGAATGACACGCATGTGTTGAAGTGAGAGTCGTTCACGCTCAGGTTTTAACCTCTTTAAGCATCTAATGAATCATGGCCCAGTGTGCTATGACACATTCTCCGCTTAGTCCCTTTTCGGTTTGTTGCGAAACTTGTCTTAAAGATTTATTTATTTTTTTTAAATGTGATTTTTTTTTTTAAATTATTATTACTATTATCTGAGTTTGCAGCATGATGCAGTTGTAACAGTCGACACTCTGAAATTCTTCATGATTATGTTATTGTTTTTATTGCCTCCATTTGCATAATTAACTGTTTGATGGACACTTTTAATTATGCGAGAGCAATTATCAAATGTCTGCAGTCATTTTCATAGTTTATAGTAATACCTGTGTGTATGTACCTAGGGTTTGCACGGTTGTTGAATGCAACAGATGCCACTGGAGATTTGTGGTTTAAGTCATTGTTGATCAGATTAGTGCAGATTAGAGGAAACGCCCTCCTGAGGAAATGGACGTGTGGAGCCACAACGCGTATGTTTTCGGTCTCGGCCCATATGTCATTGTCTCAGTGTGAAGCTACGGCTCAATTTAATCGAACTTTTGGGCAATGGATGAATAATAATTGTATATAATGAAGAATATGTTGTTTACGATATGGTTGAAGAGGCATTATGCGTTTGGGATGGCCATCCATCCATCCACTTTAGTACAACTACAAATCGTTGATAAACAGATTTCGTTTTGGCTAAAGGCCAATGCAAAAATGAACTTAAGGAAATTGGCATTTTAAACATTACTAATGTAATAAAAATGTGTCTTATAAGATACAAAGGCATCTCCATCTATCTCGTTCGATCATCGATCTGGGATGTGGTAGCCTAGTGGTTAAGGTGTTGGACTCTGGACCGGAAGATCATGGGTTCAAACCCCACCAGTTGGCCCTTGAGCCCCACTAGTGGGCCCTTGAGCAAGGCCCTTAACCCTCAATTGCTCAGTTGTAAGTCGCTCTGGATAAGGGCGTCTGCCAAATGCTGTAAATGTAAAATCTATTCACTTGTACCTAGAAGTTTTGTGGAAGAATTAAGGTCAGGGTGATGATGTCACCTGTCGTTTGTCATCACCTGTCATCACAGTGGGGTTCGGTGGGTCCGTAGCGCCAAGTGGCCTGCTATCTATTCCTAGACTTTGCTTCAGACCTCTGGGAATGCAGGAAGCAGGAGGGGTTCACATACACATTCTCACGAGTGTGTGTGTGTGTTTGTGTTTAAGAGTGTGTGTCCTGCTGGAAAAGTCTTATGTTTAAGCAGCTGGGTCTGAACGGGACTTTCCGTTTTCTTACTTACCATCCATCCGGCTTTGACTGTTATTGGATCCCGCACAGTTTTAGTGGATGCTAAATGTTGTTCCACTTGTGTTCAGTATTTGATGTGAGCTAATGATGGAAACCTAAAGAAATCAACAAACCAAACCACTATTTACCATCCTGAAATAATCATACTTGTCTGAAATCATATCAAAATTATTTATAGTCTTGTTTATGTGGTGTCGCAAATTTACTGATGTGATGATATGGAAAGTATAGATACATACATACACACATACATACATACATACATACATAAATACATATATACACACATACATGCATACATATATACATACATGCATACATACATACAAACATTCATAAATACATACACACATTCATATATATATATATATATATATATATATATATATATATATATATATATATATATATATATATATATATATATATATACACACACACACACACACACACACACACATACATACATACATACAATCCAAACTATCATTGTCATCTGGAATTTACAATTAGGATTATTAGAATTTAAGTTATTAGGATGCCAGAAGATGGGATTCAGTGTCAATCCACTCGTAATTTAAGCAGTCTATATCTTTGTCTGTGAAACCTACATTGTATCGATCATAGAATATCGACCACATTTCCATGTATGAAACATGCATACTTACACTGATCATGCTGCCCTGATTTACAAGAGTGCTGAATGATGACTGGCTGCGATGACCAAATCCTATCAGGCAGATTATTTTTGGAGTCCATGTGTGGGTCAGAGCCTCCACACATGCTATTCCTATTATAACAGAGAGGTGGAGAGCGGCATGAGTCTGCTGATTTCCTAAACGATCTTCAGTTACTGCATATCACATTCAGCTCATTTAGTCCAATCCACATCCACTCAGTACATTAATCGGATATCAAACTGACAAAACACATTCGGGAATAATATTTATCTGGAACTGAGACTTGTTTTTCTCTCTAGAGTCACAATGGAAGAGGCCGAACTGTTAAAGGAGAGACTTCAAGCTATAACAGTAATCTTTTATTTATTAATTACAAAGAGTACATGAAGGACTGTAATCATGTTGATTTAACAAACTTGAATAAAAGGTTTCTATTAAAAAAATTATTGTATAACTCACTTATGATTTTTTTTAGATATACATAAATATGTATATGAATTAAGTTATGTATATGTAAATGTATTATGCAGAATAAACGCAAAGTCCAGGAGGACATTGCTTCAAGGAGGCTGGATATTGACAAGGAAAAATTTAAACTGCAGCAGCTGAAGGTGAATTTTAGTGCATGTATAGTGTGTGCATGTGTGTGTGTATGTGTTTGTGTGTTATATATAATTTCCATAACTTTTTATGTATGTGTTTTTGCTAGATAGTTTAAGTATTTCAGGGACAGGTAGAAAACATAATAGGCAAAAAATGACCTACATTTTTAGTGTGTGTGTGTGTGTGTGTGTGTGTGTGTGTGTGTGTGTGTGTTCAAGAAAACCTCAGATTCTGTCTGAGCTCTTCTGGCACTGGCATCAAGACCTGGCACCCGCAACCATGCCAGTGTTAAAGCCAGAGTTTTTCTCCATTATTATGTTTGATGTAACCATTAACTGTACAATGCATGATTTTATACCTTGTGGTCCTGCCAGATGATTCGCTCTTTCCATGTGCAGGGCTTTATTTTAGTAGATGTGTTATTATATATATAAAATGGTTAAATGGTCACATCTCTATAATTAACCATGCAAGCAATATCTGTAGAAGTGGCCTTTTTTGTTACATCACAGAAAAAATCAGCAAGAGATCTATGGCTTATGGGTGGTACAAGTACCGGAGCTGCCCAGAAGGAGCAGAAGGCTCACGATGTTATCCGGCAGACCAAAGAATTGCAGAGCAACATTCATCGGTAAGCGGACTCCTCCTTTCGATATGTAGATATTATTGTGAATTTAGGGATCAAGTATACATATGATACTCCATTTTATTTGTAAAAGCTTGAGAAGCAATTCTTAATTGACTGCTGCACCACCTCGATTTCCTCACGTGGACCGATTCCAAAGATATCTGATATGAAAATAAGTTTTTATTGCCAGAAGGAACCAAGTTTCCTTTCTGCTTAATTAAATTTAAATCCTAGAAAGCTTCTGCTTATTGCACTTATCATTGATTAAAATTAGCATAGTATAGGTATATATAGGTGCCAATAATTTTGTCCAGTCCAGTTTTGTGTGACATTATGTCAAATTAGCTTTTTATCCCTCCCTTTTTTGTTTTGTTACAACACACAAAGGGAATAAACATATGTATAGCAATATATATATATATATATATATATATATATATATATATATATATATATATATATATATATATATATATATATATATTCACCACCATGTCCCAGTTTAAAGGCAGTTTACAGAACTGTAGTTGAATTTACAGAACTGCATTTTGTTCCACTCATTTGCCTGCTTTTATGGCAGAGAATAAGAATGAAGCATGATGCAACAGAGATGCAACAGTGTGATGCTATGAGCTATTATAGGTTGATATAGATGCCCTCTACTTGGCAATCCTGGTGTCTGTCTCACTTGTGATGAATTTGTGAAATTACTGAGACAGACGATAGGTTCGTGCCGTACATATTTCACAAAGTCGACTCACACACTGCTGCCAAATATTTCCTTACGTCACGCTTATTGACCTGCAACACCCTCTTGCTATCTCTGGATTATTCCACGTTGCTAGTAAATGACAAAGTGCTAGGCATTGTGCGATTAGGGAAAAAAAATCAATGCAAACAGTGTGGCTGGCTGGCATCGAACCGTGTCTGGATTCTGTACCATAGCTCATCTGCGGTCTGTTGGAGCCAAGGGGAGGGGGGGGGGTCTAGAACCAGTCAACCATCCATCCAATTTCACTTATGTCACATAATCACTGTGTCCTGTAGGATAGAGAAAGAAATCGAGGCTCTAGAAAGAGAGGAGCTCAACATCTCCACAAACGAAGGCCTCATCCTGAACAGGCTAAAAGCCATTGAGAAGTCCACAGCAGACATTATTAAGGTATTATTGCCTTTTTTGTTTGTTTGTTTGTTTACAGAATATGTACATAGCATTACAGAGTAAAGTGAATGATGTGATGCAGGTCTCATCTCACCTCGGCATTTTTCATTTCCTTTCAGGCAGCGAATGAAAATTTCAAGTCAGGTAATGAAAATAGAAAACATGTTATTAGAGAATTAGCAATTTCCCCCTGATTGGTGAAATCATTTTTGTCTACTATATATTTTTCAATGCTCGTTGCCGAACCTATCCCGGTTTATTCAGGAATTCCAGACGCTGGAAAATCTTACACCCCTTTAACCTTGCGGAAACAGACACCTGTGGGTCAGAGACCTAAACGTGACCAACCTGGTAAAAATTGTTCCTTCGACTTAATTGTGATTTGATGGTGATAAATCGGTTTGATTGATCATCAGTATAGTGGATTGAATATCTCATTATTATATTTTTATATTACACAGCTTTGTTTGCAATGGAAATCAATGTTCAGAAGGATCTGCGCACCGGCGAGAGCCGCGTCCTGTCTACCTGCACGGTCCGGGCCCAAGAATTACAGCAGCGTGGCATCAAGGTGTACGACGATGGGCGTAAGTCAGTGTATGCATTGCACGGTGCCTTGGATCGACCTGAACCCAATGGAGTGGACGAGCTAAGCCCTAAAGAGGTAGAGGAGCTCCTGAAACAGGCCACGGAGAAAAGAAAGAAGCCTCAAGAACGGTCTGAACATCACAAGAACCACCAGAACAGCCCTAGCTCAGAGCTTCGTAATTTGGAAATGAAAGAATGGCCAGAGTTCGAGTACAATCACACGGCTGTACACTATCCCTACCAGGAACCTGCTCACAGGTTCAACCATTACAGCAACGGCGGCAATTACGAGACTGAATCGAGATGTGATCCGAGACAGATTTATGACTCCTGTGAGCGACACCCAAGGACCGAAAGTCAGCGTGTGAATCAAGTACCTCCCCACAGAGAGGGCCCTAAACTCAGCATCCTGAACACTTTGCCTTCGGAAGAACCCGTCACTATGATCTTCATGGGGTATCAGACAGCCGAAGACCCAACACAGGACACACAGAGCTTTGAGGGCTCCATTCAAGCAGAGCTCGTCATTATTGACGATGGTGAAGAAGAAACCTTCACTAGCGCTGAACCTTTCCAAAAAAGGCCCATAAATTCTCTCCTGAATTGCAATTCCAACAACGCGTCCACACGCCTGGTCTCAGAGACGCCACCCCCAGGTAGAAAAGCAAGACTAAAATACTGCTGCTCGCTAATGTAGCACGAAACGACTTCTCTTTCATTAACTCTTTCATACTTTCCGGAAGCTTCTAAGAAGTATTTTCTGCATGTCCTATATACATGCAGAAAATATACATGCATACAACGCCGCTTTTTCTGCGTGCCGAATTTCCTTCTGCTCTGTCTTAACACAATCGTTTGTGTAAAGCTTTTGCACTGACACATTCGACAACGTGTAATTTGACATGAAATTATATATTTACAGTAAATACATTTAATATTCTGAAAAGACATCGATAAGGAATGTTTTAATATGTGAAATTAATAGTGAAAATAATTCTAGTGGCTTGGCTAGAAGGTCGTTCCAGAACAGGCACCTCAAGCAGTGATCGAGGATTGGAGAGAGCATAATGCTGGTCCGTTTTATTGACTTTGTAGGTGAATATCAGCGTTTTAAATCAGCTTTGGGCGGCTACAGGAAACCAGTAGTGGGAGTGTAGGGGTGGGTGTTGTGGGAGAAGAAGGAGAGGAAGGATGAAAGCAAGCTGACTATTTGTGTATGTCGGCCTGAAATACACAACATTTTGTTTACTCCTTAAAATCCATTAGTTAGTCATAAGTGTCGTTTTTTTAGAATAGTGATTATGATGGTCGTGCTAAAGGTTTGTTCATTATATAAGTGTTATACAGGGTTGTCCAAAAAGATGTTACCACTTACATGGGATTGATTTTTATAGAATAGAATAGTCTTTATTTGTCACATATACATTACAGCACAGTGAAATTCTTTTCTTCACATATCCCAACTTGATATTGATAGCTGGAGTCAGAGCACAGGGTCAGCCATGATACGGCGCCCCTGGAGCACAGAGGGTTAAGGGTCTTGCTCAAGGACCCAAGGGCGGCAGCCTGGCCATACCCGGGCTCGAACCCCGATCTTCCCATCAGCAGCCCAGCACCTTAGACCACTGAGCTACCCCCTCCCCTTTTATTTGAATAACATAATAAAATACACTGTGGACTGTACACACGTCCAAATTAAGCTATTGCACTCCTTCGACCTTGGTTCTCTATGCATGTGCAAAATCTTTTTTGTAATTTTTTTGTAAAATTATGTAATACCATATGAGTGGTAACATCTTATTGGACAACCATTTCAAAAATCTGTATTTGAAATCCATGATTTCATCATTTAAATTAATTTGCATTCTGAATTGTGTGTGTTTTGCATTTGTAATACATATGACAAAATATAAGTAGTTTGTTCCTCAAGTATATATATATATATATATATATATATATATATATATATATGATATATATATATATATATTGCCCTGCGATGGGTTGGCATTCCATCCAGGGTGTATCCTGCCTTAATGCCCATAGACCTCCTGAGATAGGCACAGGTTCCCCGTGAACAGAGTGAAGATCGGATATAGCGGTAGAAGATAGAATGAATGAATGAATGAATGAATGATATATATATATATATATATATATATATATATATATATATATATATATATATATAAAGGCTATAAGAATGCACTATAAGAATGTGAAAGATTAGTGGTCTAATTGCACATCTCATTCTGTAGATGGCAGGATTTTCATATTTAAATTCAGCATCCACACACACCTTTGCCAGTGGATAAAACACAAAAACACAACTGTACCTTTCTTCATCTTCACATTGCTTCAGGGGTGTGTACAATCTTTTGCACACACCTGGAAGCCGATTGAATATTTTAGCAATACCGAACATGGATGAATATGGCTATAGGAACAAACCTAGCATTTATAATTTGCCATCTTGTTTATACCATTGTTTCACTGTTGAATTGTGTTTGCTTGAAAGATGTTGCCTTATTTGCTACAACATTATCTAAGAGAGTAAAGCAACTAAAAGCTAACGCATTACTTTGTTCTTTAATGCATGCATCGCATTATTACGTATGTATGTATTTATGTATGTATGTATGCACTGCACTGTTGTTTCTATAGCAACAACTTACACATGCACTTGAATGTCATCAGTCCCCTAAACCTCATCAGTGCATTAATTCTCAGATGATATTTCTGTGTGAAGTGATACATTAGTGCATGTCTTGATATTGAAGAGTTAATGTATTAAAAAAAAAATAGTCTCTTTTCTGTTGATTTCATCAAGTGATGTAGAGAGTTTGCTCATGTTAATGTGTGCTAGAGACATTATAAAAGCACGCTCACTTATATAACAATAACACCGTAAGCCAGTAGCCATAACACCCTGTAGCCCAAGATTGGTTGCCCATTGAAACTAAGCAGGAATGAGCCTGGTTAGTACCTGGATGGGTGACCACCTGGGAAATCTAGATTGCTGCTGGAAGGGGTGTTAGTGGGGTGTTAGTGAGGCGCTTACCCTGTGGTCTGTGTGGGTCCTAGCACCCCAGTATAGTACAGGGACAGTGTCAATTAAGAACCATCTTTCAGATAAACCGAGGTCCTGACTCCCTGTGGTCATTAAAAATCCCAGGATGTCTTTGGAAAAAGAGTAGAGCCGTGTCCTCGGCATCCAGGCCAAATTCGCACATTGGCCTCTGACCATCACGGCCTCCTAACAATCCCCATATCTACTGATTGGCTTCATCATTCTGTCTCCTCTCGACTAGTAACCTGGTATGTGGTGGGCGTTCTGGTGCACTATGCCTGCCGTCGCATCATCCAGGTAGATGCTGCACACCGGTGGTGGATGAGGAGATCCCCCTCACAAAAGTGATTTGAGTGTCCAGAAAAGCGATATATAGTGATATGATTAAGTTCTTCCTCTGTTGATGCATTCTGTTTGACTTTTCTGTTTTTAAGCAATATATCTAAAAAATTTGTGTATATATATATATATATATGAGCTTCTGACAACATTAATATATTTATTAGTGTTGTCGGGAAGTGGTAGCTCAGTAGGCTCCGGACCAGATGGGTGCACGTTTGGGTCCCAGCACCGCCAAGCTGCCACTAGTGGGCCCTTAACCCTGAACTGCTAAGCTGTAAGTCATTCTAGATAAGGCCGTCTGCCATGTACCCAACCATTAGGTTTGCACAAGCCAATGCATTCCTGGTGCTGGTCCCAAGCGGGGATAAATGAGATAGTTGTGTTAGGAAGGGCATCCATCATAGAACATGTGCCAAACCAATTCACAACAACTGTGGCGACCTCTAACGGGAGCAGAAGTGATACTTCAAAATATGAATTATAAATTCCAGACTTGCTTTGGCTAGTAAATGCCATCTGGTGCAAGGTCACAATAGTATACTATATGGATCAAATTAGAATATCAATAAATATGTATTGTATTGAAGTATGAATCAGGACGCCTGATTCATACTTCAATACAATACATATTTATTGATATTCTAATAAGCCATGCTTCTGGGACGATGTTCCACTAGAAGACCTGGGGTGCACCAGTTTATCTAAAAGGTATTCAGTAGGGTTGAGATCAGAGCTTTATACCTGGCTGGTATCTTCTACTCCAGCCCATGTCATTCATATACTTACTGACAAGCTGGAACCGTTTTAGTCTCTTAGTTCAAGTTGTACATTACTGAATCTACTGGGAAGAATCGCATAAGGCTGGGCAAATCAAATGTCCATATATATATAACATTCAACATTTCTTAACTACTATATGTTTATGAAATAGGGTTTATTTTACACACATGAAAAAAATATACATATTTTCTATACATAGCAAAACATTAATGACACGATTCATAAACGTAGAGTATTTATCATTCAGAAAAGGATAAGGCATGTTTAATACATTTGTTGCATTATTTTCTTTTGCTCCTGATCCCATTTTTTACTGGTGTTGCATCCAATCATAAGTGTAAAAGCAATTTACACTTCAAACCGTGTGTGAGGCTCCAGCGTGTTTCCTTCTCGCACTACGGCTGAGCATGAACTACAAATATGCACAAATCTTGGGAACATGAAACTATTCGGTTTTGAGTTCAAGAGACGAACAAATGCAGACAATCGTTTAGGCTGTTGTATTTCCAATCCATTCATTTATCCATCTAATATAAATTGGAAACATTTCCATTGTGCATAGTCCTAAACGGGAATTCAGGCACAGGAGAACAACATATTCAGCATATTCAGTAACGGTGTATAGCAGGATGTAATATAGTGAGTAAATGAACAATTATAAGTATATACACAATATGTATAATATGTATGTATATACATATATAAACAATATACAAATAAACAATATGTAAACTGTACACACAAAAAAAGAAAGTTATATACACTGATAGTGTGTGTGTGATCAGCTGGAAGCAGAGTTTAGCAAGGAAACAGCTGTAGAGAAAAAAGCTGCTTTTCTTGGTCTACAGGCTCCTGTAGCGCCTCCTAGAGGGCAGGAGGACAAAGAGTCTAGGCAGGATGAGAGAAGGCACTCCAGCTGCGTCAACAACGCTTTGGGAACGAGTGTCACATACCCACAGGCTGACCAATCCCTGTCTATTGTGGATAGTGTTGCAAATGTCCTGGAAGGTCACTCGAGAGGAAGCGGTCTTAGAGTATTTAGGTCTTAGCATTTCACATGGTTGTTGGTATATTACACATATTGAAATTATTGTAAAATTTTGTCTTTTATGATTATGAGTTTAATTCGTTCTGGGACGTAGCTTGTTAGCCGAGAAAAGCTCCCCACAAGAAATAATGTAAAAGCTGTTCTAGACGAGCAAAAATATTACTTTTCAAATGATAATACAACTAATATGCATGGATATTATTTAATAATAGCATTTAGTAATAGTGCCTTAATAGCATTCTTTATTGGGCATTTTATCTTTGAGAAGAGTGGATAATGGAATATTTAAACTTCAGTATGTCCGCACTAAATAATGATACAGCACTGTAAGAATTAGTGGTTAGCATGTTCGCCTCACACCTCCAGGGTTGGGGATTCGATTCCCGCCTCCACCATGTGTGTGTGAGTTTGTATGTTTCCCGTGCCTCAGGAGGTTGTACTCCGGGTTCTCCGGTCCAAAAACATTGAACCTACATATTCCCTAGTGTGTGTGTGTGTGTGTGTGTGTGTGTGTGTGTGTGTGTGTGTGTGTGTGTGTGTGTGTGTGAAAGTGAGTGTGTGTGCACCCTGCAATTCCATACAGGGTGTGTCCTGTTTTGATGCCTGAAGACGTAGGTTCCCTGCGACCCGAGAGAGAAGTCGGATAAAGCGGTAGAAGATTAATGAATGATTATGAACACACACACACACACACACACACACACACACACACACGCACACACACACATATATATATATAATATAGAATCTATTGTTCAGTTGTTTATTCCCCACCTTTCAATATTCTCTCAGTCTTATATAAGCAGTCTCTTTATGCTTTAATGCGCTTTTGCAAAACCAGAAAACTTTCACTGCGCACGAGTCAAAATGGCAATCTTTTTTTTTGTTTCAAAAAAACAAAAAACCTAAAGATTGGCTTTCAGTCTGCTGTGATTCTAACAGTATTATTCTTGAGCACAGAAGCATGGCCTTGCCATAATCCCCCGCAGTATTTCAGCTGACGGAGAGTTGAACCGATTGCTTTTCTCTCCCACTCACAGCTTCCCTGAGCAGCCAAACGGTATAGCAAGAGGCAGAGGATGGAACACAGTCTCAACGTCTCCATGGAGGAAAATTGAAGATTGCTGACTACATCATCAATCAAAGACTCAATCAGAAGAACATTAGGTATCCAGTTGGGAAAAAAAAAACTTCTGACTTTGCATATGGATAAAATTCTTGATTTGAGTGTGAGTCATCATTAAATAATTATAATTTATTTCTCTCAGCACCAAATTTCATAGGAAACCAGCTCTTACACACACACACACACACACACACACACACATAATATAATATATATATATATATATATATATATATATATATATACACACACACACACACACACACACACACACACACACACACACACACACACACACACAGTATGTATATATTGTATAGCGTATTGCAAGTTACATAACTAACAGCACCCATGATCAGAAAGTCAATAATGTATCCAATATTTCCTAAGGCGGTAACAGCATGTACCCAAAAAAAAATGTTCTGATGCTCTAATGGCTAATCTATTAATAATCTTTTTTTTTCCCCCTCGCTGTGTTTTTGGCTGTCATACAACATTCCCATATACATATAAAATTTATATATACATATAAAAAAAAAAAAAAAAAGGTTGGGACTACATATATATATATATATATATATATATATATATATATATATATATATATATATATATATATATATCTACTGATTTAAAATGTTGTAATGGGGCAAAAATCATAAGCTTTACTAAAAAGAAATAACTGTTAATAATAAAAAATAATAATAAAACCGTTAAAAACTGAAATAAATTGATACATAATTATTTAGTCAGTAACATCAAAAGTTTCTGACATTCTGTTGACATGCACATGGGACAAAGACGGAAATCAATATTGTATGTCTGTGATCTTCAGGCCCTCAGGCAGCACCGCATTAAAAAAAAAAAAAACCGGAATGGTTCTGTAATGGAAATCTTTACATCGGTTCAGACACGCCTCCTGATATCATGTGACATCCAGCTGTATCATGCACAGAAGAAGGCACATGTGAACATGATCCAGAAATGCTGTCGTCTTCTTCTAAGGCAAAGTGAAAACCTGTTCTGTAGTCGGATGAATCAAAATATGAAATTTGGTTTGAAACCATGGACGTCATGTTTAGGTTAGATTCATCTTGTCATTGAAGAAGAAGAATAGCCTTTATTTGTCACATATACATTACAGCACAGTGCAATTCTTTCTTCTTATATCCCAGCTAGTTTTTGGACGCTGGGATCAGAACGCAGGGTCAGCCATGATATGGCTCCTCCTGGAGCACAGAGGGTTAAGGGCCATGCTCAAGGACCCAAGAGAGGCAGCTTGGCGATACTCCCGACCATCTGATCAGCAGCCAAGTGCCTTAAACCATGGAGCTACACCTCCTCCTTCGTACACAGTTCATGTACAGAGCCATTGAAATACAGTAAAGAAACTAAAGAGAAAAGGCTAAAGACCAGCCATAACATCCACCTGATGTTCAAATGCACACGTCTCTGGGATGCATTAGTTAGCGCTTATGTAATTGACAGCTTTCACATCTGGAAAGACACTATCGATGTTTAGATCCATATGACGTCTTTTCCATGAAGGTCAGCTTCAATTTAGAAATCAAGTGCTGGACTGCGATCCAGACATTTACTAATAAAAAACGTGCATCTTTTAAACAATAAATATGATATAAAAAAAAAATACCCAGGACTGTTGAACAGCTCGAATCCTGTGAATAGGACAACATTCCTCTCTGAAAACACCAGCAACAGTTAAATAGCAGTTAATTCTACGCAGTGCTCAACTTTTTTTTTAGGCCATCGAATTCAAAATAATCGTATTTTTGGCTTTAAAATGTACATATTCTCAGGTTAAACACTTTTGTTTTGTTTTGTTGTGAATAGAATAATGGATTTCATTTCATTCAAATCATTTCTGGGTTTTTTTTATCATTGCATTTTCATAGTGTCCCAACTTTTTTTGGAATTGTGTTATAAGGAAAAAAACAGCAAATATTAAAAAAAAAAAAAAAAAAAACTTTGCAAGGTCCCAGGCTTGATTGTGCACTTGGGTTATTCTTGGTAATGTCATACTACTATTTATGATGATTTATATGTTATAATTAGTATAGACTCATTTCTAGTATTTGCTTCATTTAATGACAAATATATATCCAGCACTTTTTTTTCTACTAATAAGCAGATCTGGCACGAATGCTGACTTCTCCATCATTAAATCTAGTAGGTTCAAAGTTACTGTTAAAAAGGTTTGGCCTTCCTGTGGCATTTTTTTTGGATAAATATACTTATTTTTCCAGCCAAATGTGGTTCTTCCTCAAAGTGTTACCAAAAGGTCGGAGGCACGCTGTTGTCTAGGACGTCTTTGTATGAAACAGCATTCCATTTTCCCTTCACACGAGGAAACCCAAATCTGTTAGCAGCATGACTTGTGCACAAAGCCAGCTACATGAAGATACATTTACAAAAATTCCATAAACAATATTCCAAAATACATCTTCGCATAAATAATATGAGTATCTACAAAAGCTAATTAGCTGTAAAATAGAATGTTCAGGAAACACATGCAAATCTGAAAGTCAGGGTTTTGCCCATATAGTGTATGTTATAATTAACCCAGTTTATAATATTTATGATTAAAAAAAATAAATAAATATCAATAATAAGAGAATGAATGTGAGTACAAATTATGAAACAGAGGAAATCTGACAGTTCCTGGCATTTTGTAGACACCTTTATGGTTTCTTACCCTGTCATTGAAAAAAATTGCATAGCAAAAAAAATTGTTTAGCAAAATTACGGTTCATTTATTCAAATAATTCAGTAAAAAAAATTATTTTAAGCAAGTGTTTAAACCAGTTATAATATATTTCGAGTGACTGGTGTGAAAGTAGAAGCCAGGATGTCATCTGGAAAGCTGAAGTGGATCAGATTTGACACGTGAGTGGCTCATTGTGTCTATTATGCATGTAGCAGCTGTTTATGTCACCTATGATACGATGGGCGATTTGAGACATTAAACCACTTGATATTTCCATCGTTACTCATTCTTCTTCTCATTCAAAAGAAGCTTATTAATATTATGAATGCAGATCTACAATGATTATTATAATCATGTTTACAATAATGCTATGAGAGAAAAAATAAAAGGAAAATCCTATATTTTATATGTTTGCGCATTCTTTCATTCTTTAGGTGTGTAATTTAACAACGATTGCCAGTGGTTATATGCAAAAGTAGCAGTTTAAATAAAGTTACACCAACAATTACTTATACTGTACATGGTTTGTGAACATCTATTAAAGACATGCATTGTGTATTTTCAGAATATGCTGTTATATCCTATATGGTATAAGTCAATTTATATTTCATTTTATATTTCATTCACTTTTGTGGGTAAAATGAACCATCTGTACAAATGACCGTATTCAAAATGCAATAAGTAGTGTATCTTCTTTAAGTATCTGTTAACATTTGATTACTTTTTTTTCATTTGTCCACTAGGTGGCACTTTAAGTTAACATTTAAAGAAAAAACGTTTCAAACCCTTGAAAAACATCAGTTCTATTTTACAAAATCACGTTTCAGTTGAAAATGCCGTCGTCTAAAGTTCTGATTTTCCATGAAATTGTTCAGATGGAACCCTATTTATAATCTTTAACATTTAGTAACATTTAAGTATTTTTTTCCCGATTGTAAGTGTAAATAGTTACTCCCCAACACTGTATATATATATATATATATATATATATATATATATATATATATATATATATATATATATATATATATAGATATATATAATATATATATCAGCACTAATGCATTCCCACTCTTTTTTTCACTGCTTATTAGCACATCATTAATTCTATTTATGAACAATAACATAGTTTCTTTAATAGCTAGTTAAGTAATAATTTCCACAAAGTTTTGGTTAAAACTTACTGTAGTAGAAGCACTCTTGGGTTGTTTGGGAATTTTAAGAAATTGCGTGGGTGAAGATATTTAGGAAGTTGGATGAAAATATACAAAGCTTCCTCGAGCATAAGGTTAGGAATCTTTTTATAATGCTATATTCTTTTGAAACAATGGGAAGTGATCAGGTGATTGTATTAAGAGGTAAGAGGGAGCTCCGTGGTTAATGCTCTGGGTTTCTGTTTTTGGGTTCAAGGCCCAGTACTACCAGATTGCCTCTATTGGGCCCTTAAGCAGGAACCTTAACCCTCTCTGTTCCTGGGCTGCTGTATCATGGCTGATCCTTCACTCTGACCTCAGTTTTGATGGTATTTGATGGTAGATGGTGTTTGACTCTGCTGTATTGTATATACAACAAGTATTTCTTTCTATTCTTCGTTAATCAAGAGATACATTTCACCAGGCCGCAAAAATAAATAGGAAACCCACCTCAGGGATACATTTAATGAACAAATGATATTTCACCAAGGGCTACTGTGAAGAGAAAATGCTGATCAGGCATGTCTTACTATATGTGGAAGTTTTTGTTAATATGCACCAACTGTGTGTTATATTTGGGATTAATAATAAAAGACATTAAAACAGAGTGCTTTCCTTGCAAGGTAATATGATTCATCCATTTTAAATGATATGTCAAGTCTATTGTTTATTTGTCAACTATTTTGCCTGTCGCATTATTACTAGAGTTTATAATATGGAAAAAAAAATCGAGTATGTTTATCTGTGTGTGTGTGTGTGTGTGTGTGTGTGTGTGTGTGTGTGTGTGTGTGTGTGTGTGTGTGTATGTGTGTGCGCACGCCTGTCACTTGTGTCATTGAAACTGGTGTCAGCTATTGGCTGAATCCCACACATTCAATCAGAGTGTAACGTTTCATTCACACATCGAATCCACAGAGGCAGGCTGAAGCAGACAACCTTTGAGAGAACCATCGGTGAGTACCCACTAATAGACACACACACACACACACACACATAAACACATACAGAGACACAAAGCAAACATCTAGAATAATGCTTTGCCATGGCTCGTGCCACTTCAGTGCTGTCTCAGCACCATGAAGTGAGTCACTCCTCAGCATTCGATGGAGGTAGATGACTGAGTGGGTGGCTTTTGGAGGGGGCGCTGCGCAAATGTTACAGTGCTGTGGGAGGAAAGTGAGAAAGATGAGAAAGTTGTTTTGAGTGCGTTCCTTGTTCGCCCCGTTGCAATCTTTTGGTGTTTATGCACGCTACACTGACATGCACTTGTGTGTGGGTTGGATGTGATGGAGGAAAGAAAAGTGCACAGCTTGAGGTAGCACTGAAAATGGACAAAGAGATCTGTTGTAGAGCTTTTTGGCACGCTAGCCTTTCTGCCTATCAAGCTAAACCTACATCATTTGAACAATAAGTGCCATGCTGCACATATTTCACCACAAAGTTTGAAGAACGTGATTCAATCATGCTTAAAAAAATGTTCGTTTAGATTTAAACTAATAATATGTTCTTTTAAATTCACAATTTTTGGTTATATATAAGATATAAGGTAAGATATATCTTTTTATATCTATCTGGCTTTTGACATAGAAAACGAATGAACAATGAACATCCAGCAGCTTATTTCACAAAAGCTATGCTTGGTTTAAAGCAGGGGTCACCAACGTGGTGCCCGTGGGCACCAGGTAGCCCCCAAGGAGCACATGAGTAGCTCTCAGGCTTGCTATAAAAAGTGCACAACTCATCAGTGAGATGCGTCTATAATGTAAAATGTAGTTAATTCGTTGTTGATAGTCACTGTCAAAAATCACAAGTAATAGATACATAGATAAATGAGTATCATTAATAATAATAATAATATATAACTAAAGGTAAATTTGTTATTTCAGAGGAGTATTTCAAACTGGTAGCCCTTTATATGACTCGGTGTCCATGTAGTAGCTCTCAGTTACAAAAAGGTTGGTGATCCCTGGTTTAAAGTATATCGCACAACAGTCCTAGAACCCCAGTAATAGATAATAACAGCATGCGCCAAAGTGAAAAATAGCTGTATGACCAGAAGTGGACACTTTGTTTGAACATGGCAAGACGATATGCCTTTTCACATATCTGTAAAACTGCATTTTGTGATATCAAGCTACTTTTATATTTTTATTTTTAAGAAAATGTACCTGGTCAAGCCACCAATCAGGGGTAGAGTACGTGTTTTGCACTTTCTTCGATTGCGTATCGACAGTACATAGCACAGACATTTAGCAGTTCAGTTATTTGAGAGTAATAAATCATGGAAGAATCTTGCTGTGACCTTACAGTAGTTGAATACAAGCTTTGGGGCATTGTAATAATTTGAATAGATATCAATAAGTGTTTGATTCATTAATATCAGAGAAACATTGATGTCACATAAACTGTGTTCATTTAGCAAGAATCAAGTGACTACTATGACAATAAGTACATTATCGCCATAACAAATTATAGTATTTTGTATACTAAAGTATACAAGCTATTCATCAGATGTTCGGGGGGGGGGTTCGAGCCCCTGGTATCGCCAAGCTGGTACTCTCTTGAGTCCTTGAGCAAGGCCCTTAACCCTCTGTGCTCCAGGGGCGCCGTATCACGGCTGACCCTGCGCTCTGACCCCACAAGCTGGGATATGCGAAGAAAAGAATTTCTCTGTGCTGTAACGTATATGTGATAAATAAAGGCTCTTTTATTTTAAGTCAACTTGTGTATAAGTGATAGTTCAAAGGAAAGTATAAATCAAGTATATTGTTTGTGAAGTGTCATTTCGGTCAGTATGTGGGAATGACTGAGTATTGACTCAGGGTGATGTAACAAAGTGATTGCATGCTAACTTCATATTCGAACAAAACAAAGAAAAAATAGCCATAATAGGTTTGAACAAACGGTTGCATCCATCAGTTCATAGTGAAATTCAGGCTGCACGAGCATTCACTGGCTGCTTATGACGAGTGTGTGTGGGCGCCCCAAAAGAAAGAGTCCCTGCTGGCGTCCTGCGCGTGCGTCTGAAAAGCGAGTCGGCGAGACTGCGTGCATCTTTATGGATTAAAGCGGCCCGGACAGCAGCTCTGAGGCATTCGCTGCCCGGTGTGCCAATGCTTATTACATCCGCTCCAGTTCACGGCACGCTGTTGCTGAGGGATCGATAGGTAAGGCAGCAGCCACTGAACCCATATGATTCGCTCGCGACGGCGACGCGCTGCCGCCCGGTCTCTCGTGCTGCTCCGACTCGTGCAAGCATGCACGAGCTGCGGTAGAGTGGAGATGATCTCCGTATGGCTGCTCGTGTTGAAGCTGCTGGTATGTACCCAGATGTTTTTTGTTTTTGTTTTTTTCCATTCTTTTCATTCCTGTTGCAGTTCGTTACATAGCATACACTTGCACACAAGAACAGTGTGCACCATTTCCTTTTTTTTAATGCAATGCTACGTATTGAACATATTTAAGATGTATAAATCCACGTTGTTATTATTTCTTCTCTTCTTCGTGGCTGATCTTAGAGCCAGTCCTGCAAATCTTGCATCAATGGAAAGTTAGGGAGGGTCGTTTGAACCCACATGGATATGCATATCTTGAAGGGAGATGTCATTTCAGTCATTTAAACTGATTTTTTTTAACACCCCCCCCCCCCTTTGTTTTTTCTTTTTAATGAATGTATCAATCCAGAACTTGTTAATTACTCATTTAAAAACCTATGACCGATTCCAAAGCATAAAATATATTCCAACGGATTAACAGAGTTTCATAGATTGGAATACAAGCAATGGGAGTGATGCTGGTCAACACAGTTGGACGTCATGATGAAATGGGTGTCATGGTGCAGCAGGTAGTGTAGCAGTCGCCTTACAGTTTTGGGGTCCCTAAATTGACCCTGAGCTCAGGTTAGTTCCAGTGCAAGAGTTACCCTATGTGTAGGTTTCCCATTTTTCTCCCAGCCTCCAAATGCATGCTGGTGGATTACACATGCATGATTTCCAACCACTGGCCTGGTTTGAAAGAATGTGTTGTGTTGTATTGCTCACTGAAATCCAATAAATAGAAAAGAAAAAAACAACAACATTTTGCGTGAGGATATAATTAATCCGCAATATTCTGAAAAGACATCAAATTGGGATACTGGCATTGAAAGCTTGTTTAAAGCCTATTAGTGCAGGGATTTTAGTTATGTACTGTTATATAAATGTATAATATTCACATTTTATTTACGTTGTATACAAAATCTCGATCACAGAAAAAATAAATAAGCAAGGTACCCAAGGCAAACAACAACAATGGACTATACCCAACATTTCAACCTATTTTGCATTCCAAAGGATATCATTATAACACAATATTATTAAAAGACATAGATACTGCTATTAAAAACTTGTTTAAAGCCTATTAGTGCAGGGATTTTAGTTATGTACTGTTGTATAAATGTTTAATATTCACATTTTAATGAATTTAACATAAAGGAACAAATAAATAGGCAAGGTACCAAATTGCGTTAGTTTGTTCGCTTAGTTGTTTGCTTCTTTTTTATATACTTGTTTTGTTGACCAGACAGTGGAAAACAAGCAGAGTGTATTCTGGGCAAATGCTGGTCACTCATCAATAACAGTCCAATCGAAGAGGACGGGACGTCCTTTCTACCCAAAATAGACTTTTCCTTCCATTTTGCAGTTTTTTTTTTTTACATAAAACTGAAACTCAGAAAGGGAAATGTTTTTACTGAATTCGCACCTAATCATTAATTATTTCGAATAAACAAGACTCGGATGGATTTAATCTGCCTCCATGAAGGACCTGCGATTGCAACCTTCTGTTTCCAAGCAACCATTTCATGCTGCTTCTGAACATTTACACCGAGCGGAAAAAAAACAACAAAAAAAAAACATGTGCACTTGCCAAATGTTCTGTAGGGAAGCACAGCGATATGAACACAGCACGATGAACACATGGATGTGAGATCCTCTATAATTCGACAGCAATAAAGATACCTGAAATTGTTCTTTAATCTTACAGTTTAGACATTTATCACAGCCTTCTAAGGGCGAGAGAGTTTCATCCAATCCGCTTTAAATGTTAATTCAATACATTACCGATTGCAGTGGCACTGCAGTGTTACATAACATAAAAACATTATGATACAGTGAAACACGTTTATATTGCACAGTTGTCATATTGTGAATTTATCATTAACTCACTATCCGTAATGTCATACATACAAATATAATACAAATAAAATTGTATTGTTTTGTAGAATTTGTTGGGCGTTACAGCTTTTTCCATTACCAATGGAACATTGAAGTAGATGAAATCCTAGATTAGTGATGTTTAAAAGATTGTAATCTAATGTAGCTCAACTCTTTTAGGAGCCTATCTGTAGTATCTATTCTCATGAATAGATTGTTATCTAGTATAATTGTTCCACAACTCAGAATCAGGTTTATTGGCCAAGTGTGTTTACACACACAAGGGATTTGTTTTCAGCTGTTGGTGAAGTACAGAAAAGTATTATACAGTATATTTAACTTACAGACATAACTATACAACACAATACAGACTACACAAGACAACAACGGTATGGTTTAAAGATATAAGTTGAAGATTTTAATATGAATTCTTTTCGCTTATTTTTCATTTTCCAGTCATATTTTTTTGTCTTTTTGTCGTATTTAACGTAGCAGTGGGAAAAAGGCAAGCATATGTAAAATCCATTTCAAAATTTGAGGCCAGTGAAACATCTACTGAGTCAAACTGTTATCTCACTTATACAGATTCCATGCTTGCTTTGAAACCTGTCTCATGCTAGTTTAGTGAGTAAAACACCTCCAGCTCAGATCCTGTTTTGTAAATTTTGAGGGATACACTTCAATGAAATGTGACATGAGGACATTTCGGTTTGACAGCTTTAGAAAACCAATTGACCCGCTTGACCCATCGATTTTATCGTTACTTGTTATGAGGGAGGTGGTGGCTCAGTGGTAGTCTCTGGACTGGAAGATCGCAGGCTCAATCCCCCCCCACCTCCAAGCT
>JACRUU010000026.1:11828331-11900831 GCA_030449085.1 Kryptopterus vitreolus | reverse complement strand
GTATTTAGTCTTTTATTTATTTAAGCTGCGTATACATATATTTAAAATCGAATTGATTTATTACATTATGCCATTTTTTTTATGAAGGTAAGTAATAAATTAAAAGGGAAATGTCACGGTGAAATGGACATAGTGGATTAAAAATATCTAAATATTTTCCTACTATATTTTCTCCTCGGTAGATGTATAAATATGGCAGAACACAACATCATTCTAACATCATTTTCCAGATTCTGAAATGACCATATAACAAAGGAGAAGGACACGCTGATGACAAACTTTGAGCTCTTCCTCATGTTGTTGTTGTTGTTTTTTTTAAATGAATAAGCAATGTGAATCGATAAGATTTTTATTAGTGTATAGCCTACTTATTAATACAGTAAAGCATTTCACGTTTTAAACTGAAACTGATCCGTCACTACAAGAGATCACACAAGTACAAGCACATAAACGTATAAGAACAAACAAACCACAGACTATTTAAGAAACCTTCAATGCAAGCTCTATAGTAAATTCATTTTTTTAACACTCCGTACAGTCTTTATTCATTAGATATATTAATAATATTCGCACTTTTTTTGCACTGTTTTGCTTGGTGAATATTTTGCACACTGATGCTCTAATCAGGTATTCTTGCTTGATTCATATGATATAATTTATTATTGCGAGCAAATTTATGACCGAGTCAGTATATAGTACTGTATATGTTCATTATTGGTTGTTTGGATGGTTGCATTGCTGCTTTATTCTTCTCCCTTACTATAGTATAAGCTTTCCTATTGAGTTCTCCTTCAAATAAAAGATTATAAGTTGACAAAATTGATTTCGGTGTCATTCTTTAGATACTTTGAGGTTCCAGATGTCAATAAAGATCATGGAAAGCCCTGAAAGCCATGCAATTAAACTGGACTCTTATGATAAATTATTGAATCATTTATGTTTTGTTTTGTTTTTTTATTTTAAAGAAAAATGGATTGTCAGGCAGTGAGGAGAACAAATTACTTTTTGACTGCTTGAAAGTTTTATTAGATGTTTGAATTGTACACTCAGAAAATGTATTTAACTTTGCACATGTTCTAGTTTTGTTTCTTCTAGTTTGAATAGTTATAAAACTATTTTTTATGTACAGCATTTGTTTTTCTGAGCAATCCGTGTTCATATATTACACATTTTACCGCTAGGGGGTAGTGTTGGACAATAAAATCTATTACTAATAGAAAGCACATTTAGATTTAGGTAATGATTCGGTTGTTTAATACCAATTAAACGTCGTGTGCACTAATCAAGTAATATTTTAAATTATTTAAACAACGATTATTTAAAGAATTGTTCTATAAAAATAAGGGCTACATGGTAAAACATGGCTTCCACGGTTTACAAATTGTTGCTTGGACCATATTTTAAGCGCTTTGGACATTTTTTTTTTTTTTTTTTTGCATTAGTACATACAACTATTAGCGGTACATTGTAACTAATATAATGAAAACATTTGATATGATACAAGATTTTTATAAACAATACTATTCACTTTTAAATAAATCACATTACAGTACACGCTCATAGACAGATTTAAGATCTCTCTAGGAATTGGGTCAACCTTTCAACAGTCTAATACAGGGGTGGGCAATTATATTTTCCAAAGGGCCACATGAGAAACCTGAGGTGTGTTCGTGGGCCGAACCAACAATAACGTTGAACGTAACTTATGTTCAATATGAATTTTTTCCGCTTGTAAAGAGTGTTAAATATCATCATGTTCATTAGGCTACCCACTATCCTTAAGAATAAGGATATTCTATTTAAGGAAAAGAAACAACAAAAAATGGCTGTATTTTTCCTTCATTTTTAACACTGAGCATACTCCAACAACGTCAGCGTTGCTGTGTGGTTTTTATACATTCTTCTTGGTGCGGCAAAGAAGCCGAAGCAGTTCAGCGGGCCGGATTAAAAGGACCAAGGGGCCGGATGTGGCCCCCGGGCCGTAGTTTGCCCACCCCTGGTCTAATATATGAGATATCAACGCCGCTGAGTAACGACAAATGATTATATATTGTAAAACCGTTTAGTGGGGGTGGTTTGAGCAAATATTACCCGTATGTATGGACTGCACCTGATTCGTTGCACCAAGTCTCACGGTGCTCTTATAAATACAGTATATAGTTCAGTTCAAGATATATATTTGTCACAAACTTATTCATATGTAGAATACATCCCGATCGGCCGCGCAGAAAATGTGCATTAGGGGAAGAAAGCTACTAGGAGTGTAAAATGTAATAAGAAAAGAGAAGATATGAGAAATATATCATATAAAGTGGTGTTTACAAAAAAAATGAGCAATTCAAATATATGTATATGTACAAATGAAGTGCAAATGTACAAACTATAAACAGTCATTATAATAAGAATGTAAAGCAATTATTATAAGAATGTAAAGTGCAGTGTGTGTGTGTGTGTAGAGGCACTATGAACATTCGGGTAGTTTGTATCGGTTTTTCAGGTTTGTCCGCGGACGTTTTAATACTTATGTTATATGTTTTTATTTACTTTGTCGTTTAAGTGAGATATTGAGTTGCACCATTTTATCGCGTCTTCGTTCATTCCGGTTTGGGAGTGACGCAATGACGCATGCGTCAAACACGCCCCTTTGTGCTTTGTAGACACGCCCCCTTGTCCTTTCGCTTGCAATGAGAGCGACGTCCTGCTCGGACACCGGAGGAGCGGCCTGCAGAGGTGGGTTTCTTCTCTCTGAAACGCTTATCGCTGTTTACAAATAAACAACAACAACAACCCGGTAATTTTGCAGAAAACCTGATTGTTATGCGCTGACCGAGTGGTTATGAGTGTTGACAGGCGAGAAAAACGAGTGTGTTGTGCGTGTTGTTGTGTCTAGGAAGAGCCGAGTGTTGTTTGTTTGACCTCGAGGCATGAGAATGTCAAGAAGAGCTGGCTCTGGGCCATTCAGCTGATCTTCTCTATAACATCACACCGCACCAGAACACATTCAGGATGCTTTTTACAGCACGCTTCACTTTATCGCTGCAGTCATATGTGTCTAAAAGGGCATCTGCAGTGCAGCTTATAGTAGGTGTGTGTACGTGCGTGTTTGTGCGTATGTATCATGTATGTGAATAACATACACACCTGTTTGTTAAAGCACTGATCCAAGGGGTGCAATGAGCATCAAATATGTACCACATCAAGCAAAGACCCTTTTTTAAACCTCTTGTCGTATTTTCTTCCTTTTGCAGTGTAAGTGAATTGCACTACATGGTTCCCCTTATATGGGTGTATTTGTTTCTCTGTGTATCCATGTTATACAGGGTTTAAAGGCAAAAAAAATGTAATAACTGGATTCTTTGCATGAGCCGTACTTAGATTAGTTTGTTTCATGTAGTCCGGTTAACAGTGGACATTAACCCCAAGCAGCATTAGTGAGATCAAAAGGTTATGGAATATGAATTCATATGTTTTGTTTGCCTTTATTTCGGCTGGTTTGCATCTTGGATTTGGCGCATGTTTTACTCTGGATGTTCAAAGGCCTAATGCAACCCTCCCCATTTTTCCCGGGCTCTGAACCAGAACTAGGAAGGCACTGGCTTGTGCAAGCCTGATGCTGGGGCGGACTGAGCAATTAGGGGTTAAGGGCCTTACTCGAAGGCCCAGTAGTGGCAGCTCAGTGGTGCTGGGACTCAAACCTGCGACCTTTCGGTCTAGGGCTCAGTGCCTTAACCACCTCCCCTAAATCTGCATTTCTATGCTATTTCTATTTAATGGGGAGGCGTGTGTTTTGCTGCAAGCAAAGGGTTAAAATAGCGGACACATTTTCCCCTCTGTATCCAAAATTTAATTTTGTCTAAAAAAAAAATCAGAGAACCATTCATATGACATATCGCCCAGCTCTACTGTGTGTCTACACTGATTTCAGTGCTGTATGACCGTGTCCATGGGGTTAACTCATGCTGAAACACACTCTACATGCACAACCTGGATGCTGGCCAGCAATAATAGTTTTACTCTTCTTTACAGTTTCTATAACCCTATGTAGATAAACATTGATTTATTTTGCTGCAACTTTATTGTAGTACAATATTTATAACAAATTTTATTGCTTATTGTTAACCTTTTTATTTATTCAACATTTAATTAATTGCTTAATGTGTGATCTCCCCTTACTTCATATGTTCTCATTGGGGCTTTGGTTCAGAGTCACAAATACACTTTATATGAGAAACAGGACAACTTTGGTTCATGTGGTGGTCATAGACATGCACATGTGTCCTTGCAGTCCTTATTTGCACATCATTTGTGTGTAGAGCATGTCCACATCAGCGCGAGTTCGAAGGTAGATATTGACAGTTCAGAAGTGTATTTGGTAATGCAGAATAACAAATCATATGGTGTCATGTCTGATTAATGCAATTTTTTTTTGTATTTAATTGAAAGGTTCGTTTTCTGTTCTTATACAAACCTCTGTTACTGTAAATAATAAATAAAAAGAATATTAAAGGTAAGTGTAGTTGATTGGAGAAACAGTTCATGTAAAATATAAGCTAGATTTGTCTTCCAGTTAATATTAGACCTTTGTTTGCCAGTAAATTAAACGTATCGCCAGTTTATATGGAAAGCAATAATGGAAAAGGATAATTCTTAAAGGAGCCAATAACATACCAATAACGTGCCATTGAAATTTAATAATAAACAAGAAATAATCATTTCCAGAGTAAAATACATATTAAATAATCTATCATTTTGTTAAAGAGGGAGATTTTGTGTGAAATGTATATAATTATATCATCTGTTGCAGTTAGTTAGAGTATTACAAATATGAAGTGTTAATTTATGGTACATAGAAAACATGTGATTAATCGCGATATTAAATATTTTAATCTAATAACATGCAGTGTTTTAAACAACCTGGAGTGTAAACTCTCTCTGTCTTTGCTCCGGGCTGCTCGTAAACTGACCTTCGAACACATTCATATTCCAACTTTTCTATATGCTTTACAACACGATGTTCCTTTTCTCTTAGAGTCGAAGTCTTCCTGCTGAATTTCACACCGAGCAGCGCAAATTTCAGCACCGAGCAGCGCGAACATGGCACGGGCTAAACAGATCCGAGTGCTCGTCCTCAACGACATGGAGAAACGGGACAGGACCCTGTTCCGCTTGGAACAAGGTACACATAAGGCTGTGAAAGTTTGTACACTGAATCACTGCTCTAGTAAACGTTTTATTTACTTTTCAGGCTCGGGTGTTATTACAAGGAAGTGGTAATATTTCTTAGTTGTACTGTTTCAGCTCAGTAGATGGTGAAATAGAGATCACACACACTGTGGTTCTGACAAAATCGCTGTTGCATAGATGACAATGTTTTGTGATGTAGATTGAGCAGTTTTTTTGGATAGATACATAACTGTCAAAGCATTCGTGACAGTACCGGTTATTTATCAACCTGGGAAAATAACACAGTTTGACATGTGATCATACAGTGTGTGCTGAGAATAGATGATGCATTCCGGTTGGAAAGTAAACATCCAAACAATAGGACCTGAGAGTTGTGAGAATGCATGAGGATTTGGAAAGCATTTAATATGAGTTAATAAATCAGCTCTTTCCGTAATATAAAATTCTATGTAATAAAAAAAATACACAGATTCAGATTGAGCTGATACTTTAAAGCTACCAGTGTTTGTGAGTAACTAATTACATGTAATGGCATTATGTAATTTAATTACAAAAAAATGCAACCAATGATTCATTACAGTTAATGAGGAAAAATGTGTAATTAAATGACAGATACTTATGAAAATGTTAATGATTACAAATAGGGTTACATCGGAACTTTTGTTCTTAAAATGTTAACTTTAACGTGCCACCTAGTGGACAAATGATAGTAATCAAATGTATCAGCTACTTTATTTTTATAAAGTAATTGAAAAGTTACACTAGTATGACTTTTTGAGTAGGTCATTTATAATCTGTAATCTTTTACCTTTCTAAAGTATCCTTCCCAACACTGAACGCTACATACAGAGTACAAAAGGCATCGTTCACAAATCTGAGTGCTGGTGAAAACGTGTATATTTTCCATTCTTTTCAGAATCAGTGCAACAGATTTCTTTATAACTGATCGAACCAACGTTATCACTAATAGAAACGCTGAAATATTTGGACTCTCAAAAACCATTTTAGAGAAAATCTGTCAGATTTCTTCATCAGAAGAGATTAGGCATACTATCAACCTTTAATTTTTAATAAACACCTATATATTTAGACCAATAGCACAAATGTGCTTAAATTTACACAGCAAGTCAGAAATAGCTTGAAGATTGAAGAGCATTTATTTTCTTTCTTATAAATCCCAGAACACCACTGCATTTGGCTTTTCTTAACAGTATCAGTTTTTCAGAGCTATAATGCAGTAATATTTACTCAATGATTTTATTTTAACGTGTACCGTATCAGTTTTGCATCCGTTTAGCCGTCAGGAAGAAATGAATGATATCTATGACTGGCTACGTTCGACCTCTGCCACAGTACCAGTCATTAACATGAATCGCAGATGAAATTGCTTGTTGATGTTGTGCAAGCTCCCTGGACCTTAATATCACCTTATTCACCTCAGGGTTTGAGTTGCAGTTTCGTCTCGGGCCGACACTGCAGGGGAAAGAGGTCCAGGTTCATGTCAACTACCCAGACGAGGGAGAACACTTCGACCGTCACAAATTCCGCACCCTGGACTGGGTGAATCCCACTGGCAGAGAGGACGACTCGGACAAGTTCTGCTCGCTGGAGCTGCACAGTGCCGGCTCTTACCAGTATTGCTTTGGCCATGGGTGAGGAACAATGCGAATAAATACCAGTGCTCCATTACAGCAGATCAACAGAAAATAATTGCAGATTGGAGGGGTGTAGCTCAGTGATCTAAGGCGCTGGGCTGCTGATCGGAAGATCCGGGTTCGATGCCCGGTATGGCCAAGCTGCTGCGCTTGGGTCCTTGAGCAAGACCCTTAACCCTCTATGCTCCAAGGGCGCCGTATCATGGCTGACCCTGCGCTCTGACCCCAGCTACCAACAAGCTGGGATATGCGAAGAAATAATTTCACTGTGCTGTAATGTATATGTGACCAACAAAGGTTATTCTATTCTAGATTGTTTTATGATACTGCCATAATGTAGAAAATCATCACAAGCCCCCCACCCACCCCCAAGGATATTGAACACTATTTCTGTGTGAATAAATTCAGTATGGTTTTCAATGTAATAATTTAAACAATGTAAATTTACGGGAATTAAAGGCCCTTTTGTAAATATTAGAAAAACAAGTTTTACAGTTAGAAGGATGTCACAATGTCATTTAATACCATCGGTCGTGCTATTGACATTTGCACAGTCCTTTTTTAACATTATCCATGTGACCGAAATCAATTGAGGATGTTAATATGTTAATAGCTTGGAGCAAATATAGCGGTAGTGTGTGTGTGTGTTCACAATATTCGAGAGATATGTAGATTGTATATAAAACAGCACACAAGGTATACACATAGATTATATAAAGATATATAGTTGTATAGAGACAAATATATTTTCCAGAATATATAGAATGAAACAGTACACAGATGCCAGGATTAATGCCACGTGTGTTGAAAAAAAGGAGTAAAGCTTGTTACATGTATATTACAGTACAGGGCAATTCTGTTTCCGCATGTCCAGTAATTTAAGGATGCTGGAGTCCGAACGCAGGGTCCGCCATGATATAGCGCCCCTGGGGAGAGTTCAGGGCCTTGTTCAAGGGCCCAAGTGCGGCAGCTTGGCGATACATTCATTGTGCTACCATTTTCCCATAGACTAAATAAAGTATCACGTCTGAGTGCCCTGTGTGTTCTGTGAAACCAGGAATGAGAAGAATGTTGGAGGCGGCTACGTGGTGGTGGATCCAATGCTCCGCGTGGGTTCTGATAACCACGTCTTACCTTTAGACTGCATCAGCATCCAGACGTATCTGGCTAAATGTCTCGGCCCCCTGGATGAATGGCTGGATCGACTCAGGGTGGCTAAGGAGTCCGGTATTAGAAAAGTTATTATTATCAGATTTATAAGACCAAAAGTGTACTAATAAACATCAGTTTTTTTTTTCGTGTAAGACGAGACAGAGGTGCACTAAGGGTGAAATTGTCAAATATAGTATTTTGGCCAAGGTTACACAGTGAAAGTTGTTAATGTGAGCCTCTCCAGTTAAACATATTTAATATGCATCGCAAAATTGCCTGAATTCAAATATACTTTATATTAAACTGCAGCAGAAAAACAGGTAAATAATTTAACAGCGTGAGGGTGGTGGTAAAGTGTAGTTCACTTGCTTTCATATTGGTGTCTGATTTTCAGATGCTGCTCTTTGGTTTGTTTGAGACCAGACTTCAATTAATGATTGGCCGGATCTATGGACTAACATAGTTAATATCGATTAATTCGAGTTTATGGTTTATGTCGATTTTGCAAACAAAACAAAAATTGATTGTACAATTTCGTTTTGGTTTGACACAGCGAGCTTCCACAATGCAGATAAGGATATAGTAAATTTGGTTACTATATCTCTTTCAAAAAATGTGTTTATTTTTCGCCACTTAATTTGGGACGGCCAGAGAATTCCTTTTTCCATTTATCACAGCATTGTGTAACTGTCTGGCACTTATATGGCAGGTGCTACTAAAGTGTGTATTGTAATTGAAATAAAGTTAATCCACTACTGGATTGTAAAGACTCCTTATTATTTGTACTTCACAGGTTATAACATGATCCACTTCACACCACTGCAGACTTTGGGTGAGTCGCGTTCCTGCTACTCTCTGGCTGATCAGCTGGAGCTGAACCCCGAATTCTCTCCTCCGGGCAAGAAGTACGACTGGAGCGACGTCGGCAAACTGGTGGATAAGATGAAGAATGAGTGGAACATGCTGTGCATTACTGATGTTGTTTACAACCATACAGGTGTGTGTGTGTGTGTTAGATTTATTTACTAATTATTAACAATGTCTTGCTTAACTGTTCTGTTTATTTCAGCACAAAATTAGATTTGTTTTTCTTTTTACATTTATGCAAATTTATACATATTTATCAGTCAGGAATAGAATTACATGTTGGACCTAAAATGCAAAAGAATCTATAAAGAATTTTGCAATGTATTTTGCACAAAACAAAAACTGAATTTTACACCGCGCTACAAAACATATTTCTGTTATGAATGAAGTAGTCACAGTGACACAGTAACGCTAATTCTAGTTTCCTTTTTTCACATGGAATCTGTTCTCAAGTTGAATAATAATTATAAAATAAAGCGGCATCGCACTTAAAGTTCTCTTTCATGTGGTAAATTTTCATACATCTTCCTCTTACAGTATGGCGTTAATTGCGCTTCGACGAGATTGAAAGGTCACGCCGCCTAAATGATACACCACGGCATATCTCAGAAGCTTGCGCGCTGAGTTCAGCTCCAAAAATACCTCGGCCTTGTCGCTGTGAGAACGTTATTAAAAACATCTCTGAAAGCTTTTGGAGTTTGGCAGCCGGGTTTTAGATCTTAAAACGAAAGCTGGATTCTTCAACTTCACGTCACACCGTCAGCCTGAGAGGAAAGGCATATTTATTGAATTGTGTAGTTCTTGTTGAGGCTATTAAAAAAATAAGTATAAAAATGATGAATTTTTCATATGGAGAGGGCAGGATAACTGCCCACCCTCATTAACATACACACGCACATTTAGACCACTTAAAGGTCATGCAGTGGGGGAAACTTTATCTTCAACTCCAACTAAATGTCACATTGCAGAGGTAGAAAAAGCCAGTAGGTTTGCGTGTGAGAGTACGTGTGTGTGTGTGTGTGTGTGTGTGTGTGCACGCGCACGCGCACATTAGGACTGTCAAAGTTAACACATTAACGCAAATTCACTTTGACTTTAAGTGAGGCTGAGCAGATGAAGGTTAAAGGTTCTGGTCAAAAGCTCAACAGTTGGTCTTTGGCCGTCCAGATATTTATAACCTTCTTTCCACACATACAAAACACTGTCTTCTGATTCTATTTATATACTAGAAATGTATTATTATGGGATTGGCATTAAATAATGGCATTTTTGTACAGCAGATGCTAAAGCGACCAGGGTAAAATCTAATCGTTCCAAACAAATAGTGTACTTTGTGTATAACTCATTATGTAATTGATTCTCTGCTGTTGTTGATGTATGTGTGTGATCTGTTACTTTGTATATACTGTGCATATTATCTTTCAGGCCAGTGACTAAAATTCCCATGATCCTTTGTGCTTTGTTCGCCATCACGTAGCTGCGAGCAGCGTGTGGATCCAGAAACACCCCGAGTGCGGTTATAACCTGGTGAACTCTCCACACCTGAGGCCTGCATGGGTGCTGGACAGAGCGCTGTGGCACGTCACTTGCGATATCTCGGACGGGAAATACAGCGAGCGCGGGATCCCCGCCAATATACGCAACGAGCAGCACCTCAACGTGAGTGTGCACGTGTGTTAGTGGCACTCGTTCTTTCAGACGCAAGAAGTCGGTATGAACTCTCTCTCTTTTAGGCCATCCGTGGGATCTTGTGGCAGGATGTGTATCCTAAAATTAAGCTGTGGGAGTTCTTCCAGGTCAAGGTTGAGCCAATAGTCGAGCAGTTCAGGACTTTACTCCAAACCGGTGAGCTTTTAAAAAAATGTTTATAATTCATAACTCACAACACAAATTTGAAAGATTTCTTGGATGCTGTCATTTTATGGCATTAATATGTTTTTCACATTTTCCTCAGAAATGTAGGTGAATAATTCTTAAGTTATTTATATAATCAGGACTATAATAATTTTTACATGGTTGTTTATATCCAAACATGTGTGCAGGGGCCAAACCTGACTGGAGCAATATGGACAGTAAGAAGCCGCTCAGGATCATCCAGGACCCCCAGCACAGACGCTTTGGGAGCTCAGTGGACTTAAATTTAGCCCTCGAGCTCTTTGTGCCCAATGGGTCAGTGTGTTATAAACTGTGCCGGGTATCGGCTTTAGAGCCATGGTGTACGGTTAGCACTGCATTCGATACCACTAATGGGGGGGGGGGGGGGGGGGGGGGGGGGGGGTTTATGGGATTCCCAATATTCCAAAGCAATTCAAATTTGAAGGAATGTAATGAAATGCCATGACATTCTACTGACATTTACTCTACTGTTTCCTTGATCATAGATGCCATTGATTTTTGTAATGTTAATTGTACTTAATGTTTAGTCTGATAGAAAATCATTAACAGGTGATGAATGAATAAATAAAAATGATGAATAATTGTTGTTCCAATCACTCGAGCATGAGGACACATTTGAGTGGTTGTTTTTTTTTTTTTTTTTTTTTGGTACTTGAGCATGTCCCTTGTGTGGTTTGCTGTTACAGGAATAGTCCAGGTGCTATAGAGGACTGCTGTAACTGGTTCAGGAAGAGGCTGGAGGAACTCAACGGAGAGCAGTATCGCGAAATCAACGATCATCAAGAGCAGGTCAGAGCCGCTTCTGTTACACAAGTGGTTTTTGTGTTTATTAACGAGTTGTTTTTTTTTGCAACTGAGACTAGTTTAATCTAAGTACGGAATGTCTTGGCAGGAATCCTACCTCTTAGCATGTGTGTAAGAAATGTGGATCAATAGTATCATCAATCAATAGTATTATGAAAATGTGCTAAATTAACAAAATAATAATAATAATAATAAAATATATATATATATATATATATATATATATATATATATATATATATAGATATATATAGAGAGAGAGAGAGAGAGAGAGAGAGAGAGAGAGAGAGAGAGAGAGAGAGAGAGAGAGGCACAGTGGCTTATTGGTTAGCATGTTCGCCTCATACCGCCAGGGTCCGGGTTCGATTCCAGTCTTGACCATGTGTGTATGGAGTTTGCATGTTCTCCCCGTGCCCCTCCCCTGGGTTTTTCTCCGGGTTCTCCGGTGTCGATATATATATATATATATATATCGATTATATTGATAATTAATTCAAACTAAAACAAAAAGTAGCACTCCTAACAAATAAAACCAGTTGCATCCATAATTCATAAAAATAATACACTTTTAAAAAGGACATAGCAGTGACTTGCCTCTAGAGGCCGCTGTTGTACCGTATAATGACAGCAGACGTTATTAGTATTGTTATTGGCATGAAGTCATTTTACAATTCCAGCAATAAACTATCATTTCCAATTAATCAGAAATCTGATGATTCAGTTAACCTTCAGTATGCACAAATTATACAGCACAAAGTTTGTTAAGGACATTTTAGATGTGAATTTGGGTTATGGATAAAGTGCAAGATGAGGATAAATAAATATGCCGTTCTAAGAAAATTGGAAATTGCTCCATGCCAGAATCTGACATTATTACTGTTTAGTTGCTGGACTCCACATAATCCCAGTTCAGTCGAGTGATTCAGCTCATCTTCTGCTGTGTTTTTCCTGTATTTACTTTTCTTGTCAGGCTGCCAATTGTTCCATTGGTACGATCCTTTATGAGCGCCTAGCAGACCACGGTCCCAAACTCGGCCCCATTACCCGAAAACATCCCCTGGTTACAAGGTAACAAAAAAGTTTTACACTGAAAAAGTGTTTAACAAACCAACCCAGATTATTATATCTATTAATAAATGATATAACATATGCTTCTTGTGACATTGTGTCTATTATGAACATGCTTTACAAGTCCTGAATTTATGGCAATCATAATCTGACAAGTTTTCCTTTAAGTCTTATTTTCCATTCATTTCTGTTTTTCTAGTTAGCACAAAAAAGAAACTCAGTCAAACCCTTAAATCGGATTAAATATACAGTTGTGTTCTATTTCTTGCTATTGCACAATATCATTATATAATCATGTTTTAGTTTACATAACATACACAAACTTTAGCTGAGTGTGTTACTCTATAATGACAAATTTTAATTTTATATTGTTTAAGAAATCAAGAGAGACCAACTTTATGCATTGTAAAGCCAAATTCCTCTGAGCAACCAAATGGATTTGAGGCAGAGAGTTCACCTTTTGATGGTATCATTACTCTGATATTATTTATGATTTATTTGTTTGAGCAGGTATTTCACCTTCCCGTTTAAGGAGATGCCTCTGGAGCAGGATCTTCTGTTAATGGACCAGCCGGACAAAGCGTGTCACTTCCTGGCACACAATGGCTGGGTGATGGGCGACGATCCACTGAGGAACTTTGCAGAACCCGGTGAGAAGGGAATTAAAAATGGTATTATTAAACCTGCTTTACAGTTGGATCTTTTTTCCTCACCTGGTTTTCACTATTGACTATAAAAAGCTATACCAAAACATAATTCCCAATCTATCACAGAAAGCAATAATTTTTAGAGCATACGGATGGATTGATGCAATAATTTTGGCTTCGGTAAGATAACAGAATGTAATACTTCAAAGTGGTAAATAATAATGGTATGTGCATTACAAATATAGGTTGCATTTTGACTTTGAATACAAAAAATTAACAATTACCACATACTACATCTTTTCTACGTCTTTTTCCTTTTCTTCAGCAATGTCACCTACAGGTGAATTTTGGAACTACATCATATTCAATACTGAATTCAGCAACATTATATCTTGTCGTTTGATAGTTTTTCACTACCGGTATATTGCGCATAGTGTAGGATGTCTTTGAATGGGGTGGGATTGGGTTTTTTCTCTTCAAGGAGCATCTGTCGACGCTTTACATTTGCTGGAATAGAGGATTTCACTCCAAAACCTAATGGAAATTCTTTCCAGCATTATTACAGAAAATAAGATTAAATGTAGTAATAGATGTTAAAACAACAGGACATATTAACATTTACAGCATTTGGCAGGCACTATTATCCAGAGCAATGTACAATTGAGGGCCTTGCTCAAGGGCCCATTAGTGGCAGCTTGGTGTTGGTGGAATTTGAACCTGCGATCTTCTAGTCCAGAGGCCTTAACCACTGAGCTATCTCCGCCTCCCTCATATGAATCATATAGTCAGCTGTCAAAAATCTGTAGTCTGTATAGTGAATACTTCCCTTGGACAAGCAATGTTACTTCCCTTGTACAAAGCAAAAAGTTTACATAAACCAACATGAATTTTGTGAATTCAACTTTTCAATCTCTGTGACTAAAGCTGTTCCTTCATTTATGCATTATTTTCAAATTCCATGCTAATTGTAACCTCGTCACAGTGACTACTTTCCTCTCAGAGGGCTAAAAGCTGCTTTTCTGCTTTTGTTTTCAGGTTCAAATGTGTACATCAGACGAGAGCTGATCTGCTGGGGAGACAGCGTGAAGCTCCGATACGGCAGTAAACCTGAGGACTGTCCGTATCTATGGGCGCACATGCAGAAATACACTGAGATCACAGCTACGTACTTCACTGGAGTTCGTCTGGACAACTGCCACTCAACACCGCTGCATGTAGCCGAGGTACACACACAGAAATCTTTACTGTCATTACTGTTGGGCTGTATAAAAATCATTGCAATTATTACCATTAAAAAAATATTACCTACACATCTAAATAAGGTATACAGTGCATAAAGAGCTACTACTTGTAAAACCGTATTGATTTTATTTTATTTATAGTCTGAGCCCCCAGGCCCCCCCCAACCCCATACACACACACACGCAGTGCATGTTTATTCCCTCTATCAGGCCTATCAGATATAGTTTCAAAACAGAATCGCTTAAATTATTTGCAGTGTTTGAATCCATGTGAATATTAATCTAATGTGACATGAATGTCTAGTATAAGTGAAGTTTGGGAAGCACTGACATCTACAGATGAATTTTGGTACTGCAGCGTATGAAATACTGAATTCAGGAAAATGATATGGTATTGTTTGAAATGTAGTTTATACCTGTAAGTTTATCGGTATATTGTGCATCCCTATTATAGGATGTCTTTGTGTGTGGTAGGATTGAGTCTCTCTTAGTAGTTGACAGTTTGTCACTTCACTAATGTTACGCACTCTATCGTGTTTTTGAATGACGCCATATATGTTGGGGTGTAAATTCGCTAGATGCTTGATTATATTAGAATAAGTGCTTTAATAAGACTGTGAAAGGCTTGGAACCGGTGTTGGTAAGAGTGGAAGTTGTGTACAGAAGTGTCCTGGGCAGTGATGGCGTGTTCTCACTCTACAGGCCATGCTGTGTGCGGCCCGGGCGGTCAGGCCCGATCTGTACGTCATAGCCGAGCTCTTTACAGGCAGCGAGCTGCTTGACAATGTGTTTGTAAACCGGCTGGGAATAAACAGCCTGATCCGAGGTACTGCAAGCGTGTGCGTGCGTGTGCGTGCGTGCGCATGCCTTATCCTAACAAATTCTCTATTTGTCTTTTGTCCCTTCTTCTCCCTCTGTTTCACTTCCTCCGATATTTGCTTGCCCTATTTTTCTTGTCCTTTGTCCTTGATAATGCGACACTCATGTTCTTGCTGTCACATAAACTCATCATTCACTCATCTTTTTCTAGCCATTCTCTTTCTTTCTCTTCCTTCTTATATCTCATCATTTTTACTCTCTTCTTTTTTCTTACTCTTATTCCACACATTCTACACTCCTCTCTCTCTCTCTCCCTCTCTCCTTTTTCTCTCCCTCCTGTTCTAACCCTTGCTCGTGCGATGATAGTTCATGTTGGCTGCAGCACGCTCCATCAGACCCGACCTGTACGTGGTGGCTGAGCTCTTCACAGGCAGCGAGGAGCTTGATAATGTGTTTGTCACTAAACTAGGCATCTCTTCCCTCATCAGAGGTATAACCTTTTTTTTTTTTAAACTAAATACACTGTTATTGTTTACTGTTATAAGGAAATGTACATTGTTTATAATTGTGCATTATAGGTAATGAGGTGTTATATTTTCAACTGGTATTTCCTAACAGTTCTATATATAAATAGTCAATCTAAATCTGAACTATTACTATCATTTATATACTGTCTGGGTCCAGTAATATACTATATTATATACTGTCTGGGTCTAGTAATATACTATGTTTTATACTGTCTGGGTCCAGTAATATACTATGTTTTATACTGTCTGGGTCCAGTAATATACTATGGTATATACTCTCTGGGCCCATTAATATACTATGGTATATACTGTCTGTGTCCAGTAATATACTATGTTATATACTGTCTGGGTCCAGTAATATACTATGTTATATACTGTCTGGGTCCAGTAATATACTATGTTATATACTCTCTGGGTCCAGTAATATACTATGTTATATACTATCTGGGTCCATTAATGTACTATATTCTTGTGCATATACAAGTAGTGTGTAAGGGGATGTTTTATCAATATTGCTTTAGTTGTAATTGTCCTCTAATGGTTAAATGCGAGTTTCATTTGATTGCATGTACACAATGCTCGGCCCCCAAAATGATTTTCAGCACAAATCTCCATAAGTGACACTCCAAAATGTATAATTTGTTTGTAACATCATCCCAGAACAGTGGACGTTACTGTGACAACAAGTGTAAATGTAGATTGAGAACTGGGTTTTATTCACCCAGTTTGAAAACAGTTAAATACTATTTGCAAAAACACAGAAACTGTCTCAACATACATACTATAAACCTTAAACCATACCATAAAAGGGAAAAGAAAAAAGAAAAAAAAAGCAGATCACATCACATCATGTAACACTTATACAGCAAATGAGAACATTTAGCATGTGTTTGTAAATTCTGATTTGCTTGCTGAGTGTTATTTAACAAAGCACTTTGGTGTATGTTATTGCATTTATGTGACACCTTTTTAAAAGTAACATAATTAAAGGTGTAATGTGTTCATGCTTGTACATTGAGTAAGAACTGTAAGAGTTACATTAGAACTAGTTCAGCTTTCAGTTTTTTTGCGGGATCTTCACCTCTTTGGTGTTAGAATTGTTCATGTACTCTGTGTGCGACAGAGGCAATGAGCGCCGGAGACAGCCACGAGGAGGGTAGGTTGGTGTACCGTTACGGCGGCGAGCCTGTTGGAGCCTTCCTGCAGCCGAGCCTGCGTCCTTTGGTACCCAGCATCGCCCACGCCATGTTCCTGGACATCACACACGACAATGAATGCCCCATCCAGGTAACGCGCTCTTTTCCACCTCAGCTTGCTAGTCCTGTTTTACAGGGCCACAACAGCTGCTCATACAAACCATCTATAGTGTTTAAAGCCCATATATTTTATATAAGGGAGAAAACAACATGGTTATAGGACTGTTAAAGGAAATAAATTAGAAGACCTACTTATCAATTGTATTATTGTGTAAGTCAAAATTACAACTGTTTATTTCTAGAAAGTTTAAACCCCTAGAACAGTTCCATGTCAGAATAATCCAAAGGAACTTTGGTCGTTCGCATCTCAAACAATCCCATAGTGAAGATATTTTCATTTACTGTATGTGGCTTAGCTCCCCTTTCAGTTTCAGGTATTTCTGCAGCTCCATGTGCATTTATAGTGTATGTATACAGTATTTCATATATTTTATATGTGAAATAATAAATATTTGACAAGATGTCATAGACTTCTTACTGATGGTGATTTTATTTTATATATACATATACTTTATATATTTTACATGTAATGGCATTATGTAATGTTTACATCTGACCAATTTCATGTAAAATCAGCACTTTAGACGACATTTCGAAAAATAGAACCGCTTAGAAATAGAAATAAAGGGTTTGAAACTTATTTTCTTAGAAGTTAACTAAAAACATCTAAAAACATTTTTTAAGTATTTTTATGCTTGTGTGCTGCAGATCCGCTCTGCGTTTGATTCATTGCCTAGCTCTGCTATCGTCTCTATGGCCTGTTGTGCCACCGGGAGCACTCGAGGCTATGATGAGCTCGTACCTCACCAGGTAAGATCGCACTCCCTTCACTAGGTTTATGTATTTATGTCACGCTGTTACATGAGACTGATTTTTTTTATCAAGTTAATGTAAAAAAAAAAAAAAAAAAAAAAAAGGGGAGACTGTTGACAAATACTTGATGTTCTTCACCAGATCTCTGTGGTGTCCGAGGAGCGCTTTTATCAGAAGTGGAACCCACAGGCCACAAAGTCCAGCCGTGGACATGTCGGGCTTCAGACGGGTATCATCGCTGGTAAGCTGGCTCTGAACCGCCTGCACCAAGAGCTCGCAGCCAACGGCTTCAACCAGGTGGGCACACAACGTGTGTAAGTGTGTGTGTTGTATAAGCGTCGTCAGTATGTGGGAATAGAAGTATGGCTGCATATGCATTTTTATAAATACTAATAATAACAAATATTACATTCTCAGTCTTGTCCATTAAATGTGAATGGAACTGAATTGTATGCATTTATATTTGTTTGTTGTTTGTACTTTTTTGGGTGCGTTCATGTTTTTAAGATTTCCCCCACCTGTTTATACATGTGTGTGTTTGTGTACGCTGTCTCTCTCTCTCTCTCTGTCTCTCTCCAGGTGTTTGTTGATCAGGTGGATGAAGACATCGTTGCCGTTACTCGTCACTCTCCAAGTTCACACCAGTCCGTCGTGGCCGTGTGTCGCACCGCCTTCCGCAACCCCAAAGTGCACAAGTACCCATCTGAGGTACCGCCTATGTTCATCCCAGGTGAGGCTTGGGTGTGGGATGTGGCATTACCTTTTTCCCAGTTGCACAGGAGTCAAACCACACACAGCTTCTTTTCTTAACTCTGATATTCAACGATTAAATAAACCGAAATCCACCGGGAAAAAAACATTAATATTGTTTTATTGATGCCCCAAAATCCTCCAATTAAATCCATCCGAGTGAGCAAGACACAGCAAAAGTTCCATTTGGTTCGCTGATGATTTACGTAAAATTTAACACACCATATTATGCACCAGAATATTTAGTTTTCGTGCTCCATGTTGTTTCATTTCACAAATAAATACACATTTGCATAAAGCATCCATATTTGTCCATACCATGTTTATCACAGTATTAAAAGTGTAAAACATATGTTATAAAATGTACAACAGGCTAAGGTATGTTAAGGATGAAACGTGTATAACAGAATAAAAGTTGCGATTAACCATCTTGTGCTTAATCTTGATGATATATTTTTTAATCGATAGACATCCCTATTTTTAAGGTGTGTGTACCATGCAAGTTATTCTGTAAGAGATACAGTACATTGTTCAAACTCAGTACCCACTCTCTTCTTCTCTTCTCTCCATTGCCTTTCTTCTCTTTTCTTGTCTTCATTCAGGTAAGATAGAGGAGGTCGTGTTGGAGGCTCGGACCATAGAGACTCAAGCTGGTTTCTACAAAAAAGATGAGAAGTGCATTAATGGCCTGCCCGAGTACACAGTGGAAATTAAAGAGCACATCCAGGTTAGGGCCTAATGAGAACTTTAATCTCAGTGCATAATGACACAGCGCTTGCCTCCAGGTTTATTTATTTATTTTTGGGCCACTAATTTTGGTTTCTTTTTGTTTTTTTGGCAAACCCGAATGAGGTTCTTTTTTTTTCCTATGCTTACGTTTGCTTGTTTGGGAATTACAAGTCAAATCTTTACTTCAAATGGAAGTGGGACGGAAGGCGGTCCAGGGATTTCCTGTAGTTGTAGTTGATTAATCAGTCGTTCAGTCTGTTCGACGTGTTCAGCGTTGTAATTGTGCTCAGTCGTGCTTTTTCTTGTGCCTCAGCTGAAAGACAGTGGTGTGGTAAAGCAGACTGAAGTGACATCACGAGGCCGCAGCGAGTTTGTGCAGGAGATCGAGTTCAAGCGCCTCACACCAGGCAGCGTCATCGCTTTCAGGTTTCCGAAACGAATACCACTTATATTTACACACTCACGTATGCAGCTGTGATTTACTCAGTGGCTGATTCTCTTGGAGTTTCCATTTGTACATAGAAAGAATTGGTACACTTTCTTTGGTGTGTATCATTATATGATTGAACTCTTTAATATATTTAATATATTTTATTAGCTTTTTGGTTTGTGGTATAAATTAATATCTAAATACCCAGTATAATAAACAGAATTTCATTGTGCCTTGTCTTTTATATTTAACCTTAATCTATTGTTGTTGTTATTATTAGTAATAATAATAATAATCTGCCACATCTGCCACACATACCCATCCATTTTTATATATATATATATATATATATATATATATATATATATATTTTTATAAGCATTTATAAAGGGCACATTTCACTGCATGTCATAGGCTGTATGTATGTGGCAAATAAAATTAAGTTCATATATTATGTTTCTGTAGGGTGAGTTTGGATCCAAAGTCACAGGATCTTGTGGGATTTTTGAGGAGTCACCTCGTACAGTTCAACCCCGAGTACAAAGCAGGAAGTGCGCTGGATGAGAACACTCCCGCCATACTCAAGACCCGGCTGAGCCAGTGAGTGGTGGACGTGTGTGTGTGTGTGTGTGTTTGCGCGCACACACGATGCATATTTTTTTAATTATAGATATTTAGAAGATACTTTTCTGAAAATTAGGATATAATAATAATAACAATAATAATACAGAGATAGACCGAAGAAGACACTGCATGTTTTCCCTGTTCATAGGATCATGGACAGGTTGACTCTGGCTGACCTGAATGTGCTGTTGTTCCGTTGTGATGAGGAGGAGAAGGAGGATGGTGGTGGCTGTTATAGCATCCCTGGGTGGACAACCCTCAAGTACGGTGGCCTGCAAGGTACATTTCTACAAATTGCTGAAATCTCTGTTTTCCCTGCATCTGCTAAGTGAAGTTTAATTAATTAAGTTTGAGAATTCCCAAGTGACAAGTTTAGCTCTGATTATAATACAAAAAAAAAATTTCTGACCCAAAAGAGAGCAATTTATAAATTCTGCTCATTGTTATTCTTAAGCTTTCTGACAGAGACTTTTTGGTTAGGAATGTACAGCATAGTAAATTCTGACTCTCAGGTATGTTGGTTTTCCCCACAGGCCTGATCTCAGTCATGGCTGACATCAGACCTAAGAATGACCTGGGCCACCCGTTTTGTGATAACCTGAGACAGGGCGACTGGATGATCGAGTACGTCAGTAACCGATTGGTCGCTCGCAAAGGAGTGCTTGGAGAGGTGAGCATCCGGAAATCAACAATGAGGGATTGATTCGGATCAATCATCACAAAATCACATCACAAAATGTGATGTTGAAAGGTTGTACTTAAATATTATTAAAATGATATAAATTGAATAGAAAGCATTGGAAATGGACTATATATTTTCTGTTGGCAAAAAGCTTTCCCATACAAGAGCAAATTTAAACTGCAATAAAATGCATGGACAAAACAGGAATATGAAATACCTACTAAAGATATAAGAGTTTTACCATTGTCTCTCTGATCTTAATTTATTTTAAAGGACAGAGATGCCACATTACTCAACAATTAACACAGTTCACCAAAGAATTGAAAATAATCAATAAGAAGGAAACTTAACCTTACATGTATCCCTTGTTTGTTTGTTTTTTTTTTGCAGGTGGGTAGGTGGTTTGAGGCCATGTTTGGCTACCTGAAACACATCCCTCGCTACCTCATCCCCTGCTATTTTGATGCCATCCTGATCGGAGCATACACCAAAGCCCTAGACACAACCTTCAAACAGATGTCACCGTAAGTGTCTTATGTTAACTGTGATCTTTAGTGTGACAACTTGTTACAGTTTAATGGAAATGAACAATATTGTGAATTTAATAATAGTCAGATTGTTGGCAGTAAGATATAAGACACATATAAAATCTATATATTATGTATGTATGTATATACATATATGAATGTGTGTGTGTGTGTACACTGGTTAGGTTTGTGCAGGATGGTTCGACCTTTGTACGTTTGCTGGCGCTGGGTTCACTGCAAATGTGCGGTGTCGGACGTTTTCCGGCTCTTCCACCCCTCTCTCCTGCACTGCAAGATGTCCCACGACGCATCAGTGAGATCACCAAGCAAGAGGAGCAGTACTGCGTCTCCATGGCAGCAGGTTTTATTAATGATAAAAACATTAACCCGTTGCATCCAAATGGCAGATATAATATGCATGTATGGTTTTGTATAGCAGGACTAAACGACTAAAGATAAATATTTTTTTGAGAATTACACAAAAGTTCTTTATCATATTATGAATGTGTAATTTTTTTTTGTCAGGTTACTTATATAGATATTTCTGGCCCATTTCACAGGCTTGCCTCATTTCTCTGCCGGAATTTTCCGTTGCTGGGGCAGAGATACGTTCATCGCTCTGCGAGGTCTCATGCTGCTCACCGGTCGTCACCTGGAAGCTAGGTAACCTACTGCATGGTTAATTATTTCGTCCCGTAATCGATCTGTAAATTAACATTGTTGAAAGTTTGGGTTTATTCCCTTTCCCTGCCTAGGAACATTATCCTGTCTTTTGCTGGCACTCTGCGACACGGTCTGATCCCCAACCTACTTGGCGAGGGCGTAGCGGCGCGATATAACTGCCGTGATGCCGTGTGGTGGTGGCTGCAGTGTGTACAGGATTATTGCAGCATCGTGCCTGATGGCGTGGCTATCCTCCAGTGCCCTGTCTCCAGGATGTACCCTACAGATGATGCATTGCCTCAGGCACCAGGCACTGTGGTGAGACACACACACATGCACATGCACTTACATACTGTAGGTGTTGACTGGAGGATTAAGGGATATAGGTATATGTAGTATGAGTATGATTTTTTTTTTTATTATTTATTTTTTTATTATTATGCACACACACACATGGGAAGCATAACTTTATGGCAAGATTAGGCATAAAATTATGTCCACTTGCCTAATACTGTGTAGGACAGGGGTCACCAGGTGGCCCCCAAGGAGCACATGAGTAGCTCTCAGGCCGCTATACAAATTTAACAACTCATCAGTGAGATGCATGTAAAATGTAGTTAACTCGTTGTTGATAGTTACTGTCAGAAATCATAATATTCACATAGATAAACGAGTATCATTAATAATTAATAATAATATATAACTAAAGGCAAATTTGTTTTTCAAACAGTATTTCAAACTGGTAGCCCTTTCTATGACTCAGTGTCCATGTAGTAGCTCTCAGTTACAAAAAGGTTGGTGATCCCTGGTGTAGGACCACCTTTTTCTGCCAAAACAGTTCTGACTCATCAAGCATTAACAGCATTCACAGTGTGTTGGATCGAACCAGACAGGTCATCCATCGCTCGCCACGTTCTTCAGTGAGCTTTGGCCACCCATAACTCTGTCGTCAATTCACCACTGTTTCCTCCATGGACCATATTTCATGTATACTGATCCCTGCTGGCCATGAACACCCCTCAAGAGCTGCAGTTTGGGACTCCTCTAGCCATGACTCAATCAATCCTTACCCATTTTTTCTGAATCTAACACACAAAATGTCTACTTGCCGTATGTTATGCCTGTGTGTGTCTGTTGGAATGCAATATAGCAGATGTAGGAATAATAATGTACACTTGTGTCCTGCACACTCAGGATCAGCCTCTGTGTGACGTAATTCATGAAGCCCTTCAGCGCCACATGCAGGGTATTGAGTTTAAAGAGAGGAACGCTGGACCACAAATCGATCGTAACATGAGAGATGAAGGTAGCACACTTTATCGCTGTAATAAAATAGGAACAGTGCTCTCTAATTGGCTTTAAAAAATATATAAATCTAAAGACGTCTTCTTTTCGCTACCTTGCGGATTTTTCTGTCAGGATTCAACATAGTGGCCAAGGTGAATCCAGACACGGGTTTCGTGTACGGAGGAAACCGATTCAACTGCGGCACATGGATGGATAAGATGGGCGAAAGCGACCGAGCTCGCAATAAAGGGATTCCTGCCACACCCAGGTATTTCATGTAACTTACGAAGACACACAGGAACCAAATTCATTCTCTTTACATTACTATTGTTTATGTTAGATTGTGTGTTTGTGTGTTACGGGGTAATAAACACCAATTCACCGTTTCTCCAGGACCCTGGTGCTACACCAAAACAACATATAACACAAACACAGAACACAAGGCTGAGGACTAGACTAAGTTTGTCCTCGCTACATAAAGTGGATCGTGTGCAACCTAGTGCAAACAGCACAAGACAGGACAAGACTGTGTTGCCAACACGAGACAGCGCATAACAAACAACATAAATAAGATAAAAAAACACAACAATGACCCATCACTGTGAAGTAGTTCACACAAGCAGTTAAATAACAATCCTTCCACTGACTGTTACTAGCTTTTTTTTTTGCCATTATTCAAAAGAATATTCACTAAGAGTAATAGTTTTCTTTTCAATATGGGATGTTTAGAGGATGTGTTCGTAATAGATTATAATTATATTAAATAAGTAATCCCCTATCTGATTTGCAGGGTTTTTTTTGTTTAAATGAATATTGGCAGCAGAGTACAATACTAAAGGATTTGCTTTTGCGTGTCAAGCATTGCTGTCACGAACGAAAACAAGGCTCCCTTTATATATTGTGTACCAATTCCAAGTCCAAAAATACTTCCATGTGTCATAATTAAGTTCCCCAAGCATGGATTTTCAGTCTGTGTGGTTTGGGGGGAAAATCTGCAATTCATTTCTTAAAACTATTAGTACAAACAGCATAACTTGTTGAATTTATTATCAAAAGCCTGTTTTTTTCCCCTAAAAATCCTTATTTCATCTTTCAAAAATTAGTCATTTTGTCAATGAACATATCATTGAATGCCATTGTTTTGTCGTGTTGTCAGTATGCCGGCGCACGGTTTCGGTATTTCCTGAGGTATACTCCAGTTTGGGTTACAAAGATTGAATATGAGCCAGGCTGAATTTCTTCTGTATGATATCTATGAATTTACCAGCACAAATTTACGCATTACTGTATGTGGGACGGGCACGGTGGCTTAGTGGTTAGCACGTTTGCCTCACACCTCCAGGATCCGGGTTCGATTCCCGGCTCGGCCATGTGTGTGTGGCGCTTGCATGTTCTCCCAGTGCCTCAGGGTTTTTTTCTCCGGGTTCTCCAGTTTCCCCCCCGGTCCAAAAACATGCACGATAGGTTGATTGGCACCTTGGAAAAATTGTCTCTAGTGTATGAATGTGTGTGTGTGTGTGTGTGTGCCCTGTGATGGGTTGGCATTCCATCCAGGGTGTATCCTGCCTTAATGCCCATAGACGCCTGAGATAGGCACAGGCTCCCAATGACCCAAGGGAAGATGGGATATAGCGGTAGAAGATGAATGAATGAATGTATGTGGGACATTTATTGAACGAGACTGAATATTGGTGTTTGATCAAAATTCATTGATTTAAGACACATTTACTTCCATTTCTAAATAGAAATGTGAAGAAGATGAGCATGACAGATTATCACAACCGCTTTAAACATTTTGCATTCAATGACAACATCCCTAGATGTTTTTCGGGTTAAGACCAAGTATTATATGTTTTGATTTTCATGGCACAAACAGCATACAATTGTAGATGATTAATTAAAAGAATGTACGAGTAGAATGTGTAGTAGTAATGTCTATATAATAGTTAACGAAATGTTTTGACGTGGCTCAACACCACATACAGAAGAGTCAGGGGAAAAAAGGTTATTGGCAATATGGTATCTGTAACTGTAAATGCTGGCTCGTTGGAATGGAGATGCGACTGTAAGACATAAAACACTCTGCGGTTCCTCTCGAGTTTGACTGCATGCTTTTGTGTCACCGGAACAGAGACGGCTCAGCTGTGGAGATCGTGGGTTTGTGCAAGTCAGCCATACGCTGGCTGGTGGAACTCCATAAGTGGGGTCTGTTCCCTTACAGCACCATGACCATCCACAGAGACGGTAAAAGCACTATTTCATTTATTTTATGTTTTTTGTTATCATTATATAATGGCGCTTCATTCACTCTTTTTTTTTTTTTAGGAGCGATGTTTTATTGTTTTCACATAAACACAGTCATATACAATTACAAAACGATTGCTTCTTCATATTTACGGCCTTTTATATGGCCTTTTTTACAGTGAATACAGTGAATATGAGATGATTTAATTTGAAAACTTTCTCTTCATTCACTCTTTAGGCAAACCGCTCACGGTGTCCTATGAAGAGTGGAACAGAAAGATCCAGGACAGTTTTGAGAAAATGTTCTACGTGTCTCACGACTTTAAAGACCCCAATGAGAAACATCCCGAGCTGGTACATAAGAGGGGGATCTACAAGGACAGCTGCGGCGCCTCGAGCCCATGGTGCGACTACCAGCTCAGACCCAACTTCACTATCGCCATGGTGGTGGTAAGAACTGAACTTTTATTGTTATGTTTTACAAAATTGGGCCTTAATGGGGTGTTAGATTTATATAGAATATAAATTTATAAATACATAATTTAGGATAGAATGGTCACACTGCAGGAGCACGGTGGTTTAGTGATTCGCACGTTCGCCTCACAACGCCAGGGTCCGGGTTCGATTCCCGTCTCGGCCATGTGTGGAGTTTGCATGTTCTCCCCGTGCCTCAGGGGGTTTTTCTCCGGTTTCCCCCCCTGTCCGAAAAACATGAACGGTAGGTTGATTGGCACCTTGGAAAATTGTCCCTAGTGTGTGAGTATGTGTGAGTGTGTGTGTATGTGTGTGTGTGTGTGTGTGCCCTGCGATGGGTTGGCATTCCATCCAGGGTGTATCCTGCCTTAATGCCCATAGACACCGTGACCAGAGGGAAGATCGGATAAAACGGTAGAAGATGAATGAATGAATGAATGAATGAATGAATGGTCACACTGCAGAAAAAGCCCTCCTTGAAACAAATAAGATTCTAGACTGCCTGTGACTGAACAATTCCAGTTTTTGTACTTTAAGATTTATAGTCTAATGTGCATTCTGATTTTTATGACTTTTCATCTTTCATGGTAAAAAACAAGACATATTTTCTAGGAATAAGCTTTTGCTTACTTTCTTAGATTTCAGTTTTTGCAGTGCAGCATCCAATTATTGCATATGATGTTCTACAGGCCCCGGAGTTGTTCGTAGTAGAGAGGGCCTGGGAGGCTCTGAGTATCGCTGAAGAAAAGCTGCTCGGACCGCTGGGAATGAAGACACTCGATCCAGAGTAAGACTTTCTTTCCGTCCACGTTTATTAATCTTGTATTAATCGGTTTCTGCAAATCAATGATTTGTGTTTAAACAGCGACATGGTTTACTGTGGCGTTTATGACAACTCGCTGGACAACGACAACTACAACCTAGCCAAAGGATTCAACTACCACCAAGGCCCTGTAAGACAAGACCAGATCTTCTTCCTGATTTCACGTGCTCTTAGGCAACTGATCCCTGATTCGGATTCGCAATTTCATTATATATATATTTGATTCTTTTCTCAGGAATGGCTTTGGCCAGTTGGTTATTTCCTCCGTGCCAAGTTATACTTCGCCAAGAAGCTCGGAAAGGAGACCTACGACAAGACGGTTTTTCTGGTGAAGAACGTTCTTTCTCGTCATTACATTCATTTGGAAAGGTAACCACGCTGAATTTAAAAACCGTGTTTCTTTTATTAAAAATACCGAAGGCATTCCGTCATTTCACCCGTGCAAGCGTTTTCCCATTAAAATGTACATTATGTCACCTTTTTAATGTATTTTAGAAAAAGGCGTTCCTTTGAAAATATCTGAAGGCAAACCATTACAGTTGATACAGTCCTTGTTTAAGTGTAAAGAGTAAAACAATTTAACTTCACCATTACCACAATTTCCCAACAAGTAGCATTTTTCTCTACTCTTTATTTTTTATAAAAGTTTTTGGATTTTCTATAATCTAGTTCTCTCAGTAGCCTCTCTAGTCAAAGCCATAATAAGTCAAAACTTGCCCCTCTGTTCTGAAGACTATCCTGAGTGGGTGTAGCTCAGTGGTTTAAGGTGCTGGGCTACTGATCAGAAGCTCGAGGGATCGAGCCCCGGTATTGCCTTGGGTCCCTGAGCAAGACCCTCTGTGCTCCAGGGGGCGCTGTTACATGGCTGACCCTGCGCTCGGACCCCAGCTTCCAAACAAACTGGCATATGCGAAGAAACAGTTTCACTGTGCTGTAATGTATATGTGACAAATAAAGCCTATTCTATTCTGTCAGACACTGGGGCTCTCTTACAAAAAAAAAAGAAGTAACATTTTTTCATTCAACTGTGTGGGAAAACCATAACGATGCACACCTTCTTTTGATATCTCCTGTTCACACACCATTCATTCATCCGTTAACTTTTTGTTCGAACTAATGTACAGTTTAGTGCCTTTAAAGAGAATGTTAGCACGGTACACCCGATATCACATGACACAAACACCTTTTGAGTTATAGTCGTGAGAAAGCTATTGTTAGCACTCCAACAGGCTGAAGAATCATTTTTACTCTAGTAGAAACCCATTGCATTTATTTATTTTTTAATCTAGCATTGATTATGTCTGAGCTATGTTCATTTTTCTGTAGATTGCGATCACTGGTCTTAATTGAAATTTAAAGATATATTGTAGGATATATTTTATAGATATGTTGCTGAACACTACTGTATAATGTATAATATACTATGTTGTTGTTTTTTTTGCAGGTCGCCATGGAGAGGTCTGCCAGAGCTGACGAACGAAAATGGTCAGTACTGCTCATTCAGCTGCGAGACCCAGGCATGGTCCATCGCCACTGTTCTGGAGGTCCTTCATGACCTTTAATCTTTCCGAGGCCGTTCAAAGGTTCAAGTCTTCCAGAATATTTTTAGCTTCCTGGAGCCAGTAGAAAAGCGTTACACGACCGTGAATGTGCACTGTGCGGTACGACCGGGAGCCTCCCCAGTGCTCAGACGGTATTTCTAACATAAGAGTGTGATCCTCATTTCAACCTCCATCGTGTTTTTCCAAATAACAACAACATCCCCCATAAACAAGAGTTTATTTGATACAGAATTAAAAAGATTGAAATGAAGCCTGTAGGTCCTGTTGCTGTGTCTGTGTGCTTGTGGCTGACGTATCGTGGTGTGTTTTATATACTCCGTGAACTGCTGTTATGTGTTTGTTTGTTTTTGTCTTATATGTCTAAAGAGATTGGAGCATTTGAGGGTTTTCATGTTGTAGACTCGTGCTCTGGGTTAGGTTTACAGCATTGTAACAAAAAGATCGGAAGAATTAATATAAAGGAATAAATCTCTGTCTGGCCTCTTGTTTTATTTAGCAAACGTTCCAGAAACTAAAGATGGTTTCATTAGTTATGTCTCATTTTGGTGTGGGAGGATCAGAAAAGCCTAATGTGGTATTAAAAAAAATGGATCAATATTCACATCGCGCAAGACTTAACATTAGTTTTAGGAGGACATTTAGTGATTACATATCACATGAAACACTGCTTCTATTTTATTTGAATTATACTTATGTGCAAATTCTGAATAGAGCATAAGAGTCCTAAATACTATTAACCATTAACTCTTACACTATACAGCCCATATGTTCATATAGGTAGTGGTTTATTTTTTGTTTGTTTGTTTTTGTTTTGTTTTTTTTTACCTTTTTTTGTCTGATGAACTTGCTCTTTATGCAATAGTGTAGAATGCACCAGTATAACCATCAAAGGGTATTCATTCATTTATTCATCTTCTACCACTTTATCCGATCTTCACTCGGGTCACGGGGAGCCTGTGTCTATCTCAGGCGTCTATGGGCATTAAGGCAGGATACACCCTGGATGGAATGGCAACCCATCGCAGGGCACACACACACTCGCACACATTCAGAGTTTTTTTCGGAGAAAAAAACCCTGAGGCACTGGGAGAACATGCAAACTCCACACACACATGGCCGAGACGGGAATCGAACGCGGACCCTGGCGGTGTGAGGCAATATAAAAAAAGCAATAAAAAAATTTTAAAAAGCATTTAGCAAGTGAAAAGATTTTTTTATTGCATTTTTATTTAGATTTTTTTTTATCAGTTTCCAGAATTCGACCTCAAAAGTTTTATCCCAGACCACCATACACAGGTGAGTCGTGATTCTTTGCTGTAATATAAATAAACATGGCTCATTAGCTTCATTAACTGAGCCAAGTGCTACATCAAAAAAGCATCTATAATTTATAATCTATAAAAGCAGTGAAATATAAACTTTTTCATCATTTTTATTCAGATTAAAATCAGATGACTTCTTATTTGCAGGAGGATCCATTACCAGAGATCAGAGTGGCGTTAAAGATGAAATTCCGAAGAGCCCAAGTGCAATCAGGATGCTGAACGGCATCATCTGTGTTTTACCAGTGAAAATGTTTTGGGAATAGAAATGGACAGATTCTAGCATAGGTAATTATAGTGCACATACTTACACACACACACGTGTGTGTATGTATGTATGTATGTATGTGTGTATATATATATATATATATATATATATATATATATATATATATATATATATATAGTATATACACGCTGTTATATATTTTTATTAAATTAAATTTCATAACGTACATGGAACTAGTTATTCCCAACACCATTTTTTTACATAATTTAAGTGCATATAATAATTATACTGGATATAATAATAACTGAATTTAGTCACATTTCACACAAGCAAGCAAAATAGGATAGCATACATGGTACAGATGATCTTCGAAATTCATCCAATATATACATATACATATATATATTCCTTTATTTACCAGGTAGTTCACAGCCAGAGCAGGGCTGTTGGACAGCAGGATAGTTGGGCTGTTCAGCCTGGTCCAGAACTCTGCATAGTTCTTCACAATGGTTGCACTGCAAAATAAAACCTCATACTCTCAATAATAAAACACTGCAGCACCGATCAGGTAAAAAAAAAATGATAATAAAAAAATAAATACAAATCTTGCTAATGCATGCAAAAGCACTAATACCAGAATATTATATTGCGTGGAGCGGGTGTAGACGGTGCGACCCACATGACCTCAATCCGGTTTATTTCATTTGGTCCAGAGTGGCTGACTGACGATTTCTGGAGAACAACAAAAATGGTGATTCATTAGATTCAGGTGCCTTTATTAAAAAAAACTTCTACATGGAAAGAATATAAAAAGTATTTCATGTTTCAGTATTAGAAACATGAAAAGTATTCATTTATGCTACATTGAAAATTAAACTCTGGGCAATCATGCGATTAATTACTGACATCCCTTATATATATGTGTGTGTGTGTGTGTGTGTGTGTGTGAGCAAATGGCTTAGACATATTGTGGGGTGACTCCCTACATCTACAAGGTATTCTTGTGAAAGATATGTTACACTCATACTAGCAATACTCTGAATGTCACTGCGGTACATCAATAACATTTACATGCTCATTATTATGTAATATGTTATTATAAATTGTGTTCTAATTGTGGTTATAAGACATAATTTCCAAAACTGACAGAAAACCCCTGGATGATTCATTACTATTCTCTGGGGATTGTATTAAAATTTGTCAAATTTGAATATGTGTGTTCATAAGAACATGTCATCATGGTTAATGCAGTGTGTGTGTGCAATTTTATAATGATCTAAGGTCGCAGAATGACATGAGCAGTGTGAATATAAAAACCTGTACGCTACTTCAGTGTTGAAACAGTTGTGCAGTCGGACCAGACCCGTGTCTCCTGCAATGAAAGAACCCACAGCGCCTGCTCCTGATGCTGGTAGAGCTTGCAGCATGAAACCCTCGAATTTTGTGCTGGTCACGGACTCCAAAGTCACTGGTGGGTAAAGTTCACATTTAGTTCTTTATTTCATATTATCCAGTACCAGTACATGACTGTACCAGTACCAGTACATCACTTCTGATTCGTGTTGATTTATTTGGTTGGCCAGCCGCTCTGACATTAATTCCAGCCCAAATAATAAATTTATATTAATGCTCTCAGTCTCCTATGCTGTTACTGTATTTCTAGAGTAGTTCCTCACAAAGAAATATATGTAACTATTACAATGTTGAGGTTTTGCACTTTATGGTTTCTTTTCGTAAAAGAGAAACGGCATTTATCCGTCGTCAAGAGAAAACTGAGAGTCTAGCAAGGAAGCAGCTGCTTAAAGTGTAAATGATGTTCTACAGTATTAAATGTAACGACAAATGGTTCAAAAGTGCAATTGTAAAAACTAAGCATTGTACAAAATTGGAATGAAAACCCCAAAGTGTGTGGCGTTACAGGAAATATATCTACTTAAGGCTTTTTACATCTGCCTCAGTACCTCATTGTGGATTCTATTCCATCCTGATTCCATCTTTATCTTTATGTAATCTTGTGTGATTATCTAACATGATCACAGTCTTAATTAGACATGTGAGAAAAGAGCACAATGCCGTTTCTGTATTCTTTTCATTTTCTAAAAAGATCTGATTTATATTCCCTGTTGATTCCATTATAATCAAGAATCCTGTACGACCTGTGAGCATGTCTCCAGGCCTGCAGGCCACACGGTTCACGGTGACTCTGTACGGCGGCGTGGTGTTCTGAGGCCCGTAGCTCGGGTGATTCGGTAGCATATTGGTGCACGCCGACGCTATACTTCCATTAGGGTAGGCGTGCACGGAGTTCAGGGTGTACGTTTCCAACAGCACTATGAACAAGAGCATCTGAGGAAAGGAAAAGAGGAAAGCAAATATGGGGACGAGCCGCTGGTAAGAATTTATCAATCAAACAATATATATATTTCTATGTATTAAATACATTAACAGAAATAGCTCAAATCATAATAATAACAACAATCATTCTATCAATAAAAACCAGTTGTACAATTCTTCTACAAGAATATTTGTTGTGTATTTAGAACAATTTTTAAAAAGTACAAGTAAATTAATTGTAACCCAAATTCCTTCTTTTATTGTTTTCGATTTTTCCATTGCAAATCCAATATAATACACGTTTAAATCCAGAGCTTAACTTTACCTTTCACTGATCCTTGCTTCTCACAGAGGGTTGAGGAGGTTCTGTCCTGTCATGATGGTGGGACCAGAAAGCATTGGACTAGGGGTGGGAATGTTTCCCTATTCAGAGGGATTTAGTTTCATGTGTGTGGTTCTATAGTTTAGATTCTTTTCATTGCCGCATCTGTTGTTTTCATTCAGTGTGGAACTTGTATTTGATATGATCTGGATATTTAATAAATCCATAGAATTGTGAAGAAAAAAGAGAGCGAGTTGAATTGAATGTTATGAACAAGTTTGAGGATTAACACTGTCATAAAAATGTTTTCTATTCAGCCTTTAAAATATTGCACTAGAGACACCTTTTTTTTTTTGTTTGCCTTGGACCAGCTGGTATGTTTAATCGCAGTAACCACCTCGCCAGTGCTTACATTATTATTGCACCTGCTGAATTAGTGTAGTGTACAGTAATAATCTTTCCCATTATAAAGACACCACATTTGCAGGGTTTTTTTGTACATTTATTGCCAATTATTTATTAGTACAGTATTTATTTGTCAGTATGTATTATCTTATTTATCACTACAGTATTAATGTAATCATTAAATGCATATTTTATATATGCAATCTAAATATCTTTACACAGTCATCATGCAAGTTAGTCATTTAAGTATAATAATGATAAAATTATATTGAATGGACATGGTGTCATTCAGCCCACTCGCTCGCTCATTAGGGATAAAACTATAGGCACTAAACTTATAAATGCTACATTTTATCTCTGTAAAGTTGTTTTAGGAGAATGTTCAAAATCGAAATGAAATAAATACTGATTAAGTAGATGTGAGATCCCGTGCAAACTTTTATTTTGAATGAAATAATTTGAATGTGCAAATCAGTGATATCTTTGTACATTATATTAATACCTGCTATTAGTAGGTTATTTATCAGTTTTGTAAACTTGCTTTGTCATTCTTGTAACCCAACTTCCACAGTTCCTAATGCAGAAGTCTGATTATTGTGAAATTAAAGCCCTTTTCCTGTAACGTTAGGAAACTAGAAATTGTCTAATGTGCAATGAAACCGGCGTTTACACAATGAACGAAAGAAAGAGAGAAAAAAATGCACCAAGGCTAAACAACAATCACTTTATTTCTTTTCATCTCCATTCCTGGTCACCAAAAACACTTTCAACGTAAAACAAAAAAAAACAAACAAACAAAACAAAACAAGAAACTTTGTACAAATATGAAAAGTGTATGTCAGTGAATCGGTGATACAGTACAAGAGAGTGGCGTGTTCCGTACGCTTGGGTCGTAAAACAGCGTCTCCTGTGGATGAGGAACAGCCTGTGCGGTGAGGGGAGCTGCCTGAGGGGCCTGATGAGAACATCCCCACGAAGTAGAGCACCTTATGTATACAGATTAGAGATCAGTGTATCTTCGGTGTGCCGAGTATGAGACAGAGAGGTTTAGGATGAAAAAAGTGTTAGGTTTGAGTTTAGGATACGTGTTTAGAGGTATGGATTTGATGTACTTTGTATACTACAGATCAGTGGATAGTATAAGCGTATCATATCAGATGCAGTCTGGAGAGAGGTTAAACTTTATCTTGTTGATTATCCCTGAAGAGAAGCCGGCAGGGTGTGCGTGTTTGTGTAGTTGTCTGAGAGCAAGGTATCCACTTAACTCACCTTTGTGTTGCGAGTGCTGGCAGTAAGAGCATGACAAATGCCATGCTTTGTCTTTTTCATTATTATTATTATTATTATTATTATTATTATTATGTTAAGGGGATCAGATTAGTGCTTCTGTGTGATATTTAAATATTTTGGAGTAGTTTAGATTGGAAAGGTTTAATAGTATCAGATTATTGGCGTATTTTAGGATTTACAATGTCGGAGCATAACATCGTAAAATATCTTGAGGTAAAAAAAAAGGACATCTTAAAGACAGGTTCAGAATGTATACACTCACCACTGATTGCGTATTAGCGTCGTAATCCGATTGTATACACTCACCACTGACAGCGTATTAGCTTTGCAAACAGCGTATTAGCATCACAAACGGTATATATACACTCACTACTGATTGCGATGCTAATATGCAGTCAGTGGTGAGTGTATACAATCGGATTGCGATTATGTACGCAAGTAATATGTACTTTAGTGTAGTTTCTGGGTGACTAGCTTTGAATTCAACTGGAAAGAAAAATGGATCAGTGTCACTAGTGGATTAGCACGCAGCCTTTAAGTGACCAATCTGAATAGCTATTAGCTCGGCATCGTTTGTAATTAGGTTAGAGTTATAGACTTGTAGGTAATTGGCAAGGCTGTAGGTAACTGATTCTGGGTCAGTTTCTGGTTACTGTGTATGTGTGTACATTTGGGGTTCTTCACATTGAGTGGAATGGCCCACTTAGGGTTCAGCAGCTCTTTAGTGGCCTTTGGTTTTGCAGGAGAGACAGCAGGCCTTCCTGTAGTACCAGTGTGTGCAGAGCTTTACTTTAAGCACCAGTGCACAGTTCGCTGTCACTTTGTCCTCACAAACATCCTCCACTAGAAGAGAGACAGGGATAAAAACATTCAAATATGTTTCGCTGCGAAAATGGACCAATAATATACATTACTATATAAAAACAGTATTTGCACCGTGTAAACCGAGGTCGACCGATATGGGTTTTTCTCTGGCCCATGTTGATATTTAGAAAAAGGAGCTGATGTATGAAGCCAGTTATTTGTTTATTTATTTTTATAACTTTATGTTGTAAAATTTAACAGTAAATTAATATGAGGTGATACAGAAAATTGCTTAAAATGAAAATTTCTTGAACAACAAAAGCTGCTCCAATAAGTGTACTTGTTACCGGGTTTTCGCTACCAATGCCTAAATACGACTCAAACCACAGCAAATGCCAAAAATGTACCCTTTTAATCAATCCTCTAGTGTCATTTATATACAGTGCCATAATGCATGGATCTGAACCGTTTTATCCCCCATACCATAATGCTCTGCTTTTAATGTAGCAATTTTTAAATACCTTTTGCTTAAAAGTTTCCGTACTGTAAAAGTCTTTTAAGATAGAAGTGATTCTTGCACTTATATAGGGTTTGGAATCAAAAAAATCGATTCTGATTCTGGAATCGAATTCTTAAGATTAAGAATCGGATACTGGTTAAAAAAATTACAATTTTGTTTCCTCTTATCGATCAATGGGTGTATTTTTTTCTGGGTGTAGTCATTTTCTGGTGTGGTTTTGTAGCAATTATTATGTGGTTGTTTGTGTTACCTGGCGCTTCAGTAGGACAAGCCTGTACCTCACAGATCTGTCTGGCCTGAGGTTTCAGTGTGGAGTCACAGCTGTGGCCGATCTCCTCTCCCTGATAACACCTCACTTCCCTCACTCTCACTCCGCTTCCGCATGTCTTACTGCACTGTAACACACACATACACATAATCATATTACAGTATGTGAAGCACACCAGTTCACTGTTAAATTGCATGTTAGTTGGAAGGTGAAATTTTCTCAGGGATGGAGAGAATAAAGCATACAGTGCATGTGGAACTAATCATGCCTGAATACGGCTCAGGTATCAGCTCTTGTTGGTACCTTTGTACAATATACATTTCTAAAAGAATTTTCAAACACTGCTAATACAATAGTATTATAATGTTAGCGCCTGTTCTGGGATCAAAGAAAGTGTGAAAGCACTGACCAAATATATTCTTGTACTTTTATCTTTTATTAAATCTGGCTTAAGCAATATCATGCTGTACTTCAAAATCGTCATAGCACGTTGTGCATACAAATGATGCTCTGCTGAAATAATGTAATAACTCATTTTTTTCTGAGCTTTCAGAGGCAGGCAGTCAGTAATGAGATGGCAGGGAAATATGGTTAGCCAATGAGGTGAGAATCGAGTCAGTTGGGACCACCCAGAAAAAAAAAAGTATTCAGGTGAGCATAAGCAATAGTTAAGAGAGGAGAGACTGTTCCTGAGAGATATCAGTAGATAGTTTACACAGTAGGGTTTAAATTCACCATGCAAGTTCTTCCTTTTCCATGCACAAGCGATATTAAATATGCATGAGAAAGCTCTAATAACAGGCAAAACACCACATAGAATTGCTGAGGTAAACAAACCGAATAGTATTCTCATTTATCTGCACTGCCCTGAACTATGAAAACCATTTGTTTATAATTTAGTGACATAATATTGTTTGGAATATATCGGTTACTTCGATATATCGTGCAGCCCTTAAACAAACAATCCAAAAAGTGGATGAGAGGGAGAGAGGGAGAGAGGTGTCAGTGAAGGCTTCTGTAACTCTATATCTCATGAAATATTATTTTCTAAACTAATATTACTAATACCACTCTCAGGTCCTCCTCAGGAGAACTGCTGAAGGTTTTTTTTTTTTTACCGAGTGTTGCGCAGCATGGTGGTGTTGGAGAAGGTGGTATTTACCTGAGACCAGGAGGTGGTGAACCATTTCAAGCAAGGTCTCTCGAAGCACGCGGCTTTTGTCTGGGGTTTTGGTGAATGCGAACAAACATGATCGGGAAACTCCTTAAACACACCCGCTTCGAGGCCGGCACACAGAACCTGCCTGCTCTTTACCCCACGCCCACATGTCTCGTTACACTGCAACGCATGCGAAAAGAGAGGCTGGGAAACAGAGGGTGGTTGTATACAGCTCTGGTGATATTTACATTACATTCATGGCAGACGCACTTATCCGGAGTGATTTACATCAAAAGTGAACAGTGCGATCAGACTGATTTACCTGCTCCCACTCCTGTTCCACCCAGTGCGCTGGGCAGTCTGGGGCTCCACACGGCTGTATGGTGAGAGGCTTCAGCTCCCGATCACAGTGACTTTGTGAGATCAACTTCTCGTTCCCGCTCTTACACACCACATAGCGCATCATGCGGCCTTCCCCGCACGGGCCTGAGCACTTCGACAAGGAGATCAAACACAGCCGGGGACGTCAGGAGAAGGTTGAGATGACTATTTACAACCCAAACATATCCTTTAACTTTCTGTGTTATACAAATACACAGGGTTACAGTGTAACAAAATATTGTTAAAAAAACACGGGTGCTTTGTGGCTAATTGATTACAATGAAGGCAATGAAAAATTAAACATCATAAACATCAGCAAAAATCATTACTGGGGTTTTTATTGAGTTAAGTTTATTTCATTCATTTTATATACAGTGTTGGGGAGAAGGGGCACGGTGGCTTAGTGGTTAGCACGTTCGCCTCACACCTCCAGGATCCGGGTTCAATTCCCGTCTCAGCTATGTGTGTGTGTGGAGTTTGCATGTTCTCCCCGTGCCTCAGGGTTTTTTTCTCCGGGTTCTCCCGTGACCCGAGGGAAGATCGGATAAAGCGGTAGAAGATGAATGAATGAATGAGTGTTGGGGAGTAACTAATTACATGTAACAGCCTTACGTAATTTAATTACAAAATAAAAATCACAGTAATCCGTTTCAGTTACTGCGACAAAATGTGTAACTTAATTACAGTTACTTTTGAAAATGTTGAATATCACAAATCCCAAAGACAAATTCCCCCGACAACCCCAAGCTCAATTTCGAAAATATAACCCACATTTTCAGTGTGCCACCTAGTGGACAATTGAAAGTAATCGATTATTTTACTTTTATAAAGTAATTGAAAAGTTACACTACCTATTACATTTTGAATAGGGATAATCTGTAATCTATTACATTTCCAAAGGAACCTTCCACAACACTTTTCATATTTATGTATATTTATTGTTTGATTGGAAATATTATTTGTTTAATAAAACATACGTGTGTGAAATGTCCTACTTTTGTAGACACTCACCGGGCCCCAATCCGTGACAGTCCACCTGAGGTCACATGGTGGTCCGTCGCACTCCCTTTGATTAACAGGTCGCGTGGATTCGTTACACATATGAGCGTCCATGGAACACCGAACCTCTCTGCTCCTCACACCGCGCCTCCCACACCGAGCTGAGCACTACACACAAAACACACATGTACAAAATCCCGTACTATACTACAACCAAACAGAGCAGACAAATTCCCCATTGTTGCTTTATTCTACTCGAGTCCATAATTGCATGCTACCGAAAGCCAGATTTCCGAACCGAAACGACACAGAAGTCTGTACACACTGACCTCAGACCAGTCCGATACTTCCCACTGGGGGCCACAGGATTTGCTCCTGCAGGATTTGCGTACTATGGGTTTGTGCAGCTCGATGCCGTGGCACAGATCATCATACACAGAGCTGTCGAAGCCCGGTGCCAGCATCTTCCAGCAGCGCACTGTCCGAAACTGAAAGCCCTCACCGCATGTCCGAGAGCACTCGCTCCAACGGCTTGTCTCCCATCTATCTCAAACACACACACAAACAAACTACACATTAGTGTCATCCTGTAAATCAGACCAGCAATGGGTTTGTCCTTATACATAATTTATGGTTGGGGTGTAATGGTTTATCTTGGTATGATATAATCTCAAAGCACACAATTTCAGACGATGTTTTTAATGATAGGACTTCCATATTGTTCTATTGGTTCTATGGAGCACTTGAAAAAGACATCCCGGTCGGTAAGTGCACCCGAGAGACGCAAGGAAAAGGTTTATTACGGTCACTTAAATAAATAAAATAAATAATAAATAAATAATCTGTTGCCAGGTGAATTTTGTGTTCCCCCACGCCACAAGAGATAAAGAAACAAAAAAAACACTCTGACTTACATACATTTGTGTTGTTTGTGTTTTCAATACAAACAAAATAATTAAGACAACCTAAATAATGAGGATGGAATAACATTATGGTTCATGTTAATATACATTTTGTAAAAAAAAAAGGACATTTTACATCAAAAACAAAGTAGTCTATGAAATATGCATACATATTTTATTTTCAGTTTCTATACTCTCAAAAGTCTTATATATATTTTTTTCCTTTTCATGCCGAGCTAAATATATGACTTTAGACCAATTTGTTTTTGTTTTTCCAAAGATTTTGATCTCTCCCCACCTACTTCCTGTTCATGTTTCCTACCATTTGAACCATAAAATGTTTTCAATCCTTTATGTACAACAAGAAAATTGTTCATGTTTGTTTTTTTATACATTAATCATTTTTTATTTTTCAGAATATCGCAAACATAATATCGCATTATGTATTGAATTGTGATTGAATCGTTACAACCCCGTATATACTGTATTTTACTGCTTGTATAACAGTGTATTGTATGTGATACATGTGTTGTAAAATAGATATTTGGATCTTTATTTAATGATTTATGGTATGGAGCTATAATATAACAGTAGAAGTGTCCTGAGCTTAGGTTACTGTTTATGCAAATTATCTGTACATGGTCTTTTTCCATGTGAGTTTCTTCCAGGTTCTCTAGCGTTCTCCCAATTTACACAGGGATACCAGCAGGGGATTTCCTTTGCCACCCGGTGTGAATAATTGTGTGACGGTTTGGATTGTGCGTCTTAAGTTGTAGCATTAATTATGATACCACAAACACACACACACACACACACACACACACACATAAACAGAGCAGGTATCTGCAGCATCCTGACCTAGGTGGACAGTCTCTGCCAGTGCAGAACTCATATGTGGGTTCAGGGCGAGTCAAAGCATCACAGTAACTCTCATCAACCTCGGAACCATCGTATCTTACACACAAAGCGTACACTGTGCTGATACCTACACAAGAGAGAGAGAGAAAGAGAATGATGTATAGATTATTTCTCCTAATAAAACGAGATGAACACTTTTCACTACGTAATCTCATCTGATATTAGCAAGCTATGTGCTACCTGGAAATGTTTGGCCCAAATAATATAATTAGATTTACGTCATTTTATTTTCCATTCTGGTTTATTGTTAAAGGATGGTGTGTATTGTTCAAAGTTAAAATTACAGTATCTGCAAAATGTGAGAAAAAAAAACTGTTATTTCTTACAACACTGTGACAGGAAGCTCAAACACACAGTCGGACAAAAAGATATTCTTAAACATCCAGTGTTCTACATATACACACATGTACTGTTACATTCTCTTCTTATAATACCATATACCTTATAATACCTTTCTTTTAACTGTTCGTTACACACACACACACACACACACACACATATATATATACATACACTGCAATAATTCTGTACTTTTTACAGTTGCACATTCCATTTATTTATTGCTAAATGTACGTTTACATATTTATTCTAAGGCTGTACCTATACATTTACTTAGACTATTCTGTACATATGTACATATTTATATTACCAACTACCCATATACTCATGTCACATTGCTACTATTTGCACTTCTGGTAGATGCTAAAACTGCATTTCATTGCTATGCAAGAACAATGAAGTTGTTTCTTTCTGTCTGTCTGTCTGTCATTAAATGACCTTAGGTGCTCGCATGGTTGATAAATTACAATAAAGGCAATAAGTGATATCCATTACTAAGAATATATATCATTGTTGCATGATCATTTTACCTGTTTCTTTAGCCTGTCCTTCCATTTTCTTTATACTTTTTTTTTTAATTCACAAATAATATTTTGCTAATTAACTTCTTGTTAAATAATATTTAGTATTATCCTGAATAATCAATTTCTCATAGCAGATGTTTGCATACGCAAATAAATACACTCACTTGTTTACATGTGTTGCAATAGTTCACAAATCACTTGTTTGTCATACCTAAATACTAAAACTATTATTCTCTATAAATAAGGACATTATTTGGTTTTAGGCCGAAAAAGTCTACATGTTTTGAGATTTTTTTTCATGAAAGCAATAGAGTAGTGTACAACAAGAAAATGTTATTGAAAATTGTTTGTTTTGTTTTTTTTACTTTTCTTCAAAATATCTCGATGCGTATCGTATCGTGAACGTAATATCGCGATATGTATTGAATCATGAGTTTATCGTTACACCACTCGTATATACTGTATAATACTGCTTGTATAATAGTGTATATGATGTATAATAATGTGTTGTACAATATATATTCGCATATGTATTTAATGATTTATGGTATGGAACTATAATATAACAGTGGAAGTGTCACACCGACATCTCCAGTGTCCTGCGCTCATGGTTACTGTTTATGCCAAGTTTTCTGTACATGGTCTTTTTCCAGGTTCTCTAGTTTTCTCCCAATTGACAAAGGGATACCAGCAGAGGATTAAATTGTGTTTACATGGTTTGAGATCTCTTCGCACGCCCGACAGCTTCGTTTACAACCGTTATAAAAACAGTAAAAGTGATTTTTATGAAAGGACTAGGGTAGTGCCAGACGCATGTAAAAAATGTCATTGTTTTTTTTCATCGTGTATAGCTTCGGATGGGCGAGTAAACAAATATATTTTTAAACCAAATGATAACAAGTGTTTGAAATGTTTGTGACCATTTCTTGTGACCTGATCACCTGTGGTACAAGTTGAACTGCAGGGTGCGTACGCAGATACCTGCCATCTGTACACTCCGGCCAGACTAACATCATGGTCCAGAGACACCACCTCGAACTCATTACTGCACCAACAGAGAGAAAGAAAGAAATGATGAGGATCGTTGCATGGAATCATAGAACTATAGCCCTATGGTTTAAAGCGCTGATCGGAAGAACGGGGGTTCGAGACCCGGTATCACATCCCCATGGGTCCTTGAGCAAGGCCCTTAACCCTCCATGCTCCCTCTGATCCCCAACTTCCAAAACAAGCTGGAGGCGGAGGGGTAGCTCAGTAAAGGGGTGTAACTCAGTGGGGCTGGCTACTGATGGGAATGTCGGGGGTTCGAGCCCCGTTATTGTCAAGCTGACTCTCTTGGGTCCTTGAGCAAGGCCCTAACCCTCTCCACGGGCGCTGTATAATGGCTGATCCTACGCTTCCAAACAAGCCGGGATATGAGAAGAAATGATTTCATTGTGATGTAATGTATATGTGACAAATAATAATTTTCTCTCTCCGTCTACTCCTCCTCTCTGCACCGAACCCCGATCTCCTGATCTCAAATCTCACCACCTTTCTTTGTATGTTCATTCCCTCCTTCCCCCCATCTCACATCCTCAGGCTGACCTGTCAGTGAGTGCGAGATGCTCTGATGCCCCCTGCTGGAGTGGAAGAAGTTCAGCTCTGTGCTGTGACGTGCTGTTCGGCTCTCTCTGGCTCGTCACGGGGATCTGCAGAGGCATTCTGCTCTTTACAGAAGCGCTCTGGTTCGGCTTCAGGCCGGAGCATGCCGACGCGGATGCACAAGGCTTATGCGGCTTCACAATCTTTGCCACGGGCTGCGTTTCATTAGTCACACTGGAGGAGTCGATCCGGTTAAATCTGGAACCTGGAGGGGTTCGAGTGCATACTGTTATCCAAGGCTTCGCTGCAGCTTTGTTACTTTTACCATAGTTTACTCAAAGTTACAAAGGACAACAACTCCGCACTCACCGCGTCCGTCCTGCTTTCCCAACTCGTTACGGAGAACCTCTGCGTGCACTCTGACGCGCAGCACCTCAGGATTTTTGCTGAGATTACAAGGAGCCTGATGCTGCCGGCGAACGTCTCCGCGTGCCTCCGTCCTCCCCTTATTATCCACAGGCACGCTCCGGGTCTTCTCTTCCTCCCCGTTCTCTTTGCGAGCCTCCACCTCATTCCCGGTCACGGGGAGCTGCGAGTATGAAACATTGGCCATCATGCTGCTCAGTAGAGGCCGCTCCTGGGTGGATGGTGCTGGGCTGGAGGACACTCGAGGCACCGTGTACTCGTACGTAATGTGAGGCATCTTTCCATTAAGGTTGTAATACTTCATACAGAGAGGGGGGGAAAAAAGATAATGCACTAATCATGGGACAAAGAGAGTTATTTATGTGCTGGAATGGATATGCAAATAAATGGGTGTAATTAGAATTCATCTAATAATAAATAATGATTTACAATATAATAATAATAATAACATACATTGATACAAATACACATTAAATATCCCATGATTATAATAACTGCATACAAAACATAATTAAAAAAAAATATACCTAGCTAGCCAATAACCTGTCACATGTTGTTTGCTTATAGTAAATATGTTTTTTTTTAAAGAGAGAGAGAAGTAATGGTTCTATTGGGAGCAGTACATACCTATATACCTACCATGACGTTCAGGCCCAGCTGGGTAGGACCCTGGGCCATGATGTATTCAAAGCCGTCTGAGAAGAGGTTAAGTGGCCTCCGGTACTTAAACACCGTTCCTGCTACAGGGAAGTTGCGCGGGTTGTCGATTACAGTGTTGCCATTGAAGAAGAAGTGGCCGGCTTCATCGGAAAGAGCTAAACGGAACAGGAGAGATGAACATCATTATCATATTCGATATTCTTTATTAATTTTTCTTGCTATCACGCATGTACTGAATATATACTGTATATACTGTAGCTTTTTCGTGTATCTGTACTGTACTCAAGTGTTACGTTTTGCAAAATCAGACCATCTTTTTTATTTATGAGTACAGGTCAACATTTTGAGAGTAATAAATAATAGCAGAAACTCGAACTTTCACGTCTGTTTTATATGCACATGTGTGTTTTTGTTAGGAAGTAGTTGAAAAGAGCTTGTGATCATTTTAATAGAAGTACACACGTTTACATGTACACTTCTTTTTTTGTCATTCCGATTTAAAGCATTCCGTTTGAAAGATTCTATGGACAGTTTACACGTCATCCCGATATGCTGTTTACATGTGCTGGTGTTCTTTTTCCTTACGAGGAAAAGTATGTAATATGTAGCTCTTAATCAAGCATGGAAATGCATTTTAGGAAGATTTCTGTTGTTCGTTTAGATCACATGACGACGTAGGCACAAAGAAACCGGTTAACACGGCGAAATTTAGATTTTGTTTGGCTTATACAAAGGTTTATCCAACCGCTCTCAAATCAGTTACAATTACATTCGGTTTGGGCATTTTCATTACGACTGAGGTGTTTACATGTCGCATTTTCATTCGGATTGGACTTTTAAAGCGATTGCAATTCTCCAGTGGTGGACGACATACACCAACTTGGGTACCTACTTGGGTAAATAAAGGTAGGTAAAATATTACTCCGGTAATATTAAAAGGGTTGCACTTTTACTTAACTAAGGGAAAGTACAGCAGTATGGGGCGCCGTTCTTGCGCTACTTTTTCCCGTGACTTTAAAGTGCACTCGCTACACTATTAATAAAATTACACAGCCATTTTTATTCACTCATAAATAAAAAAAGAAACGACAGATTCCGCCTAATATACATAAGTAAAAAGTAAGACATTTCATTTTCCAATGTAATGAAATTGAAGTAAAAGTCTCAAAATGGAAACATATGGGTAAATACAGATACTCAAAAAACTACTGAAGTATAGTAACATATTACATTTATTTCCCTACTGTCCACTACTGGCTAATGACAAATAGGATAATAGGATGTAATAGCCATAATAAATCATAGTATATTGGACACTTAAGTACATTTGAAGGCAAATGTTTTTATCTACTTTCGTCAAATACATGGTTTGTATACTTCATACAACACTATTAGTTAGGAGTTCTATTTCATTTAGCCTATTTTTTTATGCCCCTTTGTTATTATGGGAAGGTTATGATACTGTACAATTTATTCCCTCTAGTTCAGTCTTGGCCAATTCCCACCTAACAGCTAAATCCCCCCCATCATTCACCAGCTACCAATTTAGAAGAATGAAAGCTAAGACATGTTTTTGATCTGAGACGCTTGAAGTATCTTTTTGAACTGTAGCTTATCATGGTGTCATGGTGTAACACACTCAGAGGAAAGCACATACAAATGACCGAGAGACATTTAGCAGATCATTTGTCACTCTAAGAGATTTTCCAGACAAACACGTTGCACCACTGACCCAGACATGACTAACTGTAAACCACCATTTTAGATGCTTTACAATTATCGCAAATTAATATTGCCGATAGTCTAAATGCCTGTAGATACGATAATAGATAGATATGAGGAAAAAATGTTTGTTTTACAAAGATACAGACTAGAAATAAGTCAAATTATCTGCCAGTGCAGTAAGAGGGTTATACTTGGTAAGATTTCTTGAAATAAGAAATCTAGTCTTTAGAAAAGAAGAAATGTCTTAAAATAATCATTAAAACAGGGTTATTTTAAAAAGCTGAAAGTGTCAGCTTGATGACTTTCTGAGTAGAAGCCCACGATCGGGCGCTGGTCTGATAAAATCCGTCCTGTGCAGGTCTGTATGAGATTATATACACCCCCCCCCCCCCCCCCCCCCCCCTCCCCCTGCATCTCTTCCATTCCCCTCCATTATACTGTACATACTGTATTATGGCTTGAATCAAGTCATTACAGATAAAATAAAGAAAGATTTAAAATAGTCCTTGAAAGATGCATTTTTTTGAAATTATGCTCAATTTGCAGGTGAAATAACTAACTTTAAACTTTACAAACTTTACTATAAATATAGATATTATATTTTGATAAATCACCTTAAAACAATCATAACAATCCTATCCAATCTGCTCTTGCAAAGTATTTTATTCTTAAAACAAGACCAATCAGATTTCTTGACTAGAAATAAGATAAGGACGAGATAAGGAGTTTTTGCAGTGCAATAATCAGTCGTGTGTTTCATACTCATTGTTCATTATGTATAATATAATCTCCAGCACTAAACGTGTATGTGTTCTCCTCCGAGACTAGAGTAATGAAGAGTTTACCCAGGATGTTTTCAGTCTTTCGCCGCTCAATGACCTGGATGTCCGTGGCTCCGACAGGTATATTAGTTATAAATGCATAACCTGATGAATCGTAGAAAACACCAGTGATGTTAAATTCATCTTATGATTTAACTCAATACACAGTCAAACACCGAAGCAACCACCATTAGTCCATTATCCAGTGTGAAATGACTGATGTTCCGTTTGCAAATGAGAGCTGTGGTAAAAGGTTTCAGGTTTTTATGATGTTATTTAAAAGAACAGTTCTGGTGCAGTGGGATGGAAAATAAGGGACCTTCAAAAAAAACCTAAAACTTCTTAACCCTGAACTGCTCAGCTCCGAGCTTAACCAAATGAATTGATGTAGATATGAAAAAGACAGCCGGAAATTTCCAGCGTAATATTGAGCCCTAACAAATCATATGGAAAAGTAAATGTGACTGTACTGGGATGATAGAACTAAGAAAACCATTGTAAAAACACTGCAGTGTGCGGTCATAATGGAATTTCCGGGAGAGCTTCCTTTGCCCAAATATCCTGTGTTCTGCCAAGACATACCACTTTAGTGATCATTTGTGACTTCTTGGTTCTAGTATAAAACATAAACCTAAGTATATAAGATATACCTAACTGTGTGATCCCTTTCCGGTAAGATCCTGAGATTCGGTAGCAGGTGTCACCGCTTCCTCCGCAGACGCCACATTTGTCTACAGATTTACCAGAATACAGTTTCCCATCACACCCCACCACCTGTATGTAGATAAAGATGCAGGAAGCTGGTTTGATTATATAAACAGAGCTAATATAATCATCTCATTTAGACCATTTTTTTGCTAGTTCTCAATGCTGATAGGAATATGACTAACTATGCTATTTAGTACTCTAATAATCAGCTCAAACCTTAAAGCTGAAACCCAAATATTAGCATGCCAAGTAAGTAAGCCAGGGCCAGGGTTATTTAATTAGTCTGTCGTGGGGGCCAGTTAATGAAAAGCATCCCAAATGAGGGGCCGCACTGATATGGGCTTGCAGTATGAGTGATGACACAACGGCAATATAAGTGTTGTATTTTTGCACCTCAAGACACCCAAGTAGGCTTCTTCTTCATTAAAACATGTTTATATGTTGTATTTTGAAACTACACAGCACCAGTGCATTGTACAATGGGCTTTTTTTTTTTTTTACAAACATATTCAAATGTATTTTGTGCCGTACTGAATAGTCGCATGTAACTTTATAACTGTAGCTGCTGTTTTCTGACTAAACTAAACTTTATTCTATGTCACTCTAGGCTATTCACACTGGGCGGGATCAAATGACCTCAGGGGCCGGGTTAGACCAGCGGGCCGCCAATTGAATAGCCCTGGTATAAGCGTTGCTTTCTGTTAAGCATGACAAAACTTTTACCAACAGTATTGAAAAAAACATAATCTTGTCTTCTATAAGTAGGTATAATGTGTAACCTGGCACTGGCCCTCGATGCAGACACCCTTGTAGACCCCATTTCTGCAGAAGGTCCCGTCGTGTGCCGGAACCAAAAGCTGCCTCTCTCCCGTGGTAGTGGTGCACTGAAGGTCACACGGCTTGCTGGAAATGCTGATGTAATCATCTGGACAGGACATGACATTATTAACGCTTTTAAATCGGCGGACTCTGGAGTGTTCTGCTGAAGATTGAAGTCAGGCATTGTATCACAGAAAGGCCTCTTTTGTTCCTAATTCGGAAAGAAACCCAAACACCCATTTATGAGATGCGAGGCTATGGAACGGCTGTCCCGGGGCCAAAAAATGGAAGAGCAAAGACTTTCTGTATGTAATAACTACGCGTAAACGGGACAGTATTTTTTTTTACACGCACATCTGAGAGCGCAACGGCTTCGCAATTAGCTTCTGGTGAATTTAGAAAATGGAGAAAGGTGTGGAGAACCGCCTCCATCACAGTCCTCTTATTTCAATACATCATTCCTTCAGATTGACCTCTCACTACATTGATGTCTTGACTGATCACAAATCATGTAAAATTCTTTCTGGTTGAACAGCGTCTGTAATAACTGGGATTTAAGGACAAACTCTTGTGGAATTCACCATCATATTCCATAATTACAGAAATCAACACGAAACAGGCATCTGAACCCCACCAATGTGTTTGGAATGCCATGGTCATATAAGTGTTTTTACCTGGATAGAGGGGAATCCACTCATAATATTTCCTGCTGAAGGCTTTGGAGTTGAACTGGGAGCACTGGTGCTGCTTGAAGCTGATTCTGTTATTGGGGCATGGCTAGGTAATACATAAACCAATAATTACACAGCTCACACAGCAGGCAGCATGGCAAACAGCTTGCACCTTTTACAGTATTAAACGAACAGCTTTGGCTGAATAGAGTTTACACAGTTTCCCCCATATCTCTTAATTACACTCAACCCTACTTCCAAATCCCATAAAAAACACAGAGCCTTACCTGGTTAGTACACAACTGATAGCGCTTAGGTGATCCAGCACAGAAGGAACTGTTGATGTTTTGTGTAGTAGTAAGCCTAGAAACAAAATAATGTGTTACGTCTGCATTAGACCTAACCGAAGAAGCTAAAATATGGCCTGTTTTAATGCATTAATACTGTTTATAGGAAACAAAATATATATTAAATATTTAACGTCCCGTGGGGGCACGGTGGCTTTGTGGTTAGATCGTTCGCCTCACACCTCCAGGGTTGGGGGTTCAAACCCGTCTCCGCTATATGTGTGTGTGGAGTTTGCATGTTCTCCCTGTGCCTCAGGGAGGTTTTCTCCAGGTTCTCCAATTTTCCCCGGTCCAAAACCATGCATGGTATGTTGATTGGCACCTTGATAAACACCCCATACAGGGCATGTCCTGCCTAGACGCCTGAAGACACCTGAGGTAGGCACAGTTTCCCCACGACCCAAGCGAAGATCGGATAAAGAGGTAGAAGATTAATGAATGAATGAATGAATGAATGCAGTCCCGCTTTAGGTTGACAGTGTCACCTATTCCCTATTTTCCCATTTTTGTGGTTTAACATGTGCTAGTGAGTGTCCAGGGTATAGTTTTCTTTTAGTCATGTCTTAATATATTTGTTTGCCTTTTTATTTATATTTCTGTTTCTGTGCAAGATACAGTGTATTGCAAAAATATCCATAACCCTTTACTACTTTGTACTACTTTGGTCTCTCACACAAAATCCCAACACAATACATTTAAGTGTGTAGTTATAACATGACAAAACATGGAAATATTTAAGGGGTATGAATACTTTTGCAATGCACTGTAAATGCAGTGAAATTGTATCACAGCTCCATGATGTTCTATAAAACCCCATCTAAGGGATGTTTTAAAAGAATACTTCACATAGCTCACTACAGCTCCATGTTTGTGCGCATTAAACACATTAAAGCTGTTTCATGACCTTATAGAGACCAAAAGACTTAACTAATACACTTTATGATGACATTTAAAGCCTGGTGTCCTGTTTAGAAATAAATATTAGATTTTTTGGACACTAAAAGTATATTTCTCCACCATGTGCTATTATTTACAGCAATAATATAGCCTGGTATTTTGCAATATGTGAAAAAAAAATATATAGTCATAAATCATTTGTATATATGCCCCTCCAGAACTAAATCCATCCTTAACATTTTTGCATCAGACAGAGATACGGTGCTCCTCTTACAAAAGACTACCTGGCTTACACATGTGCAACTTTCCCAGGCTTGTTCGCCCCTTTCAGCACACTCCAGATGGGCCTCCTCTTCATCTTTCTGTTCCACCACTGAGATCCCCCTCCACAACATGTGTACACACACACACACACACACACACACACACACACACACACATACACACACAGGGGAGTGCTAATGGGGGCCAGCTGGTCTAGCTCAACACGAGTCCTTATCGGAAAAGGAATCTTCCTAAAGCGGCCGCCCATTTGCTCTAAAAGGCATTTTATAAGTATGTTTGTCTGGACAGAATTGCTGGTGTCATGTAGACCACTAACATGGTGAATTAATGGCCCGTAGAAATGACAATTCTCTCATCCTGGGAGTTTTATAAGTGGAAAAATCTCTCCCTTTGTTCTAATAATACATAGAAACCTTACAACTTCATACGTTGTAAATAAAATTAAATCAGTTAAAGTGTGTAACAAGGCCAGGATTTGTGCAATAGAAAACCGTCACCCTTATTAGCAAAGAATTGCAATTTTGGTTTTTCAAAACGCCGCGACAATCTATGGCTACGTCCCCAACAAGAGGTTGTGCCATTACTTTCTCCTCTGTCAAACTGAGCGACACAGTCCAACCGATGGCACTTTCCTGTATTCGGCGTGCCTGTATTAATAGCTTATCACGTCTGCTCAGAGGATACACTTTCCTAATCCTCACCTTCCTCAGATAGCAACTGTTTTACGAGTGTGTTGTGAGTTGGGAATTATAAAACGAGCAAAAAAACAAGAAAAAAAGGATATTTTCCCGGACAGGCACTGCACTACAGAAAGAGGCAAATTCACCCAAATAATAACTAAAAATGCTATTTTAGTAAGTTAAATATTTTATTTTTAAACTTTGGACGGAACTCAAGAGCCAGTCTACACTTACATATACAATGAAGGGTCGTTCGATTGCGCCCGAGCTTCTACTTTAGTCACTTTTATATCCACATCAGAAATCTCTACATATTAAGAAACCACTAATGAGGATTTAATTGTCATCTTTTTCCAGCCTGTTGAAGGATAATTGAATAATTATATTGCAGGGCATTTATATAAAATAGTAAATACTGTGAAGCTAATTACTGCTGCAAAAGGTGCAAAAGGGTCAGGCTGATGGAGGAGTAACAGGCCTTCAGCGGCTACTTCGCAAACCCAGTCTAAGGGAAGTTAAAATTAGAGAACCATGGATTAGCATTTGATGTCAAAACAGCTTCATGTAAGCGAAACTCTTCCTCTTCATGTGCAAACAGAATATTCAGGTACAATGGTACCAGGTAGACCAGGGGTGTCAAACTCATCGTCACCGTGGGCCACATCAGCATTACGGTTGGCCTCGAAGGGCCAGTTGTAACTATAAAACAGTATATAGTGTTTGATGAGCGACACCACCTCATAACACAAAAGACATACTGGTTTTACTCCTTGAAGCACAAACATGTATTCGCTTTCCTATGTTTCTTAGAAGTGCCTTCTATCTGTATCAATTTTTCACTTGCTGGACATTTTGAGATAGAAATTTCTCAATTCCGCTTGTTGGAAAAATCGCCCCTTGGTAAAACGCTGATGTGGGATACATTATACTCTAGTGACGGGATGCCGTCACTTCGCCCCTAACCAGTGTTGGGAAGGTTACTTTGGAAATGTAATAGATTACAGATTACAAATGACCCTATACGGTACAACATGTAATAAGTAGTGTAGCTTTTTAATTACTTTATAAAAGTAAAGTAACTGATTACATTTGATTACTTGATAACATTTTCGAAAGGGATTATAATTTAATGACACATTTTTTCTTAGTAACTGTAACAAATTACTTTTATTTAGTAATTAAATTACGTAAGGATGTTACATGTAACTAGTTACTCCCCAACACTGCGCCTAACATAGTCGCATGCATTGTGGGAGGTTAATAATCAATACCCTTTTTAAAGCAGCATCGCCTTATTTTAAAACGATCGTACACGTTTAAAACTCTTGCGGACCACATAAGATCAGATGGCGGGCCTTGAGTTTGACATGTGCGCAGTAGATAAAATGAAACAGCGCTGACATAGAGGTCCAGTGTTTTGCTGAATGTCTTACCTCTGCTGCAGACAGTGACGCTCCTGTGAGCGAACGCCTCCTCCGCATGTCCAGCTACAGGTCGACCAGCTGCTCCATTCACCCCACCACTGAGCCACTTCATCCGGATGGAGCTCCTCTGTCCCGTCCCTGCTGTCCTAGCCCAGGGATACAGAGGGAGAGGGAGAGACGGAGAAACAGGGAAGGACAATAAGAGAGACAAGTTGCATTTTTACTCATCACTCTGAGCCTATATCTTTGCTGCTAATGTATAACCCTCAATATTTAACCTTCATGTGCTACAAAAGACTATAGATTATTTTACGTTTGTTTATCACATGATAGTTTTCAAATCATGAATGAAGGACTTTCGGAGAAATGTTTCCCGAATAGACAATACAATTGTCGATAATCTTCCAGAGACAATGGAAACCACTTTATTAAAGCCCCCAAGAACATCATGTGGCTATAATAAGAAAAGTATCCAATAATAATGAAATAATATTGCATTAATCTTTAGGCAACAACTGCACTTGGGGCTTGATCCGCCTCTTGACATTATTCTGAATATTAGATTTATAAAGAACTAATAGTCTAGGGTAGGCTGGAGCTCATGACCATATACATAACTCACCCACACACACACACACACACACACACACACACACAGAGCTAGAGGAGAGAGGATGGCTGAAATGTAAACTCAATCACAAGGTTTCAAAACAACACCTCTCCTTCAGAGCTCAGTAAAGCTGTGGAAGACAAACACCAGATCCACGGAGAGGCAAACACACTCGTTCTGCACTTGTCCCGCGACATCCTGGGGCAAAAACCTCAACAATTACCATCTGGCTTCTAGGAAACGGGACTTAAAGAGGTGGCCTTAAGTGACTCTGTGGAGTTAGACACGCAGACGAGTCTGAGAGATGGTCCAGACCCATGCAACAAAGAAGAAATGTGGGCCTTCAGAGGAAGAAAGAATAGTGTGTGTTTGTTCGAGTTCATTTTACACTCAAAACCCACAGCATTACAGACAAACCTTTAAGCCATCTTGATGTGATGTTGAATGGTAACCTTTTTATTTGCACTGAAAGCCCAGTTTTTTTTTTCATTAAAAACAACTAGATTTATCATTTGGGCTCGTGTTTTCTGTACTTACAGAGATTTTACAGTGTGTTAAATCACGCTATAATTTTACCAAAACTGGACATAACCCCTGCGCAATTAATTTGTCAAATAAATGTGTCCTGAGAAGAGATGATAAACGCCTCTCTAATTGTATAATCCTCCCTGAATTCCCCCCGGTTTCTTCTTCTTCCTAACGCTGCTCCTTCATTTCTTTCTCTGGGAATTTTGACAGGGCTTTTGCCACGGCTGACTGCCGCTTCAATCTTCCCAGGAATGTGTGACTTTTACTAATTACCTTAAAAATTTCCATTCTGGTTAAAGCTTCCAATGAACGTATAGCCGTCGCATGTTTTTCCCCACTCTGTACACAGAACAAGAGAGAGAAAGTCAACAAGTCCGAGAGAAAGATAGATGGAGGGCTCTTTGAGCACAGATTGGAAACAGATCGACTGATAAAGGACAGACACCGAGAAAAGAGTGAAGCTGATGAATAATGAGCTGGCAGACGGAGAAAGAGCGTCCCGAAGAGCTCAGTCCATCTCTCATCAGAGGCTCTGAATGACTCAGGCACATGAAAGGACCAGCGGCTGCAGGGAAATTAGACCGACTCCTGTCTGTCGTCTAGACGGAGAGATAATCACTCTACCTAATGCCTGAACCTGCACTTTAGTGACACACGGGAACAACCCTCAGCAAATCTCTCTTGAATGACAGGAAAGCTCTGTTATAGTGCTGACTGAACAGCAGCTTTGTGGGGTTTTTTTTTCCCTCCTCGTAGCAACTCCGACCGAAAAGTGTGCTCGGTTCTGTACACGTCTAAGTGGGACAGCTTTCCTGTACGTGATTAGATAAAGGATCAAGGACAACTGGGCAGCTAAAGCACAGCACTTCAATATGTTAAATCGTATACATAATACTTCTGGGCAAAAAAAAATTGGGCAAAGTACTATGACAACGATATTATTCCTTTTTATTGTATTAAAAACAAACCAATGGAAAGAGAATATATACAATAAATTTGTATGGGATTAACTTTTCCCCTACTTTCCTGAAATGTATAAAACATTTTATATAGGAGGTAAAATTATTTACATTATTTACAGAAAGAAGCATCAGCGTTCTTATATTCAATGTTGATGGTTTCGAATTGTGAACCCAGAGATGGGGTGAATTTTACATGGAACATTTTGATCATTATCTTGATTTTACCTTTGTGTACAAAGAAACTATGTAAGTGTAAGTCCACACCCCGAACATTCACCGCAGTAAAAGTAAATCGCAGCTCGCTTTATGACCAATGATTTGTATTTAAGACTTTTAGAACTTTATTATTTTGCCATTTCGGGCCAATTTTTGATGCCCAGGAGTGCATATTCAGGCATGTTTTTACACTCTTAAAAAAAGGAATTCTTTAAAAGCATGCTATGTATGCTTGTAATGACGAATGATAAAGCAAGGCTTATTGAACATCTGAGGGAAATAAAAATGCATTTTCATGCTTTTTCCTATTCCAAAAATTCACAAGATAGGCAACAATCTCACGCTTTAGCACTAGTGCTTTGTTGGAGTAATATTTTTACTATGAAAAAGTAGTATTGTCCCTTGAGTAAAACCTTCAAGCCTCCCTGAGATATTGATTTCTTCTTCTCTTCCTTCTTCTTCTTCCATCTGTCCCTTTTTTTTGTCTGCCTGCCTCCCTACTCTTTCACAGTGTCTGTCTCTCTTTGTTGCTTAAATGTTGCATTTACAAGATAATAAGCAAATGTAATGTATACAAGGACATACAACATACAAGGACACATCTGCCTCAGTCTGAATCATACATAACGGGGGGGGGGGGGGGGCACCCCCACCCCTCATAGACGCACAACCCCCTGTGCACCCCCTACCATCCCTCCACAGAACCTCAATGCATGTCTAAACAAGAATTTGCATGCCCATATGTTTTGTGTCTCAATAGCCTTTGGATGTTTATATCCTAAACAGGCAGAAGGAAAAGTCGGCTATATGCAGTGTCTCTGTGTGTGTGTGTGTGTGTGGCATTCTTTTTAAAACAAAAACTCCACCCCAAAAAAGGTAATACAACTTGTAATATAATCCTAAATATACAGTGCATTTTGGACCTAAGGAATGTGGTGAGTTCTTTTTTGCGGCAAATCCAATCACTACAAATACTTTTAAGGACAAAATCCCTCCTGAAACACTTTATGTTAAGACTGCATTTAATAAAGCATTTGACTGCATGTCGTAAAATGCATGTATGTATGTGCATAATTTTAATCATCGTCATTTCAAAACATCGTCATTTAAGAGAAGAAAAAAAAAAAAGATTTTTAGGTCTGTAACCGTTTTTGACTGAGCTAGTTAGCAACCTGTGAGATGTTGATGATGACGCTGATCAAGGTTGTCATTATTTGCCTGTAACAGAATGGTTTGGAATGTTACAGCAGTGTATACTTATGAGGTCCATACTGGGTTGATGTGTCCTGCAGAAAAGTGACAAAGCCGCAATTTCCCATGTCAAACAAAGGCATGGCAATCGATATTCATTTCCTGCCAGGAAAACTTCTATAGATGGCAAGTTTAATTATCCCTACTGATCAATGATATTGTCAATATTAAATGCAAGAGTCTTGTCTGTAGCACCCGACTTTAACCATCCAGACTATCTGGGGCACTTTGACTATTAGTCCTATGGGTCAGTAACAACTCAAAGGCAAATGTTTTCTTAACAGCCCTAAAGGTCTGTTCTAAAAATTGCACGTCTCATCACTGAACTGCATCAAAAATGTCAAAAGTCATTGTGGATAATTATTGCGAGAAATTATCTACGTGTATTCACATAGATAAATGACTATCATTCATTCATTCATTCATTCATCTTCTACCGCTATATCCGATCTTCCCTCGGGTCACGGGGAGCCTGTGCCCATCTCAGGAGTCTATGGGCATTAAGGCAGGAAACACCCTGGATGGACACACACTCACACACACATTCATTCACTAGGGACAATTTTTCAAGGTACCAATCAACCTACCGTGCATGTTTTTGGACCAGGGAGGAAACCGGAGAACCCGGAGAAAAACCCCCTGAGGCACGAGGAGAACATGCAAACTCCACACACACATGGCCGAGACGGGAATCGAACCCGGACCCTGGCAGTGTGAGGCGAACGTGCTAACCACTAAGCCACCGTGCCCCTAAATGACTATCATTAACCATTAATAACAATATATAACTAACGGCAAATGTGTTCATTCAGAGGAGTGTGTCAAACTGGTCCTTTGTATGACTCCATGAAGTAGCTCTCACTCTCAAAAACGTTAGTGACCCCTGGTCCAAGATAAACTCTTTTACAAGAACAATCTCCTCATTCTTCCGTTCTAATCCCAACGATGTCCACAGGCTTGGCCCCGAATCCAAAAGAGCAGTATTAACTGTGATGTAAGGATGTCATATTCTTCTTTCATACTAGCACATTGTGAGCTCCTGATTTTGAAAGAAAGCAGAAAACACTTATCTAGGGTTAGTTACACCACCCCATGAAGCAGCAGAAAAGATGTTATTTCAGCTATTGGAATAGAATAGAATCGTCTTTATTTGTCACATATACATTACTTTGAAAGTGAAATAATTTCTTCACATATCTCAGCTTGTATTGAAATGTGGGGTCAGAGCGCAGGGTCAGCCATGATACAGCGCCCCTGGAGCACAGACAGTTAAGGGCCTTGCTCAATAAAGCTTAGTGATACCGGGACTCGAACCCCTGACTTTTTGATCAATAGCACGGCGCCTTAGACCACTGAGCTACACCCATGCCTATAATTACTCATGATGATTTTTCTTGACAATTTGAAATGACAAACCCTGTACAGCTCCCAGTTCTGAAGATGTCCCACAAGTCTCTTACAGTACAGTTGCGTCACGTCTACATAATAATACAGATTAAACAGTCATTCTTTTAACAGGTCTTGCAAGCTTTCGTCTTAAATGCTCAAATCTTGTTAATGTTCATTAAGGAAAAGAATTCAGCTGCTAGACTTCATTCACTTTCTCATATTTATGCTATCAGAATTTGGCAGACGCCGTTATCCCAGGCACCCTTAAATGATCTCATTGAACTAGTGGTGGGATTAGAACCCACAAGCTTCTGATCAACATCTTAACCCTCTCCCCACTTAAATTAAAGCCTCCATCCTGCATTAACTATAAAACAGTCGTACTCACCTACAGAGCCTTTTCAGGACTATCCCCCAGGTTCTGGCTAAGCTCTTACTTATAACCCCAATACCCCCTGCTGTGCATAAACATTATCTTGGCTTTATATTTACTCACAATTCCTAGAAAAATCATTAAATTTCCAATGACTGACCAATTTTTTTCATCATTAAAGTCTCTAAATTATACCATTCAATTCCACAGAGCTGTTGAGAAGTCTCATTATTTGCTGTCCCGGTAATGTAGTTCTCCGTGTACCGCGGTAGCTCCAACCTCTTTCACAGAACACTTTACCATCTCATCCTGTCATCCTGTTCATCCTCTTTCCATTTGATGTTTTAACAGTGTTTTCTTCTCATGCAAAGCGAACTCAGGTTTCCAGATGTTTCTCTATTATAACCATTATTAAAAAAAAGAATGCCGGGACTGATTTTCCTGATCAGGACACGTGCAATGGCCATTTGAACGTACATGAATCGTTTAAGCAAAATGAATGATTAAAGGAAGCACATTATCTCATTAGAGATTCTCATGCCCTCCAAGGGAACCCCCACTTAGGAATGAAACATGGGCAAAATGATCAATATTTTCACAATACCAGGAGCATAAAGCATCATGATATATGACTACTATAAATATATTGTGACTCTAAAATACTGAAACAGCCAGTCGCATTACACCAATGTATATGGTAATAAATCCTAATTAAGATATATTTAAGATATCACATAGCCACTGATCTTCTGCAGAACATTTGGATGACTTGAATGGCTGCAGGACAACTCTTTTAATAGACGACTAAGCAGGGCAGTACAGATGTTTTTGAACATTTCTGTCAAATAGTTCATTGAAATGCAAACCCTCTTAAAGATGAAAAGATTAAGGAGAACATAACAAGGGCTTCATTAGTCTTAAACCCAATGCACCAAAAGGCGGCTCTAATGGCATTCAGCCTGAACAACTTCGGAAATTCCGCAGAGAGCTGGAGACTCCAGCTGGGCTTTGATCTCCATGCACATAGTCGCACAAAACGAACAGAAACCAGCGGAGCTCCATGCAGATCTCCTCGGCTTTCCTGAGCGCATCTGCAGGCCAGCAGAGCTCCCTGTCCGCGTCTGGAGGTGCGCAACTTACCTTAATGCTGAACGCTGAGGCTTTATCAAATGTTCCTAAGTTGAACAAAAGACAGTGACTGAGAGTTTGTAAGAGTGCTGCGGTCCAGAGGCAGTGCATGGTTCATGTGAGAGAGAGGGGAACGCTCACCCCCTGATCTTACACCACTAACACAGGGAGAGCCAATGATGGGCATCGCGTGTCACTTTACTGAACCGATTCCGTGCAACAAACAAGAATGTGTGAATCGAATACGTGTGTCGATTCCGTAGTTTCATCTTTATTATTATTATAATTAGAATGATTATTATAATTATAATTATTATTACTTAATAAAAATAACAATAATAATAATTACTATTATTATTTTTTGTCATTATTATTCTGTTTATTTGTCGCTATTAAGACAAGACTCTAAACTATTATTAGTTAATAGCTATTAGCTATTAATATTTGGCGATGAACTTGCGCTTACATACTTGAACTATTATAACAAATAAAACAAAAAGATTGTAAAAAAAAGGATGTTTTTTTTAATGACGTAGAGATGGATGTAAAATATTTTGCACATTTTACATCCGTTTTTAATGTAAACTTTACCAATATTTGGGTGCAATCTAATATCTACAAAAACCTTATAACCGTAATTGTTGACATCATCTTTGCGAACGCGCTCAACAGCTTTTCCGCCATGCGCGCGTCTTGCTGATATATTACGCATGCGCAGTAAAGGTGTTGCTCCATAACGAAGACAACCGAGGTTGTCAAAAACAAAACAAATGCTAAATACTATTATAGAGATTTGTTTTTTTCATGGTTAAGAGATACAAGAACAATGGAATGCACATTAGAAGCACGGCATTTGCATGTTTTCTATCAGTGGATAAAAAAATTGTGATTTTTTTCATGATGATTTCATGAGCAGTGGTTATATCACGTTTTGAACATAGTACGTCATCAAGTCACAGTTAATCAGCATGAGCTCAATCATCCATTCATCTTTAATACGCAAGCAAATTATCATGATCAGGATCATAGTGGTATCTACGACCAAGTATTAAATTCTATTAAAATATATTCCCCTGATTGAACAATTATTGCAGTTATAACCACTGCAAGAGGGGCACGGTGGCGTAGTGGTTAGCACGTTTGCCTCACACCGCCAGGGTCCGGGTTCGATTCCCGTCTCGGCCATGTGTGTGTGGAGTTTGCATGTTCTCCCCGTGCCTCAGGGGGTTTTTCTCCGGGTTCTCCGGTTTCCCCCCGGTCCAAAAACATGCACGGTAGGTTGATTGGCACCTTGAAAAATTGTCCCTAGTGTGTGAATGTGTGTGTGTGAGAGTGTGTGCCCTGCGATGGGTTGGCATTCCATCCAGGGTGTATCCTGCCTTAATGCCCATAGACGCCTGAGATAGGCACAGGCTCCCCATGACCTGAGGAAAGATCGGATATAGCGGTAGAAGATGAATGAATGAATGAATGAACCACTGCAAGAACTGGATGAGTCCCACCATGTTCCCTGCTAGCGAAAAAACACACTGAAACTGCCCACACCTGCTTTACTTAGGATAACACATACAGTTCATCCCTCAGTCATTGAAATTGGCAGTGGCCACGCCTCTGTTTTTAACATTGATCGAAACAGAGATCAAGCCAGCTTTATTAGTAGTTATCACACCAAGGCCTCGAATGGCCTCCCTGTTCAATTAGAATAGAAATCTTTCCATGCCTGCTTTATTACTGGCCATATCCGTGTTACTAGAATGATGAGAATTGACTCTAATATACAAACAAATAATATACAGCTATAAAGAGCAAAGGGGTTAACAACATTTCTGCCTCATCATCATCATTAATTCAATATTACTATAAAGCTAAAACCATGCTGTTTTTATTGTTTTGGAATAGAAATATATTATCCAAGTAATACTACTTCGCTTCCAAGTAGACTGAAAATGCATTTTTTAATTGAATGGTTAAAAATCACAACACAGATATAAAACAGACAATATAGTACAAATATAAATGCATTATGCATAAATAACATCAAACTTAATTCTCATTCATCTCCATAACCATAAAGTGAACCTGTTGAGGGTCATGAGACGTTTATCCACAATCCACGATGGCTGCCGGTAGATGGCGCGCATAGTCCATGTATGCTGATGCGCCTTCCTAATAACCGGAGGTTTTAACAGAAGCATAGATGGCGCACATGGTTTACATCAGGCCGTCCGTCAATTCTATAATTATGAGTTATAGAAGAGAAAATGAGGTACCAAACCAATGACAGACAGCTTTAAAAGGTCATGTGGTCTTGTAAAAACAACGGCAATATACTGGAATTGTCTGACTTTTTGTGTCTTCGTTGACTTTTCTGAAAATAGAATGGATTAAATGTGTTCACATGCAAAAATAGTGCAATTTATTGAATTATTATTATTATTATTATTATTGTTGATTTTTTTTAAATAATAATTATTACATTAGTTCAAACGTTCAGTGACTGTCTATACTTTAAATACAAATTGTATATAATTCTTCATGAAGTGAATTCTGTACATTAATCGAATTAATGAATGAATTGTTGTCATCAACATTGGCTTGTGCACACGTAACAAATAATCTCTTACAAACTCCCATATGATTTATTCACTGATCAAACGAAAGTAAAGGTTAATTAAAATCCATTGTGCAGTTTTATATAATGAGCAGAATGTTATTTGAATTTCAATGGCAAGGTGTTGAAATAAATTTGACAAATGCAAAAGACTATTACAAAATGTTCACATGCCATCATACTGATATACATAAAGGTGTAACTATGATTTCTGCCTATAATTATTCAATAATTGTCGTTATTATTTTGTATATATAAGCATTCATATTTTTTCTTAATTTTTGGTCGGAAGCTGAACTGTCCTGCTATGTTGTGTGTATATATATATATATATATATATATATATATATATATATATATATATATATATATTTTATATTTATATATTTTTTTAAACATCTATCCAAGAACAGCAAATAAAAATGATCCTCATAGGGATAACTGATTAATGGGCACTGCTTCAAATACACTGTTGAATTACAGTAGTAAAAAAAAACAACACACCCCTTCAAGGCTGGTCAGCTCATAACGATCCCTTTATGTGGTTAAAATGTGTGTTAGAGAAGGAAACACTTAAATGTGTAGTGCAGTGGAAGCAAAAAAAGTGCTCTAGTCTGTAATCCTCAAACTCCTCCCCATCTGCAGTGATGGAGACTGATCCCGCCCACATTTTTTTTTCTTCCTAGCCGGCTGACCTTTCAGGGATCCATTCATCAGAGAATATCCAGGGCTGCAGCACAACCTGCACAGCCTGGTGAACAGTCGATTTTTTTTTCTCCTTTGCATTAACCAAGTTGTCTGTTACATCACAGAAGCTCTACACAATTTGGAAGGATTTGTAACAGTAACACATTCATTTGATTCCTTTTAATATTCCATATAAAGTTTTCTGGACCTGCGACTTAAGAACAGATCATATTAACAGTGTGGATTTTCAGCGCAATGCTCTCATTAAGGCTTCTACTGTTGGCATGGAGTTGTACACTTTGCTTCGTACCGTTTGCGTGGACTGGTGTGATGGAGAGCCCGTCCCAACAAAACACGTTTTTTTCAGAGGAATTTGAAGATGCCTTCATGGAAGAAGAGCTGGACAACCAGGAGAACATTATAACCCAGGTAAAGTTGCTGAAGTCCATGGAATAAAGAAAGCAAAGAAAGTATTTCTTAAAATGATGACTTAGTGAACTGAACTTTACCAAAAAAAATAAGTTGTTTTGTTTGTTTTTTTAGGTGTCTGCCTTTACCATTAAAAATTCTTTAGTCTGTAGCGCCTGCTGTCTATTTTTAATAAATCTGCAATAATATATACTGCTTTTAAACGTAGGATTAGTAATCTGTTAGAGCGGGAAAGTTTCCAGTATTCTCTGATAGTCTGTTCTAAGTCCTGTCAAGACGCAACGCCAGGTTATTAAAATTTGCAAATGTCTTTCATAACGTTTCTGTATTACTGTGTTGAAACCCATTACACAAGATTCAAACCAACGTGGCTGCACAAAAGGATCGATTCGTGCACATCTTTCAAGCATTTAATTAACTAGAGCAACATAAAGAGAATATAAAAAGTTACCGCGGTGACTAATGCTTTCTCTGGTTTAACACTGTCGATTAAATCTGTCAGCTCATCGGGGACTACGACAAAGTGAAGACTCTCTCCGAGGGCCCGGATTGCCGCTGTAAATGCGTGGTCAGGCCACTGAGCAGAAGCGCCTGCAGGCGAATTGAAGAAGGGACTGGAAAGTTGGAGGATTTCTACACTGTGGAGACAGTGACCTCAGGACCCAACTGTAAAAAATGCGCCTGCATCGCCCCTCCATCTGCCCTCAACCCCTGCGAAGGAGACTTCAGGTTTAAGAAGCTCCAAGAAGCTGGGAAAGATGACATCAAGGTAAAAAAAAATAAAATAAAAATATGTGTTTTTCCGTGATGCTTGTAGCTCTTTATGTTGTGTTGCATTCATTGCAGCTGCTTGGTAGATGTACACTTTCACTAAATGCAAATTAGAGATAAATAATTTGCTTCTATAAGTTGCTTCTAGAGTTCTGCACTGGAACTAGAAGGATAACAGAGATAAAAAGCAATTCTATTACAAATGTATTTACAATGAAGAAAATCAATATTCCCTGCAAATCTCATATAATATCACTTTTAACATTTTGATTAAAAGTTTAAAGTAAGTCAGTACTATAAGTAAGTACAGTCCTGAATTATGTCTTTAACAGCTTTCCACTATCATGGACTTACTTGAAGGAGCTTTGTACGGGTTGGATCTGCTAAAGTTGCACTCAATCACGACCAAACTCCTGAGTCGTGTGGAAAACATTGAAAAGGTACATGGTCTTTTATCCTCTTCTTTACGAGGTACACATTTATTGACTTATTCTTACGCCGGTTCCCGTTAGGGGTCTCCACAGCTCCACATGATTTCCATATGATCCTGCCCTCTACCTCTGCCTTTTATACACCCACTAATCTGCATGTCTTCCACGTCCATAAACCTCTTTTCCTCCTGCTTGGCATCTCTATCCTCAGCATTCTTCTGCCTGTGTTACCCCATGTGCCTCCTCTGCACATGTCCATGCCATCTCAATATGCCCTCACCTTGTCTCCAAAACATCCCACATGCTCGGTCTCTAAACCGTATAATATCACAGGTCTCACCACAGTCCTATAAACTTTCCCTTTCACTTTTGTAAATGTCATTCTATCACCAAACAGCCCTACCACTCTTATCCACCCACTCCACCCTGCATGTATGCTTTACTTCACTTCCCTAATATTCTCCATTACTCTGCACTGTTGACCCCAGGTACTACAACTCATCCACCTTCACCACCTCTTCTTCCAGCAACCTCACCACTCTACTGCCTTCCCATCTCATTCACACACATGTACTCCGTCTTACTCCTGCTGACTTTCATTCCACTTCTCTCCAGCACGTATCTCCACCTCCTTAAACCGCTCCCTACTCTCACCGCAAATCACAATATCATCCTCAAACGTCATAGTCCTTGGAGACTCCTGTTTGACCATCACCCCTGCAAACAGGAAAGGGCTCATGGCCTATCCTTGATGCAATCCCACCTCCAGTATGTCGTTCCTACTGCACACTTCACACTGTCCCTCATACATATCCTGCACCACCCTCACATACTTCCCTGCTACATCTAACTTTCTCATACAATACCACAACTCCTCTCTGGGAACCCTGTGATACGCTTTCTGTAAATCCACAAACACACTGACCTTCTTTATACTTCTCCACCAACATCCTCAAAGCAAATATTGCATCCAATATTGCATAGCTTCTTCTGCATAAAACCATACTGTTGCTCACAGATGGTCACGTCTTCCTTCAGCTTAACTTCCATTGATATTTCCCATAACTTCATAGTGTGACCGATCAACTTGATTCCCTTGTAGTGACTGCACATTCACTCCCATATTCTTGAAAACTAGTGCCAGCACACTCCATCTCTCTCACCTTCTACAAGTTGTTAAACAATCTATTTAGAAACTCCACTACCATCTCACCTAAACATCTCCACTCGTCCCCCGGAATGTCATCTGGCCCAACCGATTTTCCACTCCTCATCCTCTAAATAGCTGCTCTCACTTCCTCCGTACTAATCTTAACTTCCTGCTTCACCGTCTCGACATCATCAGCAAGCTCTCCTCACTTGTCAACACATTTCCATCTGCATCCTTTATTGCATCCTTCCACATTTATTTCATTAAGATCATACATACCTTCTCATCACCTCTGTTCCCTTCACCAACATGGCCACTGAAGTCTGAACCTATCAATAATCTTTCATTCCAAGCTACACTCTTCACTACTAGATCTTACACACTCCTTCTCCTCCATCTTACAACCCACTTGAGGAGCAACGGTACTGATGAGATTCACTATCATACCTTCAACTTCCAGCTTCACGTTCATCACCTTATCAGAAACTCTCTTCACCTCCACAGCACTCTAGTGTACACTTAAGAGTAAGACTCCTCTAGTCTTCTCTTCCTTCAGAATTACACCTACAACATTGCACTTTCTGTCCACGCCATGGTAGAACAGTTGGAATTTTCCTCCAATGTTCCTGGCCTTACTCCCTTCCCACTTGGTCTCCTGAACACATGTCATAGTAGCAACATTTCAAGTACCCACCGTAACCTCCACTCTCCTCCACTTCTCCTTTCCTTCACATCTCTGTAGATGTCTTTTCCTTCTCCTAGCCCAATTTCCATCCTGGTGGCTAACGTTACCTGTGGGGTGGTTATTAACCTTGGTTTAGACTCTAATTTCTAAACCCTTTAATCGATTGGTTACAATAAAATAAAGGCAGTACAAAATTATGTAAATAAACCGTCATTTTAAATACATCAAATAGATATTACGCAGATTATAAGATTGCATAGGGCTTTGTGTACATATTCACAAGTGCTGAAAACAGACAAGTAAATAATAACTTATTCAGTTTATAGAAGGAAAATGGTGTCATGATTTTGACTCATGTCATTTTACAGTTGCATTAAAGGGTGAAGAACAACATTTGGAGTAAGGTGGGGAACCTAGTGTGAAACAGACTACAATCCATTTTAGGTTTTGAAGAAGAATGTTTAGAATGCCCTTTCCTACACAACCTCTATTGCTTTAGACAAAGTGCTTCCAAGTTCAAGTACATTTTCACCCCAGCGCTGAAGCAAATCTTTTTCCTTCCAGTCATTTTCCGGAAATGTGACAAAGGAGCAAGGGAGCATGGAAGGAGACAAAGTGCAAGAGAAGGACCAGCATACAGATCATCACCTAGAGAAGAAAAGACTTTTGAGCGAGCTGGAGCCCTCGCTGCAGAATAAAGTGGCTGCAGCTTTCTCACACACAGAGGTGAGGGAAGTTATGCTGAAATACTCTAAAATGGGCATACACACACTAGACCACATATACAGTAAATAGTTCCCACACTGAAATGTGTTAGAAAGCAAATTCCTAACATCGCATAAACCAAAAAAACACACACACAAAGTATACATTAAAGTAGTTTCATACCAGATTTCCCCTTAGGGATTAATAAAGTACCCTCTATCTATATGCTTCAACTATATGGTATTTGCAAAGGGCTGCATATCTGTCACTGCAGTTCAGCTTAGCAGGTCGTATCTACAAAAATATGCTGTCTAGAACCCAAAAATAGACCGTATTATTATTGGCTCACATCCTGCAACTGGGTTGATTCAGGATTGAATCTCTTTCAGTCTGCAACAAACTGTGCCAGAGTTCGATTATGTCAATCTGAATGGAGCTTTTGTTTATTTAAGTGATTTTGGTCAATACTTGAATGAACTTGCTGGGTTTTGACCTGTCCAACCATTGCTGTAATAAACTTCCTATATCAAGTGGTCAATTGAAGCTTCTCAAATGTTAGATGTTCGCTTTTTTAACCATAAACAGCAGTTCTCAAAAGAATGCTCTTTTCTATTCAGGTTCTGCAATATTAAAATATGTGGTTTTCCAAGTGGAGGAAGGTCTATTTGCATTATGATTTCCAGACTGGTAGCTTAATAACCAGCCAACAAGAAACTGTCTGTGACCAAACTGGGACAAACAACAAAACAACGCAGCTCTCATACAAGTACATTCAATTACTCAAAATTACAACAAGAATTAAAACCAAGCACTGATCTGAGCAGTTAAGAACAAAGCAATTTCCTGAAGAGACTTTCTGTGTCAGTTTTGTAAATTATAGTGTGTGCACACACACACAAACACACACACACACACACATACACAACCCTTTTCATGCACTGTAGTTCCTCTCAGGCAATATCGCACCAGGGGCAGATGGCTGATAATGAAGTCGTAGACCCCTGACTTGAGATGTTTTGTCAACAAATAGAAGCAATTTAAGTGACATGACAGCTGAGTAATTCCTGCAGGCCATTTGTGGGTACATGTGTATATCTCATTTACCCAACACCAACTGCTTCACACAAAAGTCAACCAAAAAAAATGTCAAAGTACAAAATCATGCTTTGAATCCGACATTCATTTGATGTTGTGCATACAGTTCATAACTGAAGTCATATAGGATCATATGAAACGAATATGAGGTAAGCAGCAGGTCTAGAAAGAACAGAATTGTTGTATTCTGCATTCACTTGTACACATGTTCAGTCTATTATATAAGTCTATTGTTCTTGTACTAAACATAACAACTCTAGTGTACCACATGACCATGAATCTATCTATCTGTCTATCCATCCATCCATCCATAACCTACCATCTATATGATAAGGTTACCATGTGCCATGTGAAAAGGAAAATGCATTACCTATTTGTTTGAAAATGTATAGATGATTGCGGATTGCTCTAAACTCATGCAGGAAATCAACCCATTTGAAAACCATACCCATAACCACTAGATCCTAAACATCTCAGTAGACTTTTAGCTACACAGAGACAAAAAACAAACAAACACACAGAAATATAGAGGGCGATATTTACAGTTAGTATTAATATTAAATAAATCAGGACCATCAAACACAAACTAAACTTAAAGTATTCCAAAGTACCAAAGTCTGGACACACAGTGTAACTTCCAATTACACATACATACTGGAAGGATACAGTTGTTAGCATGTGTTAGCATCACACAAGCACCAGCCCTGTGGAAAGTATTAGCTGGCTTTGCTGCGTCAGCCTGGTGGACTTTAGTACAGTATAATTAGATCAAAGCCAGCTTTCCCAAAGCCTGTCCCGAGCAATAACCTAGGCCACAAATTCCTCCTTATTTCACAACGAAGGTTATTATTAAAAGACAAGTTTGGCAGAATAATTTAATGTACCGCTTTCTCCCTATACCCCAAATGTGCTCAATCAGCCAACACGTGTACTTTCATTCATTCGTCTTAGGGTTTGCATAGGGCTACTAGTTTCATTATATTTGCGAAACAGAATACAGAAAAGAAATCATGCTGGCATCCATGACTATGCTGGCAATATGCTTTTAATTCTGATTAAAGCCTCCAACAGCTACTGTTAGTGGCAGGGTTCCTATTAAAAAATAAAACAATCCTAATTAGGCCAGGCCTGATTTTTAAATCATTTTACTGATAGAGGCGCTATGTTTAATGACTAATGCATACATTTCACCCAACAGAAGAAGTACGAGGAAAAGTTTGTAGGAAGCCAGGACGCTAGCAGGCTACTGAAGAGAAGTCAAGATGAACATACAGAGGAGCAAAAACCAGTTAAGGGCAAATTGGGACCAAATGGGATGAACATCAGGAGCATGACTTTCTATAAAGGTGATCCTGAAGAAGACGAAGATGGAGATCAGAATGGTGAATTTGCTTTACGGAGCTTGTGATTAATACAGACTTGCCCTGGGTTTGTTACTGGGCTTAATGTCTATTACTATTAACATAATAGACTAATATAAATTCAAAAGAAATGCCAAAGGCTTGACTAAGCCAGCCTACTGTGGTGTTGTGTTATTATTAGCATGAAGGCTATAGCAAATTCCACTATGCATGAATTTGTAAAATTTACTGGTAGCTTGTTAGCATTTTTGTAGAAAACTGCCATGCACACATGTATAAACCATTTTTATTACATCAATTCCACTTTTTAAAAGAATTTGAAAAATAATATGACTGTGAACTGTAATGAAATGAAATTACAACTTTGAATGCAAAGAAAGCTTATTTCTTCCCCTTATTTCTTCCCCCACACTCAAGACTCAGCTTATGTGTTCTATAGTTTGGACTAATGAATTACAGCAATAACATAAATCAACAAAATGTTCCTGTGTAATAAGAGGAACCTTTGTTTTGCTGTGAACCATGCTCCACTTTGTTGCTGTTCATAGTTTTTGTTCATAATTTTCAAATTCTATCAGCACACCATTATGACTGAATTAATTTCTTATTCTATACACTGAAAAAAGGCGCAAAACGCTCAGTTATAAATATGAAAAATCTAGTATATTGAGCACTTTTGGATTTATCCCAACTTTTGAGCTTTGAATGATTGAAAACCTTTCCAGACATTTTTATAGAGCCTTTCCACCGACAACTGTTAATCTTCCACAGCAGGAACGGATGATGTGCTGAGCGGTGACGGTTCAGTAGATTTACTAATAGAGGACCAGATCCCCAAACAACAGGACACGCAATACTCAGCCTCCAACACTACACCCACCATGGCACCAAAACCGAGCCGAAAAACCACCACAGATGTAGCTACCATCACGAAACTGCCTAAACAGAAGTCGTGGGAAACTGAAAGGATGATTACAACCAGCACGGCGACTCCACTTTCCTTAACAACCATCACCACCACCACCAGACCGACCAGTACCACACAACCGGCAACATCCAACAGATCAACAACCACGTCTGGATCTCCCAAAGCACCAAAAACAGAGCAAAACTACACGTCCGCAGGAAGAAAACACAAAGTAAAATCTCGACTCAGCTGGGATGAAGAACCTGAAGTCAATACAGACTTGCCAAAGAATTCTGGTAAGTTGGAATTATATATTATTCTTCTATTGGTCCGTTACTTGCGAATTTAATTGTTCTCATAAAAAAATACCATGAATCCAGTATCCAATACCACATGGAATGTTGTTGTACTATTGATCAGATGACACTGTATAGGTTTGTTAATATATTTACTATTAATGATTAAACCAAGACAACATGAAACCGGTAATCTGCCAATACAGTATGTGAAAAGGAGATCTTACTTCTTCACTTTATCACTGGTGTCAAAAGTATTCACATTCACACATTCTTTATTTATGCATAGGCATAGATACTAAGGGGTATCATATCAAGATTTTTACTTAAGTAAAGTACTTTAATAGAGTCTTTAATAGAATACACACACTATATATATATACTTGCCAAAATGTACAAATTTCATGCAAGCCCCAACAACTTATAATCATTATTCATAAGCACACTCAAACAAAGCATGCTCAACTTTTCACATAAAAGTACTGTTAAATCGAAGCATCGTACAATTGAGAACACTCTCAACAGCATTCAAAAAATTTAATACAATATATTTCATATATGTTTTATCAACTTTGCTTTTCTGTAAATTCATAATGTGTCTTATTTTGTTTAACAATTATTATAATAATCGCTTATTATAATATGCTCTATCTCTGCTTAAGTTATCCTTTAAGTATTCTGATATGTATATTATTATATGCCTTCTATATGGGAGAATCCCTTTTATCTTTGGGAGCACAAAAGATTCCCGTGATTTTCCTACCAATATCATTTTGTCCTTATCATCTGTAGGTATATGTAAGGACACATTAGCTACAATCGCTGACCCTGTGACTCACAATGCTTATGGCCGCAATGAAGGTGCCTGGATGAAGGACCCGAAAGGCAATGGCAATGTCATTTATGTCACAAACTACTACTATGGCAGCAACCTGCTGGAATTCCGTGACATGCAGACATTCAAACAAGGTGATTATTATACTAACACAAATTCTGTATGTATTCCATTTTGAGTGTTGAACATCATATGGAAGTTTGGAAGTTTGCTAATGTGAAGTGTGTGTACGTATATGTGTATATATATATTTTTTTTTTACAAAACTTTAATTTCTATTTGAATTCCAGAAATAACTGAATAACTGAAATTGTTCATAATACAAAAGCACTAATATTGATATATGTATTGTTCATCCTGGTTAAACTGCGCAGTAATAGTAATAATTAGCGATTTTCATCTCCACTCAGGGCGTTACAGCAACACGTTCAAACTCCCCTACAATTGGATCGGCACTGGTCATGTGGTCTACAACGGCGCTTTCTACTACAACCGGGCTTTTTCTCATGACATCATCAAATACGACCTGCGTCTACGTTACGTGGCGGCTTGGACCACGCTGCATGATGCCATGTTTGAGCATGACGATGAAGAGGCACCTTGGAGCTTTCGAGGACATTCAGACGTGGACTTTGCCATAGATGAGAATGGCCTGTGGCTGGTTTATCCAGGTCTGGATGAAGAAGGCTTCCATCAGGAAGTGATCATCCTGAGCAAGCTCAATCCCGCCGATCTGCAGAAAGAGAACACATGGAGGACAGGCCTGAGGAGGAACAACTACGGAAACAGTTTTGTCATCTGCGGTGTCCTGTATGCCGTGGACAGCTATGAGCGCATAAACGCCACGATTAGCTATGCTTTCGATACGCACACGTACACCCAGATGGCGCCGCGGCTGCCTTTCATAAACAACTACACTTACACCACACAGATTGACTATAACCCCAAAGACCGCATGATTTACGCCTGGGACAATGGCCATCAAGTGACCTATGATGTCATCTTTGCCTATTAATTACTGTCTGAAACGATATCTAGATAACTAGAAAACTGTTCTGCACTTTTTTTTGGTAAAAGAATGATAATACTCTGTGGATTGTAGATCAGTCTACATAGTCCGTATATATTTTTTGATAACATGCCACTGTTTATTGTTGTTTGTTGCTCTGTTTGCAGTGTACACAGTGCATGTTTCTCGGATATTTGCATCATTCATTGATTAAGTTAACACCTCGGTATACATCATGTTGAGACATTCAGATGGATTTCACATAAAAATATGATAAGCAACTTCACATGTCATTCCGGTGATGAGTCGTTGCAAATCAGGTGTACAGAAAATTCATTCTACAAAGGATGACTTTCAAGAAATCCGCTTCTTCTTGTTGTGAAAATTAAAACAGTGCCAGCTATTGTGCCAAAGAATGTCACAGAATGCATATGCTTGTAAACTTGCAAAGGAGGTTTCAATTTCACACATCATTTTACTGTTTCTGTATTGTATACTGAAGACTTAAACGACAAAGTTGTTGTTACGGCTTGTTAAAAACGTGTATGTATTTTGTAAATAATGTAGTTAATTTTAAATAAATT
>JACRUU010000026.1:11788331-11825831 GCA_030449085.1 Kryptopterus vitreolus | reverse complement strand
AATACTGCCATAATTAATGGACGCATATTGTTCATGCAGAAGAATGCTACTAATAAATCATTGAAGGCTGAAATAATTTATGATAAAAGACAGATTTGGGATTATTTTAGCATTTCCTCCATTTGGTATGATATACGTGCATGAAAGGAACAAAGATGTCTTGCATCTGAATTCCTAAGGGAGTGTGATTAGCCAAAAACGCACATATCCAGTGTTAATGTGGATGTGTGCGTCAAGTCTGTACAAGGAGATAAAATGTTTTTTCAGCTGGTATTTCCAGAAGGAAACCCTTAGGACCTTGGAGTCCTTATAACTCCTTATGGAGCTTCTTAAACTATAAACATACACCATTTCGGTTCATTTTTCACGTCACTCCACTTAAACATTCTTACGTGGATTATGTCTAGACGATTTGGACATGGCACTACCACTATGAGCTAAAATTTTACTACAACAGCAATCAGATATCGGAACGGTAGGAACATTCCAAGCACGTTTCATATACAGGAAGATTATTATCACTTGTCAAATCACAGAACTTCCAAAAGGACAGATTTGCTGCTTTGTATAAATCCATTTCTCTGTGATCAACGCTGATGCCAACAATCAGAGAATGAAGTGAGGTACCAGAATTTCATTTTCATCTCCTTGCCTCCATGACTTAATAACAGACTACATACCAGTGCAGTCACAAAGAAAAGAACAAAAAGCATGTCCATTTTAACTGGTAAATTATAACTTCCATTGTCCAGTAGACCAATTCTTCTTTTTTAATAGTTTGCAGACAACCTCATATGGGTTCCTCTTACTGTCCTGTAATCAAAAAACGTTTTCAATATGGAAAACTCAAATCTCTCCAACCAAGCCTTTTGGTCCAGCTACTCTTTCCCAGTATCTGGCTTCCTCCTACACCAGTGACGCTCATCTACACTTTCCATATTTTTAGTTCTGCTCTCTGAGTGACTGTTCAGTGGTCTGCAGCAGAGCCTGGTGAAATCAGACACTGAAGCACTGTTTAATAGATCAGTAAGCTAGGGAGGATCAGAGCAGAGACATGACCAGACACACTTTCAAGACAAGTCAAAGAGGAATATTGACGTATGTTGGAGAGTTATCAGTGCTTGCAACACTTCTGTAAAGGTGTATATTAAGTCTTGATTTTGTCCTACTTTTCTGAGTCTTGTGATTGGCTCTGCAAAGTAGTTAACAGGGATGTACGGTATTACCGTATGTAATAAGAAATATAATAAAAATTTTAAATAAAAAAATTTTTAAATGATAAATATAATAAAAAAAACTGCACATTAATCACATGCTTTCAATGTATCATACATTACAAAATAATTTTAATGTTTCCAATATTGTACAACAACTGTAACAGATGTTATAATAAATATATGCATTTCACTCAGAATCACTCTAATAAAATGATTGATTATTTAATATTTATTTTACTCTAGAAAATTATTCTTTTAATATTCAGTTCTTGTTTTAATTGGAAATTCTTGTTCATTTCAATGTTCATTTTTAGTTGGTTGGTTTCATCGTTAATTATGGTACGTGGCTCTTTTAAGAAGTATGTTCTGGTTACTTTCCATATAAACTGGCAATACGTTTAGATTGCACATAGTAAAAAAGGGAGTAGCTCATACCTGATGTGATATGCGCAGCTAGTAGGCGTTATTTGGCTAAATTTAGGAAGCGCGAGATACAAATGCCTGCTGCGTTGACGTTATTAATGCATCAACTCTGATGTGTGGTATTTTCATCTCAATGCGCATTTGACAAAAAAACCGTGTTGAACTCGAGTGAAGCGAACACGCATATAAAAAAACGAACAAACATAAACTTCAATATGAACGTAAGAGCTGCATGAAAACCAGGCAAAGAGCCGCATGCAGCTCGGGAGCCGTGGGTTGGCTACTCCTGCTATAGTGTCTAAAGCATATAGATATTTATCAAAAAGCCTGTTCATTACCTACTTTAAGGAAAGCTCCCTTTCAGAAGTCCTTAAAGATAATAAAAGGATGATTTCAGATGTCAAGGGCAAGGCCTTTTTGATACAGTTGGAAGTGAGCACAGAGTAAACCAAAGACTTCTTTCAGAATTAAAAAAAAAAAAAAAAAAAAAAACAGGCAGAGACTCTGAAATCAAGGCATGGCACATTTTTCCCCCAGTGTTCTCATGGATCAGATTCTGGCACACCATAAGAAAGAAATGCTCTACTCTCCAGAGTATTCATCACATGGAAATAATGCTGCAAAATCAGGCCTGCAACTTCAGAAGGCCGGATTGAATGGGACTAATTGTTGGATTGTTATCCCTGTATACCTCTTACAGCCCAAACGCCGTCACTGTAAAGCCGAGAGCAGAAGTCGGTGCTGATTTATCAAGATTAGGACCATGGGAAACTACGTCTGTGCATTCGCACAACCGTGAAACACATCAGGAATTTCTGGGGCACTTTCCGAGAAGGAACTGAGCATACAATTGACGTTTTCTCAGGTGATTTGTTGATTATGTCCAGTGTGATTACGGCCATCTCGGTCAAAATTACAAGATCGTATTACATTCCCTGAGGACTGAGAGCTAAAGACCTATTCATGTCTTGTGATTTTTTTTAAAGATATCTGTGTGTATTGGAATATATGTCTATGAGGAAATCAAAATCGAATCACGCTTTAAGCATAGATTAGGCCTGCACATTTTAGCTCATTAGATGGTGAAAGGGTAATCAGCTGTAAGGTCAGCTTAGTCTGTTAGGCATGGAAATCTTTCCTAAGAAGAAATTTCAGTGTTGTTCAGCTGGCACTAAAGGCTACCTTGGTTAATCTCATAAATATTCCAATATGCATTTTTCGGTCAGCAATTAGGTTTAATTCTATTTGGGGTTTTAAGAAAAGGACAAGAAATTAAGTCAAGTTAGCATTTTGTTGAGATTAAAAAAAAAAAAAACATCTGCTTTTTCATTAGATCCTTGGAAAGTTGGAGGAGACACGGTTTTAACTGAAATCCTGGAAACTGTTTGTCCATTTTGATTCCATTTGCTAACATTTTAGCCAAAGAACTTATTTATCTTATTCACAATGCACAGGAAAGGCAAATCCTTACTACACAGACAGTATAGTGGTCAGAAAATACACTACTGGGCTCTGGAGATTACGAGCTAACATGCAATAAGCTTAATTTTGCAATAAACAGGAGTCTTGTTTATTATATATATATATATATATATATATATATATATATATATATATATATATATATATATATATATATAACATGTTATTTAGTATGTATAACATTGATCCAATTGATCCACCATATACTAATATTCTGAATTTGATTCTGTTGACTCACACCGCCAGGATCCGGGTTCGATTCCCGTCTCGGTCATGTGTGTGTGGAGTTTGCATATTCTCCCCGTGCCTCAGGGGGTTTTTCTCCGGGTTCTCCGGTTTCCCCCCGGTCCAAAAACATGCATGATAGGTTGATTGGCACCTTGGAAAAATTGTCCCTAGTGTATGAATGTGTGTGTGTGTGAATGTGTGTGTGTGCCCTGCGATGGGTTGGCATTCCATCCAGGGTGTATCCTGCCTTAATGCCCATAGACGCCTGAGATAGGCACAGGCTCCCCGTGACCCGAGGGAAGATCGGATAAAGCGGTAGAAGATGAATGAATGAATGAATGATTCTGCTGACACATAACATTCTTCATACACAGAGAACTGAAACATTTCCAGGCAATCCAAGTAGATCTTTACTGTCATCACACCCAAAGTGCACATAATAGAAATAAAAATAACATTTCTCCTTCACCCAAAGATGCATGTATGACATACTGACATGACATAAATAAAGGTGCAGCAGGAATAGGAAGCATGCAGTGAAGAGGTATGGGGAGTAGCTTGGGTACATACAAAAACAGGCAGCAAGGCATAAATAACTCATATAAAAAAAAAAACTTAAAAATAACGTGAGTAAACACATTTTTTTTGTTAACCTCTTACCAGACATGCAACCCATGTCTCTGAATCTCAATCTTGCACTCTTGCCCCAAAAAGTGAGATGGAGTCAGATGGAATCTGAAGCTCCATATAACATCTAACACTAATGTCCTAGAAGCCCACCTTCATGAAAAATGCATTTTCCATATAGAAGGTTTCACCCAGAGGTTATCTGAAGTTCTTCTTAGATCTGTGAGGAGCCTTTCCCAGCCCGCTGTATGAGAGACCTCCTAAAGAGGAGCTTCAAAGAAACACCAGTTCTGTTCATCTGACACTGAACCTCGTCTTTCATCCCCTGCAACTGGAATTCACTGACTGGTGAGAACTCAGGATGTCGATCCAATTAATCATTCACTAAGAAGGTCCTGTCAAATCCAAACCCCCAAACTTATAAACATTAGAGTCACAGCAAAAAAAAAAAAAAAAAAAAAAAAAAAAAAAAATATATATATATATATATATATATATATATATATATATATATATATATATATATATATATATATATATATATATATATATATATACTCAAGTAGCATACTCAAGTAGTGTTTTGGGAGGATAAAACATGAGACATTTAGATGACTCTCAGCGCCTGTTTTCCAGCTAAGGTCAGGAGTGTAACAGACCTTATTCTTTTTAAAAGGATTTTGCGTGATGAGAGAAAAAATCATTCAACATTTGCCAAAAGGGCCATTTTGCAATTTTGCTAGTGATTTTATTTAATTTTTTAGGAACCTTTAAAATCCAATACACATAAGATTTGGACTCCTCCCAAACAGTTTTGTTTTTGGTTTCTTCATATGTTCATATGTTCGTTTTATTATTCAAAAGTATAAAAGAACAAAATTTAAATGAGATGCTTAATGCAAATTTTTATATTTTAATTTAAGAATTTTCAGTGGAATCAACAGAGTAAAATAAGTTACTACAAGGACTGCAAGTGTTACAATCAATCAGAATATGCTTTATGGTTATTGGGATTTAGGTGGTTGGGCACTTAGAAATGTGTGGGTTAGTCTTGAATGTTGTATTCGGCATCGTGTGTAGGTTCCCAAACAATTAGAAATTTGCTTTAGTGTAAATCTGCTTTAGTGATAAACTCACATACTGCAGATCTGTACATTTATCTGTGGCCATAATCTAAGATCATGTACTGTTATTAGACTCGTATTACACTATTGGTATGCACAACATATTTCCGAGTACTGTTTGACTTTAAAGTATACTCATTTAGAAAAGTAATAATTTATAATTCCAAATAGCTAAACTGTTCAATGGTCAAAGTGACAGTCTGAAGAGGGCTGGTTCTATATACATTTTAGTTCCCCTTAAGTCTTTTTTATTTTTTTTTATTTATTATGGGCAAAAAATCTGCTCTTTAACTATATTGCGCTGGAACCCTACATGGACCACCACTAACTTCAAGTTTAAAAGCAACTTCAAAACCATGTTCTTCAAATTAAAGTAAGGAAAAGGGAGAATAAACATCATAATAGCAATCTCAAATTGAACTCGTGTTTGAAGTAATTAGAGTTTAGTCTAAAATTGTGCCTAATGTCCTGAAACCTACTTGTTGGTACACTTGTTGCTAAATATAAATACTATTTATTCCAGTGACTGTACACGCATAGTACATGCAAAACACTACACACGTTCCTGTCAAAGCTGTCACCAGAGAAGGAAGTGGGTGTGTTCATGGCAAGCCCCCTGGCTGTGGGTCAGAGCCTTTGTGCAGGCAGCTGAATCAACATGAGGTTGATAATCAGCAAAAAATCAGTTCACCCTAATCATCAGGCTTTCCACACACATTCCTTAAACCTTTTCAGGGAGTGAGAGAGAGAGAGACAGCGACAAAGAAAGAAAGAAAGACAGATGGAGACAGAGTGAGACAGATATCGATACAGACAGACAGAGATAGAGAGAGAAAGAGAGAGAGAGAGAGTGTATTGCTCATGTTGCGACATGTAAACAACATATTTAGTAAGAATGATTTATCAAAATACTAAGTGAATTGATTAGGTCTCCAAGAATAAAGCTCGGTATAGAATAAAGTATAAAATAACACTTTAGCCATATACAATAACACAAAGCTGGTTTTGTAATTTAAACTCTGTACAATGTGACAAGTCAAGTTATTGAACCCAAAATCACCAGCATGATGTCAGGCAAATAAAAGATGGTTACACAAAACATCATCAATGTGTTTGCTTCTTCATTTGTGCATTCAGGCTACGAGGAATACAATTACATAAAACAGTAATATCTTCTTCTTTTTATTATTTTATTATTATTATTATTATGAATGTACCCAAATTAATGAACAAAAATGTTGTTGAATGAAGTTTAGTAGGTGTGGCTAGTTAATACAGAAATCCAAGTTGTATAAATTGCTTAAAATCAAATTAATACAGAGAACCTTTAAATTGAATGGTTAATAGCTGTGACTTGATTCTGTCTGTTAATGTAATAACTTTTCAATTCCTTGTTGAACAACCAATATCTGTGTTATATTAACTAATAACTGTGTGATTTACATATATTTCTATAGCCATAAACGATCCAAAGTTATGTTAGCTTTACATTTATACCTACAATGCAAAAAAAACTTAAAATAACAATGTTTGAAAAGAATTAAATAAAACACAAAGTCAAATCTAAATCAAATAATAAATTAAATCTAATCTAATGGTGAATAATCTTTACTTCTATGCAGAAATGTTCCCAGATATGAAGGGAATAATAGACAGAGGAACTTTTCTGATTTGCAGCCATCAAATTCAAAATGACCTTAGTTTTTCATTAAATGGTACATTTAACTCAGGTTAAACATTTGTCATGTTTTTTATGTTCTATTGTAAATATATGAGAATTGCAAATCATTGCATTCCTTTTTAATATATATGTATTAAACAGCATCCCATCATTCATATTTGTCTCATTAAAGCTGTTGAGTTTGGGAGTTTCGGATGTTCTCCCCATATCTAGGTTTTCTTTGGGTTCTCTGGTTTCTTCCCAATCCCACAAAAACATATTAGCAGTTGGATTGGCCCCAGGTGTCAGGATGTATGTTCATTATGCATTTTACTAGACTAGAAACATTGTCTCATACCACAATGCTTCTAGTATAAACTCGTTAAAGTTGTTAAAGAATTTTAAACAAGAAACAAGATGTTACTATTAAACTAATAAGCAAAGTTGTAATGATTGAATTGTTACTGGTATTGATTCAAGAACTGGCGTTGGTATTATTATCCAAGCAGCCATGAAATTAGTCAAATATAAAGCTGTTATGGTCAATATCAAGAACACATTCACTTAGAATAATGTTAGTTCAGGCAGCACAGTTCACACGGCTGTTTGATTGAGACAGAATAGACTGCCAGAAAGAAGCTTTAGCCAGGACAGGCTTCTTTCTCCCGTTCTGAGCTTTACAAGGCATTTTATTAAACCCCAAGAGACATTTTAGCTAAGCACCAATAAAAGGCGAGAACTGTGAGAAGTGCAATGCATGCTGGACCATTCGTATCACTCAACACTGCAGCAGCTTTCAAACATGGATTTTTTAACAGTGTACTGTTGCTCATACTGTAGCAAAGCAATCGAGACTGGTCCCAAATCTAAACCTGCACATTCGAGTGATTACTGAGGGAGTGTTTCACAGTGTTCAAAGTTGGAATAGGTTCTACGCTGTTTATGATATTAAAACAAACGCAGGAAGTGAGGTAATACATTTCCTGTCAAAGCTTGACCATCCGCACAGTATAAACACTGCGGTGGCACGCTGTAACCTGGGTGTTTGTACAAACTCAAAGGACAAAATAGTGATGTAATTTGACAAGGCATTTGACATCATACAAGGTGTTAGTGCCAATCCTCACCAAACGTTTTCTGACTTTTAGCCTTATGTCTCGCAAAACAAAACACACCTGCACAATCAGCAGTATGACTTCATTCATATGGTAGTGCTTATGCAACATGTTTATTTTGGTTGCTTTTGGGCATATGATTGAAGTGTAAACCCTATAGACATCATTCACACCACACATATGGCTTATGTTTCACTTCCCTGTGAATTCAATAAGCTTTCGAATTCATCCCTGCCTGAAAGCGCTCTCAATAGTGTTTTCCACTTTTACTTAAACCAAATCACAAGTTCCTTTAACGAGATACACACTGGAAAAAGTTACCTCAGAAACTGTACTTTACACAGTACTGATACTAAATGTATTATAGCTTAGTGCTCAAACATCTACTGGAGACACCTTTTGTATTATATATTTTGATGATATACGGTATATATATATATATATATATATATATATATATATATATATATATATCTATATATATATATATATATAGATATATGATATACAGCACTATAATTATCTAATTATAGACATAGAACCTGGATACCTGTGATGCTAGAAACAATGTAATCTGGGGTGCATATTATTCTGTATATCCTGGTAATGATTTTCACACATTATATTAACAAAAATAAAGAAATATATATATATATATATATATATATATATATATATATATATATATATATATAATTACACAAACACTAGTTAATGAGAGCTAAAACCAGGTCCTGTTTACCACCATACAGTAACATCTTTACTATGACACTTTTCACACTTTTCTTACAAGCCCTACTACACAGTTATTTAACTTAGCTTTCTAGCTTTATTATTAGAAATATTTGCTTATATCTGGGGAAGACAGGGTTTGGTTTCCTTTCAACACATTGCATACCAAAGAATGTGCCAAACACATACTATTTTTTTAGCTGAAAACAAATAATTCATATGAAACATGTGCATGAAACCCGCAGTAAATCAACACCAACAATTGTTAAATGGTATTAGACAAACTAAATACAGGAAGGTGTGCAACTGTACATTTGCTAACGGGTATGATGAATGACACACCCCGTCTGCAAAAAAGAAGTGTTAAATACAAGTGCATTTAGGTAACTCGAAACAAGATCTGTGATGTGACTTAGCCATGTGACATGCAGGTGTAAAGCCATAATCCTGAGAGTTACACTGCAATATATTCCATATCTGGCCTCTTAAATTGAGATGGGATTAGCCAGGTGGTTAAAGTATTGCACTTGTGAAAAAGTATTTTTTCCCCAGAACTTTTTGCAACCATGAAAAATGTAAAACAGCATAATTGAAAGCACTATAATGTGCTTTCAGGCCCATCTGAAGTCTCAGGCTGATAGATCTAATGCAAACTTTCTGTGATGATAAGATGCTCCTCTTGTTCAGGAGGATCAGGAATTGTCAGTGTAAACCTGCCTTGAATAAGCAAATCAAATACACATTAATAATGGTTCACAACTGTTCCATATTGCGACAGTAAACATGACAGACTATCAACAATATGGCCAATTTGAATAAAACAAATCACTGGAAATAAAAGTTAGCTATGGCTCAATCTGCTAATCCCACGCCTGGCTCAGAGTGATGTAGTGTACAGCAAGTAAGATGCTGTATAATATATAATATAGATGAAATATAATTATACACTAATTCCCACATTAGCATAATTCTAGCTGTGCCTCCGCATGTCCTCTGCCTCTGCTGATTTCCCCATAAGCTTGAAATACTAAAAAGAATGCAACACCATGCTCCTTAATCAAAGAGTCTCCGAGTGTAGGCATTAAGCCATGCCTGGAATGCAACTTAATGAAATTACAGCAGGCTTTTCCACAGCTTACAAGAACATCAAATTCCTACAAGTGGCAGCCGTAACTGGTGTGGTGTTTTGTGTGTTTTTCTTGCCATGATGTGCAAAAACGTTCCACCAATCACACGCCCATGATTAAGACTAAGACGTTTCAGTCTTAATAAGTGTCTGCTTTTAATCACTCTTCCAGTAAGAGTCTTGTAAAAAGTTGATCATCGAATACAGCTAAATAGTCCATCATGAAAATATATCGAAGAATAAAAGAAAAATAATAAATCAAGCATTGATTCAGAACCTGGAACCGCCATCACACATTTTTAATGATTTTTAATTTTTAAAGATGATCACCTGACCTGGAGCAGATCGAAAGGATCAGTGACCTAATGAACTTCTCTTCCTCTTGGACAAAAAGGAAGGGGGAAATGATCTCTTATAAAGCAGGCATTGTATAAATCTGGTAGGAAAACACAAGCAGCAGTTAATAACATGAAGAAAATATTTTCTTAGGGTTTTGCAAACACAGCGGATTAAGAAAAATTTGTTCTGGACATAGTAGACCTGCATGACCTCTACATCATGACATGTTTATATTGCACCCTAAAATCTATGATTAAGCAAATACAGCTCACTGTGGGAAAATACACTGAGGTATTCAGTCCTTCATTCACCTTCTACCGCTTTATCCGATCTTCCCTCGGGTCACGGGGAGCCTGTGCCTATCGCAGGCGTCTATGGGCATTAGGGCAGGATACACCTGGATGGAATGCCAACCCATCACAGGGCACAAACACTCTCCGCATTCACACACACATTCATACACTAGGGACAATTTTCCAAGGTTCCAATCAACCTATCGTGCATGTTTTTGGACCGGGAGGAAACCGGAGAACCTGGTGAAAAACCCCCTGAGGTACGGGGAGAACATGCAAACTCCACACACACAAGCCACCGTGGCACTGAGATATTATGTAATTAAATTATGCATGCAAAAATAAATAAATAAATAAATATATATATAAGAAAAAAGAAGCTTCCCAGATTCATACAGCTATGCCATAACTCACTGGAAAATAGAAATAATTCACACTGGGATACATAAGCCTGCCCAGTTTGCTGTTAATGGATTCACCATAGCGGAATCTAAATGCTCTCAGCTATGGACAAAGACAGAACCACCAGACGCATAACCATACACACTAATACATAGTAAGAAGTAAGTGCTAGACATAATTTTCATTTGTAGGTACAAATATATGTTTTGTAAATATTTGCACAAAGTAATGGCCCCTCGTTTTTTTTTTTATGCTGAATACATTTCATGTTATTTCTTTTAAATATAATTGCCACTGTCACTAAGGAACTGAACAATGAAGAATATAAACATTTTAAATGCTAATTTAAGACAGAGAAGAGAACCGACATGCAATTCCTACATTTGCATGCATAATTTAGGAATTTGCAATTCTTTTCCAATATCCACAACATTTAAAGGACACCAAAAAAACAAAAAATAAACACTGATTATAACATTTGTGCAAGTCTTCGAGTTCAGCTTTGTCTTCTATACTACCAATTTCCATACTGTATTTTCAAGACTATAGAGCATTGATATTTTTTTAGCTAAAGGAAAGTACTTTTTGTGAACACTTTGAAGAACGTTGTGTACTAAATGACTGAATATTTGTCACAAATTGGCAAACACCTTTTTTAAGTAATCATAGTGTTTAACAGCTAAAAGAAGCCTGAAGAATAAAAATCGTATTCTATTCACAACTCAAGGACTGCATCTGATTAGGACAAGTCCCACAGACAGCATGAAATGAGGGACAGCTGTGTCTTTTCTGCATAATAAAATGATTATTATGTTTGTTGTGGTTGATTATGAATTACTGTTATAGAAATTACAAAATGGAAAAAAAGGATCATTGACATGTGTAAATGAGAGACATGGACGAAAAAAACCATGTGGGAACTGGTGTGTGGGATTGAAATTTGCTGAGCTGCCTGTCACTAAGGCATGAACTGAATCCTGCTATAGAACTGTTCTTATGTGATTGGGGATGGCAAAGCTGTGTTTGTAATATTTCTGTTTTTCTGGCAAGAATAAAACTGAGATTGCGGTAATTGTAAATTGAAGACAACTAGCCTTAAAATATCTTTGAGATGGAAGACTAAAAAAGGGGGTCTGCAATTATGTGGTAATTCACAAAAAGCTTTTTTTTTTAAAGAAATGGATTATAGTGGCAGTTTTTATGGAGGTGTGGAGACAATGGGTTACATGAATTCTGGGTAAGTAAGAGCAATGTAAGTGCAAATATGATACGAATTAGGGAAGCAAAGAGTTGTCTGTTTATTATAGCACAGCACAGCATTCCTGAAACCACAAATGCTATTGTTCCGATATTGATTTTTGTTTTATATTCATTTTCCTTAGCCACATCGCTCTGACAATAGCTCTGGCTATAGTTCAAATGTTTTACATTAATGCACTTGTGGTAATATATTACAGTTTCTGTATCAACAGTTCATTCACAGAGACCTGTATTCGGGTAATTTTAATGGAAAAGAAGGTGTCTTCTCATAAAAGCATGGATTATTATCCTGTAAAAGTGGGCCCGTACATATTCTAGTCTTTTAGCTTTTGTTGCCTTTATTATACTGTAATATTTAATAATCCCAATATGTGCTATCACCAAGAAAAGGCTGAAGTCTGGATCTGGAGGTTTTCATAGTGCCTATGGGAGATTCTATTTCTACTAATGTATCTGCTTTGCTCATTAGGGATCTGGATATATGTCCAGCTTTCTGGAAAATGCTATTTTGTGACTGTGTCCATTGTTTACAGAGTAATACAAATACATTTGCAAAGTTTTTGTCTTTCAAGTTTCTCAGAAAACCCACGATGAAGAACAAACTGAGACTGCACAAGTTATCCATTTGCCATCATATGAGGTCCATATATCTACAGGAGGAAGTCATGCAAACTCACAACAGTGCTGCTTAGTCACATACTATTTTACTGTAAAATGACTTAAGAATTAAAAAAGAATTCGTAACGATAATTCAGTTTCTAATTTCCGTTTCGGCTCGGCTCAGAATAACATTACCGAAGTACTAAACAAAAAGCAGTACAGTCAGACCTCATGCCGCCTGAAGGCACACACAGAGTCAAACACAGGCTTAATATTCTCACTAGAACTGGCTGTAAATAATTATGATGCATCCACTGTATGGACGAACTCAAGCGGGTCGGGTTTACTGTAACATACGACAACACTGAAGGAGCATATTGCTACATTTACAGCAAAAGCATTTTAGGATTTCATTTGTCCTTGTTTTTTTTATAACAAGTATATTGTTACAAAAAAAAAGTGTATGCAAATGACACATCAGGACAAATATGAAAAAATTGGACAAAGATTTTCTCTTGTCAGGAGTGTTTTTTTTTCTCTGCACTGCACTATTTTCTGCAAATCAATCAAATTCCACAGCAATCAATTTGCTCACAAAAGCTCCATCCAACCCAGATGTGTTTTCAAACCTCAAGACAGCTGGAGTTTAATGTAGTGCAAGATTAGTCTGGGTCGAGTCTGTAAATAAACCTACGTAAATCAAAGTGGCTGTCTGCATCTTGGGAGTCATGGCAAGTCTATCAAAGGGCAAACTCAATCAGGTGCTTCCTGTTCTGGAGTTTGCTGAGGTGGGCTGAAAGGGCTTTGAAGAAGCACAGAATAAGAGACAACTTTTGAGGTTTACTTTTTTTTTAGACTAACTAAATATTTAAGTTTAAATATAAATATTTAAGTCATTAACGGATGTTATATTATTAGGGGTTGTATAGGTTACTTGGGGGGGAAATAAAGGTGGTACATATGCAACAAAAAGTGATTTCTGCTGCAATGATGTTACAAATCGAAAGCTGTATTATTCAGTAAGATGATATAGTTCTTTTTCAAAATGAATCGTGGATTAACTTTGATTCTAAGCCTCTCTATATCATTAAAGTGTTTATTTTTCAGATCTAGGTAGTACACCTTTTCAAACAAATAAAGTTTCGGCTCTTGTCTTTTATTGAACATCTAAGCAAATTTAGCAGCTTGCGTCAGAGCTTGCGAAAGTGGAAGCTGTTAGCACTTAAGCCAGTGCCAAGCCAAGTATGCTGCATGCCTTAAACCTCATACAGGAGGGTTCTCTGACTTCATGTCTTTGCAAGTTTGATCTTAAATGGTAAGCAAAAATCATTCTTCCCCACACATTCCATTCTATTTTCATCGTCTTGATTTCAAATATACTGTAGCTCCTCTCTTAGGTTAGACAGAGAAACAAAACAAATCTCTCATACTAGGGAAATGTGTGTGTGTGTGTATCTGAATTAGACAAGGGAACCAATTCAAGGGAAATCATTTCAATGTTTTTATTATTATTATTATTATTATTATTGTGGTGGTGGAATGAAAGACATATGTGTTTTATATCTGTTTATAGTGTAATTGAATGTTTTGGAGCATATTAAAAACACACCATTTATGTTATAGCAGCTGTACACCATTATTCCCTCTCTAGCATCTTTTGATTATCTTTTTATTAAAGTAAATAAGGAAAATAAAATCTTCACTCTATAAAAGAAACACATTTCTGGTGACTTTTCAGTTTAACAGAATTGAACCGGCTGGTATCGGATTGGCAGTGAACCGAAATGTATTGAATCAATATAAACTTACTCAAATGAATTGGATCGTTCAGCATGTTATGCATACTAACCCTAGATGTATTGCATTTCCTTAAAAAAAGGGAGAATGACAACCACTAATATTCATGCATGACTGCGGCAATGTGCAATTACTTTACCATTCTGTGTGACTGAGAGCAATATTCAATGCAAAGTAAAGACAGATGAACAGACCGGCACCCAAATAACCCAACGCAGCACAGATGTTTGGCATCTAAGTTGCTGTGGAGTTTTATGTTAGACATCCTTCTATCTGAACAGGGGAGCTCAATAAATCCCAGAAGCAGAGGTACACTCCAAACTCAGGTGGCTTTTGTTAACGAGCAAATACTTGGCACAGGATAATGAGCACAAACAAAAGTCCAGGCGCTTCAGCATTATATCTAGGACAGACATATAGGACATTCAGGCCGCTTTCGAGAACATATAGCTCTGTCAGATTTGTAAAAGGTGTAGACATTCGGGGATGTCATAATGCAATCATTCTAAAAATAAGTGGGAGACGAGCTCCAGGCCGACACTGCCATTCCAGGTTCTGAGAAGCTTGAGCACATGGAAAAGGCCGAGTGGCCCAGTGCTCCAGTGCAGCCAACTTTCCAGACCATCCATCAAAAAGTGAGCATGGAAATGGCCGGGTTTCTACAACAAAAAGAACTATAACATCAAGCGGAACGTCAGACATCATGCTGGGGAAGCCGAACGAGTTCCAAACACTAATGCCATGTGACTGCACAAACTCGCACTATGACTGCACCCTTTGGGGTAAAATGCACTTTGAATCTTACAGTTTAAATATGATTTAACACAGCTCCATAATCATATTTCTCCAAAAAGTATTTACTGTATGTGGTGATGAAGCTTAGGGCTTTCATGTAGTTCCAGTGGTAGTCTGCGGTCTGGTTTTTCCATTCTGAAACCTCGCATGAGACGCAGCTGTTCATATTAAGAAAGCGGCATCAAGCTACATCGAAATCGTCATACATTAGGCATCATGGTGTGCATGACTTACAGGAGGGTCTTACAAGCATAATGACATCAGACCTCATACCTGAGTCTCAGACATAATATTATGCCTGGCAGCTGCTGGCTTTATTGGCTATAATGATCTAATATCATTTACTAAACTCGACTGCTTGATGACTTTAGATAAGCAAGTCTCATTAAGAAAAGCCTTTTCCCAAAAAGACATTTGATGCAATTAGAATGTTCAGGGATTGTCCAGTCAATGCATGCCCATATGTTTGTGTCTGTGTTAGACAGAGGAACAATGTTAAATGTTTTTTTTTTTAATTATTATTATTATTGTGGTGAAATGAAAGAATGATGTGTTTTATATCTGTTTATAGTGTAATTTAATGTTTTGGAACATAATAAAAACACATCATTTATTTTATTGCAGCTGTACACAATTATTTCCCCTCTAGCGTCTCTGTATTGTCTTTTTATTAAAGTAAATATGGAAAATAAAATCTGCCCTTTACAAAGAAACACACTGGTGACTTTTCATTAGAACAGAATTGAACCGGCTTGTATCGGATCAGCAGTGAACTGAAATGTATTGAATCAATATAAGCTTATTCAAATGAATTAGTAACCCTAAATGCATACTAACCCTACCTGCATTGCAATTCCTTAAAAAGGGAGAATCACAACAACTAATATTCATGCGTGACTGCGGCAATGTGCAATTACTTTACCATTTCGTGTGACAGAGAGCAATATTCAATGCAAAGTAAATTGAATATTTACTTAAATGTTAACTGAATATATTCATTGTTTTAAAATACTTAATACTGCTTAACATTTGCACAGAGGTAGTGATTTAAAATACATACAATGCTAATAAAGTCCCCTACGATTGCTTATCATTGTCCTATTAAATCCGAATCTGCATCGGGATTTCCGTAAAGCTCGTTCGTGACAATGTCTAATGTTAAATTCACTATACAAATTGAAATAAATTGGCAAAACCATCTAGCTGGCCTTGTGTTATTGGTGACTTCAAGCACGAGGCTTAAGACCTACATGAGTCACAGGATCCACGCAGTGGTTACCTGTTTTATGCCAAAGTTTCAATCTTAAGACCAAAAGAAATACACAAAAAAGCCAGCGAAGTGTCAACGGATGGAAATGCCTGACCAACACACAGGCAACTTACTGCTGAAGAACAAACCAAATGTTTTCCTTGCATGAATAAGTCTTCCAGCTGCATCTAGACACTCAGTGACTCTCTCATACTGACCCCAGTACAGAACATGAACTGAAATGAAGAAAAAAAAATAACCAAGTAGCTCTGTGCTTGTGTATATAGTTCAAGTGAGGACAGAGGAAAGAAATGTGGTTTTATTTTTATAACAAGCTGTACACCGAAATGAAACTGGCACCGCGACCCTGGATTCATAGTTCCTAATGTTGCAATCCGATTTCGTATCTCTAGTTCAGCCATCACTTCTCTTTTGTCCACAGATGGATCTCCATATCTTTATATTTCCCACAACACCGCAGTCCAACATTCGAAGCAAATTCGATCCCCCACCACAATGTTTTACTTGGTTTCCTAAGAAACCGTTTTTAGAGCTGGGATCTTGGCCATGTATGGGGGGGGGATCTGGGTTTAGAAAAGAAGACTGATACACAAGCCACAAAGTGGGGGAAGCAAAACAGTCCACAAATGAAGTTCTTCTGGAGTCAGCACTTTGTATTGCAATAATGCTGCAGCGAACCTGACGATGCACCGAACCCTCAGTAGATACAATTACAACGTTTTCATTGCTTTGTTATTGCTGGTTTAGGATTATTTTTCTTCTTTTTTTGCTGTTTATTGAAAGAGATCAGTGCAACAAGCTGCACAAACCTCTCACAAAGGTTTGGGGATTAAATGAAACCACGCATTTTCTCACGACTTCACATATGGTGTGCGGTCAAATGATTTGTTGAAATTGTGCTCGTTTATTCTTCATGCAATTCAAAAAAGAACTACAGGGCAACAGAGTGATATAAGCGAGAGCTTTGCTGCCTTGTGCCTTCAGGATCCAGAGTTTGAACTTGGGTTTACTGTCTTTGTGGACTAAGTCAAGTGGTTTTAATGTCATTTCAACTATATTCACCCAAAACAGAACACAGTGAATAAACAGTGTATTCCCTCTATTAGATATGGAGATTAATTATTCCCTGTTACCCCACTGACTAATAGGTTCTTAAACCTAAGGTTAAAGAAATAGGTAGAATATTATGTTGGACTACTGATTGGAAGGACATGGGTTCAAATCCCACCACATTCCCACCAAGATACAATCTCTACTTTATTCTTGATAAGTGAATCTGACAAATGACATAAATGTAGGCCAAAATAAGATACATGATTCAATCTAGTTAAACAAAAGCTGTCTTTGAAATAATAATATATTTTCAGGGAAGATTCCATTGAAAGAAATTCAATTGTCTGGATTGATTTCCAGTCATACATATCAAAGCGTAATTCTGAGATCTGATCTAACTCATGCAGAGTAATGCTTGTACTTTAAACACAAGGAATGATAAATGAGACACCCTCATGAAGATCATTCCCATTCATTTCCACAGGTCTAACCTCATTCACCACAAATCCGTCTGGGACACAATATAAACAGGAGGGAGATTACAAACTCCACTGTTCTCCCATTTATCTTTTAACAGTCAAAATCCCATTTATCTTTTAACAGGCCAGCGCCCATGCACTGCTTCAAATGTTTCAGGAGCTAGGAGTCATTTATACATCTAGGAGTCGTTTGTAGGATTATATATATATATATATCTATATTTTTATATAATTTTATATATATTGTACTCTTTGTTATGTGCCTTTGTATATTGTATGTTATCTGTATGTAAACTAAAGCTCTGTCATAAGACAAATATTGTAAGTGCATAAGCATATTGGCATAAAGCTCTTTCTGATTCTGATATCTGATTATTATTATTATATTATTATTATATTATTATTATCTCATTACCATTATTCCCTATTTCAACCTGAAAATGAGGCCGGATTATAATAATAAATAAAACAAATAAGTTATAATACATACAATTCATGTATATATGTGATGTATCATAATATATATATATATATATATATATATATATATATATACAGACGTGGACAAAATTGTTGGTACCCTTTGGTCAATGAAAGAAAAAGTCACAATGGTCACAGAAATAACTTTAATCTGACAAAAGTAATAATAAATAAAAATTCTATAAATGTTAACCAATGAAAGTCAGACATTGTTTTTCAACCATGCTTCAACAGAATTATGTAAAAAAATAAACTCATGAAACAGGCATGGACAAAAATGATGGTACCCCTAGAAAACACAGAAAATAATGTGACCAAAGGGACATGTTAATTGAAGGTGTGTCCACTAATTAGCATCACAGGTGTCTACAACCTTGTAATCAGCCATTGGGCCTATATATATGGCTCCAGGTAATCACTGTGTTGTTTGGTGATATGGTGTGTACCACACTCGACATGGACCAGAGGAAGCAAAGGAAAGAGCTGTCTCAAGAGATCAGAAAGAAAATTATAGACAAGCATGTTAAAGGTAAAGGCTATAAGACCATCTCCAAGCAACTAGATGTTCCTGTGAGTACAGTTGCACATATTATTCAGAAGTTTAAGATCCATGGGACTGTAGCCAACCTCCCTGGACGTGGCCGCAGGAGGAAAATTGATGACAAATCTAAGAGACGGATAATCCGAATGGTAACAAAAGAGCCTAGAAAGACTTCTAAAGAGATTCAAGGTGAACTTCATGCTCAAGGAACATCAGTGTCAGATCGCACCATCCGTCGTTGTTTGAGCCAAAGTGGACTACATGGGAGACGACCAAGGAGGACACCATTGTTGAAAACGAATCATAAAAAAGCAAGACTGGAATATGCCAAACTACATGTTGACAAGCCACAAAGCTTCTGGGAGAATGTCCTGTGGACAGATGAGACAAAAATCGAAGTTTTTGCCAAGGCACATCAGCTGTATGTTCACAGACGAAAAAATGAAGCATATCAAGAAAAGAACACTGTCCCTACTGTGAAACATGGAGGAGGCTCTGTTATGTTCTGGGGCTGCTTTGCTGCGTCTGGCACAGGGTGTCTTGAATCTGTGCAGGGTACAATGAAATCTCAAGACTATCAAGGAATTCTAGAGAGAAATGTACTAGCCAGTGTCAGAAAGCTTGGTCTCAGTCGCAGGTCATGGGTCTTGCAACAGGACAATGACCCAAAACACACAGCTAAAAACACCCAAGAATGGCTAAGAGGAAAAAATTGGACTATTCTAAAGTGGCCGTCTATGAGCCCTGACCTCAATCCTATTGAGCATCTTTGGAAGGAGCTGAAACATGCAGTCTGGAAAAGGCACCCTTCAAACCGGACACAACTGGAGCAGTTTGCTCATGAGGAGTGGGCCAAAATACCTGCTGAGAGGTGCAGATGTCTCATTGACAGTTACAGGAAGCGTTTGATTGCAGTGATTGCCTCAAAAGGTTGCGCAACAAAATATTAAGTTAGGGGTACCATCATTTTTGTCCATGCCTGTTTCATGAGTTTATTTTTTTACATAATTCTGTTGAAGCATGGTTGAAAAACAATGTCTGACTTTCATTGGTTAACATTTATAGAATTTTTATTTATTATTACTTTTGTCAGATTAAAGTTATTTCTGTGACCATTGTGACTTTTTCTTTCATTGACCAAAGGGTACCAACAATTTTGTCCACGTCTGTGTATATATATATATATATATATATATATATATATATATATATATATATATATATATAATATAGATATATATACACTAAAAGTTCTGCTTGAGCACAAGCTGTCTTATGGTTGTTACCTCTAAACGATAAAGCTAAAAGACCAAGTGTAATCCATGAATAAATGTCATTAATTTGATTGATTCATTCATTCATCAGTCATTCATCTTCTAACATTTTTATCCGATCTTCCCTCGGGTCGCGGAGAGTCTGTGCCTATCTGAGGCGTCTCTGAGGCACCAAGCAGAATACACCCTGTATGGGGTGCCAACCCATCGCACACACATTCATACACTAGTATATTACACTCACAACAATGGTGTAAGGCAAAGTTATTTTCAAAATGTTACATTATTGTGTTCAGTATGATGTAAGAGGGGAAAGTCTGATTCTTTCTGTTGTTTCCTTGCATTCACAGGCAAGCTGAGGGGGGGAAAAAACACTCAATGTAAACACTGACTGTAAACATTTATTATGAAATTACATTTTCTGCTGATGTGAAACACTGCTGTGATGTCTCTGACATTCTGTTCCACTTATTTGAGGTAAGCCACTTCCCATTTTCCCATACACAGAAAAATCAGATCATTGTTAGATCATAATGAAGAGGTGGGAGAGTTTATGCCCAGCCTTCGGAAATCATTTCACTAGTGGAAACCTTATTGTTCATTTCACTGTGCGTGTCCATGACGCTGGCCTACAAACGTAACAGTGTAACTTTACCTCCTACTTAAAATCTCTCATCAGCACCAACGTCCATTAAAATTGCTAAAGTTCATGTGGTCTTCTGAGAACACTTCATCTTCATTTGAATACCTTCTAGAGTAAATTATTGTTCCCTTATTATTATTATTATTTTAATTATTGCATTTATTATATTATATTTTACTTACTATTTTTGCTCATTCCCACTGAATAGAAACAATGATTCACTGAAAGGCAGTTTAGTTTTATTTTAATAACACCTGCTGCTATTATATTTTCTTTATCTTTCTGTATTTCCATCTTTTTCCATTTCTTTTTATTCCTTGTTTCATTTCCTTACTTTTCTAACAATCCTAATACTGTTATCAATAAATGTGGTCTAGAATGTCCTCCTTCTACAGACACAGTTTACATAATTATTAGCACATATATATAATATTATTAAGAATGTAAAGTTCTTTTTTTTAAATCAGTAGCTAAATTCTAAAGTATGATCAATAGTCACCACTATAACTCACTTAACGGATTAAAATAAGCCTTTATCAACATTTATATGCAAATACAAAGGTCTATAATGTATTTATTATACAGTTCGGACACTTCAAATTCGAACATTCTGTCCTATTTCTTTACTTGCTTGAAAAAGTTCTCCATATTCTCAAAAGGTACACACACACACACACACACACACACACACACACACACACACACACACACACACACACACACACACACACACTTACTTTATGACTTGAGGGACTATGGCCAAAAGCTCTCTGCAGAGGTCCACTCCTACACAGCATCAATCTTCCTCCAACCTCAGAAGATGCTGCTCTGAGCACACAAGGCCAATTTATGGCACCACTTATTTCTGTCTCCTAAACCTGCAGCCCTGAGAAAGCACTAATGACTACATTTTCTGAAAGGGGAAGGGGGCTGTTAAAAACAGAAATTCTCACAAAATATTTACCATATATTTTCCTTGAAAACCGCCACATGGGCCTCTTTTTTCAGGGCTGAACAGAGAGAGTAGAGGGCATTGGGTGTGTTATGTAATAGCTAATAAAATTAGATTACTAGCTTGTTTCCTAAAGCAGATTTCGAAAATAGCACTAACCTGATTATAAAGAGATAAGTCCAACTTTGGATGTCTCGACAGTAAAAGATTGGTGTGAATTTCAGCACATGCATTATTGGATACGTGTGATCTTAAACGGGAACAGAGGCAAATAGGCTACATGCTACATCACCGCTGCCAGCGACACATCTGCACTACATAGCTGGCTAACACTGGAAGGCTATCATTCAGTACATTCTGGTTTGCTCAGGTGCAGACTTATCCAGGTTTCCCATCATACTTTTTATGAAGTCATTTTAAATCGCAAGGCAATTATTATGTGTACTTTCCATCTCCAGTTCTAAATGAGTCTACCTTCACACCGCAGATTAAAATGTCATTTAGAGTCTGTCTCTCGTTCAGTACAGGAAGCTTCGAGGGAGCAGTATGTTCCCAAAATATCCAACTGCTTACTCTCGATGCGTTTACAGTAAAAACGGAGAGAAAAATGCCTACTGTTAACCCGGAGATTTGCTTTAAGAAAGGTGAAAGCTGTTACTGACAGGATGTATGGAGCTCACAGGGACCATCGCATCCACTATTTTCATTCCTTGAAGGCCATTAAACATAATTTTCTTAAATGACTACTAAGATGATTAAATAATGGTTTGTTTTTTTTGTGCATAATATATTCATTATAACAATATACCTATCCCATCGAGGGTGCATTCCCACTTCGAGAATTCCAGTCTTTCTGGGACACTGAAATCCAAAACTACAATCTATACTTCACAGAGAAAAGTGACTACATGAAAGCTGTTACAATGTTCAGGCCATTTTGCTAGCTGATGTTTCGGCTCCACTTTTCCCCCCATAGAACGCACTGTTGAGGGTCTGCTGTCTGTCAAGAGACTCCTATATACTTATTAATTGTTTGTCCAATAAATCTGTCCATCAGATACACAGAAGCCCTACGACATCTGACTTCCAGGAGGTTAGGATAATACATTGAGGATTTGACCCTCATAAAGATGACAGGATCTGAGAACGGCATGCTGTAAGTAGACAAAGACTCCCAAAGGCTTCTGCATGGTCTATACAGTGTGAAGTTAAACTTCTAAGTAAAGACAGCTGAGGAAATAAATCTAAAGGCGGTACATTATCAATCATCTGTAAGATAGGATTTTAATTTAACAGTAACTTTACATGAATGTAATTTTGGGAGTGTTTAAATGTTTAATGGACTAACAATTGCTTTCACACTGTATCACAATATTTAACAGCGCTGATCTAATACATGACTGAAACACTTCAAGTGTCAACATGGAAGCCAAGACACATAAATTATCTTTATGTGAACCATACGGCTCACATTATAGTCAGTGATCTGGTCATAAGAGCCACGACAGTACACGGTACGTAAAGGGCTGTCCTAAAGAGACAGGACGTTTAGAATGTGTAGAACTGAAGTGATCTAGCGTTACAATTTCTTGATGTAGCATGACAGTATTCCTTTGAACAACACAGGTTTTATGGAGACATGGTTCGACAAGGTTGGGGTAGAACTCAAGAAATCTTCACAAAGCCGTGATTATCAACCCGACTGAATACCTTTGATTGTTAATAATTAAGCTAATTAATAAATAAGCTAATAATTGGAACCTGGATTGTCCAAACTACACAGTTTGTGTGAGCACAAATCCCCACAGTAATACTCTAAAATCAAGTACAATAGAATGGATTTCTCACTTGTATACATATATACACACACATGCATGAATATATGTGCATATACACACACACAGGGAGGGAGGGAGGGATGGATGGATGGATGGATATAACAGTCATATGTTTGTATTCATGTCTGTATAGTGCATTTTCTCATGCATCAACCCATAACATTTGGAAAAACTGTACTGAGACCAGGACATTTTTTAAAACAATGCACATGTATCCTTTGTCCTCTACATGCTGTAAAAATGCTAAGGAAGTACAGAGATTTTGAGACCAGTGAACGTTCGATCATCAATCAAAAAGAATGAAAAGTTTACAGACAAAGTCAAAGCAAGTTCCACAATGATATTGTGTCAGTTTCACCCATTAATCTATGGTAAGACATGATTTGCTTTATGACTTTAGAAAATACGCAATCTGGAGATTTAGCCATAAGAACCCAATGATCCATTGGGTCTGGTATTATGCTTTTCTTTATATGAATAAAATGGCTTAGTGTACTTTTGCAATATTTTCTGTAATTCCGTCACATTACGTAACCGCTACGCCTTTGCATTAATGAGAAAAACACCTGCAGTAACACTTGAAAAATCGAGTGGAAAGCCTTCCCAAAGGAGTGCAATTTATTATAGCGGTAAGGTAAATAGATTTCTCAAGAAAACATGGATGTTACAGTCAGGTGTAAACATGTCCTTGGCCGTATATATTAAAATAGACAACACGGAGAATGTGGTATGTTTGAAATAACTGGTAGTGCAATTAGGACACTGTTTACACAATCTACACGTATCTTTTGTCCTCCACATGCCGGAAAAAACGTATAAGTCAGTGGAGGTACAGAGGTTTTAGGGCCAGTAAATGTTTGAATAATCAATGGAAAAGAACGGGCAGTGCAAGTTTCCCGATGAAGCCTATTCAAATTCCATATCGACGATGTGTCAGCTTCATCCATTCATTTACACAGAGACATGGATGCGTTATAGCTATAGTGAATATGCAATCTGGAGATGTAGCCATAAGAACGCAATGCTGCATTCATTCTGGTAGCGTCTGTTTACATTCAATATACCTTCGCAATATCTACTGCAATTCCTTTGAACCAATTAATCTCTTTACTTTAGCATTAATGTCTCAATTGTCACTTATGGATAATTCATATGGATATTATTACTACACCTTCATGTCACCCCTCTCCCTGTGTATTTGTCCCTTTTTAATGATGTTTATTAGGCTTTAACCCGATCCCTTAAGGGTGCGAAAACAAACCTAGTTTAATATTAAGTGTTCTTTATCCTGAACTTAGGGTTCTGGATAAAAAACACTTAAATATTGAACTAGGTTTGTTTTCGCACCCTTAAGGGATCCCAAGGGATCCCAAGGGATCCCAGGGAATCTTTTCAGATTTTGTCAGCTCCACACATCTGTCCAAAGAGACACAAGACTACTCTGTAATTATACACACTTTTAACACGCCCATACAACTCGACATATATACAAAGAGGCCAAGGAGAGATGCTTAAACACAGCTGAATAGAGCTGAATCAGGTTCTACTGTAGAGTAAAACCACATGAATTCTCCATCATTGTCTGATTCTCAATCCACTGAGACATTTAATAGTGATCTGAAATGTTTTATTCAACCAGAAATGTGAAATATTTTAAAATTAATTTGCTACATTTGTACAGTGTAACAAGATCATCAGATAGTATCAAACTATTATACGCTCCTAATTGAAAGTTTGAGTGAACTTGCAGAAAAATGAAATTTGGGAAGGTGGGGAGAGAGAGACTCCATCTTCTACATTACAGCAAAGATCTGCAGTTTTTCTTTTATCAGAAACCAAATAAATGCTCCTTTCTGATTAACTGAGCTTAAATTTGCATATCGCTGGAATCGCTGGATATGGAATCCATAAGCTTTCTTGTGTACTTCATAGACATAAGTAAGAAATGAGAGACTATTTTAATTTTGCACAGCAGGCATGAATATGTTAGTCTACATTACACTTTTCTTCCCTCGGTACACTTGTGCTGCTTCCTTTGGTGTTTTATTCAATTCATAATACGCCCTTAACTTGTTTTTTTCCATTTCAGATTACATCACTGCAGGCATAATGAATTGTCCTAGCTCATTTTTAACCTTCTTATTAAATAAAATGACTTTATAAACATTTTATCAAATCTTTTTTGTCTTGGTTCGACTCCGCCCCAAATAGGAGGTGCTGGATCCACCTCCACCTGGAGCGTATTCAAATTTGCCCGAATTGCACTAAAGTCAATGAAATGTGGCGCCATCTACTGGCAGAAGAATGAAAGTGAAGTCGATCGTGTTCCTATTCTATAGGTTTTTATACCAGATGAAGACAATGCCATTAAATAATAGTCGTGTTTATTTCTGATATATCTGTTGTCATTTAAGTGCTGCGAGGTTGATGTGTTTGATTTCATCCACTCTGTTCTTGTGCATTTGGAAGGCAGGTGTCACCCAACGGCCACACGAGCACTGCTCTCCGTACCAGTTAAACGAACCGAGTTTAGAGTTGCACTTTGGACACAGGAGCTGCAAGACAACATTCGTCACATGATTAGAGTTGGCTGTCCAAAAGCCATATATAATTGGTTTATTTTATATAATTGTTATACAGTTGTACATAATCCAACATGCTTTATATATATATATATATATATATATACAGTCCCTGACAAAAGTCTTGTCGCTTGTGTACAAATTGACCTGAAGTGCCGCTGAAATATATTTCTAATCAAGATCCACTGCTGATGTGGCAGACACCTTCAATGTGTCTCAGCGTCAAGTACAGAGGATAAAAAAAAGATTTGAAGAGACTGGAGACATTTTTGACAAGCCCAGGTCAGGCAGACCCCGCAAGACAACTGCTCGAGAGGACCGTTTGTTGGCTCGAAAATCCAAGGCCAGCCCATTTTCCACTGCAGCAGAGCTCCACGAGACCTGGTCACCTGAAGTCCCCGTGTCAACCAGAACAGTTTGTCGGATTCTATCTCCAAATGGCCTCCATGGTCAAATCAGTGCCCAGAAGCCAGCACTAAACAAAAGACGATTGAAAAACCGTGTGGCATTTGCCAAGGCCCACAGCCTGCTAAAAGGATGGACGCTGGAAAAGTGGCAGAAGGTGGATTTTTCAGATGAATCTTCTGTTGAATTACACCACAGTCGCCGCAAATATTGCAGGAGACCTACTGGAGCCCGCATGGATCCGAGATTCACCCAGAAAACAGTGAAGTTTGGTGGCGGAAAAATCATGGTCTGGGGTTACATCCAGTATGGGGGTGTACGAGAGATCTGCAGGGTGGAGGGCAACATCAATAGTCTAAAATACCAAGAAATCTTAGCTACCTCTTATATTCCCAACCATAAAAGAGGCCAAATTCTGCAGCAGGATGGTGCTCCATCACATACTTCCATCTCCACATCAAAGTTCCTCAGGGCGAAGAAGATCAAGATGCTCCAGGATTGGCCAGCCCAGTCACCAGACTTGAACATCATTGAGCATATGTGGGGTAGGATGAAAGAGGAAGCATGGAAGACAGGAATAAACTGGAAGACTAAACCAAAAAATATTGATGAACTCTGGGAGGCTTGCAAGACTGCTTTCTTTGCTATTCCTGATGACTTCATCAATAAGTTGTATGAATCCTTGCCAAACCGCATGGATGCAGTCCTTCAAGCTCATGGAAGTCATACAAGATATTAAATTTGGATCTCACAGCACCACTACTTAATTTGCTGACATATTTTTGTATTTGCAGTAAATTTGTTCAATTTCTGTATAGGCGACAAAACTTTTGTCTTGCCAAAATTTGACCTTTCTGTTTTGATTAAATGATAAATCTTTTTTCAGTGAAACTAATTTATTTCAGTGCATTAAACATCATTTGGGAGGGTTTTAGCTGTTCATAAGAGCTATTTCTAACACCAATTGATTAATTAAAAGTCAATAATAGCAAGGTTAATCTACAAAATAGATAAGCGACAAGACTTTTGTCAGGGACTTTATATATATATATATATATATATATATATATATATATATATATATATATATATATATATACACACACACATACACACACACACACACACACACACAATTGTCTACAGCTATTATAGTGTACGCATATCTTGCATCTATCTACCTATCTATCCATTATGACTATTTACCTATATCCTTTATTTAGCATGGACATGTAAGCCTCAAAAATAGTTTGATTAAGAAATGATTATAATAATAATAATAATAATATCATCATCATAAAGCAGTAGTAGTTGTTAAATTTTTTTTAATAATTCAAACTATTCATTTGGGGGGCACGGTGGTTTAGTGGTTAGCACGTTCGCCTCACACCGCCAGGGTCCGGATTCGATTCCCGTCTCGGCCATGTGTGTGTGGAGTTTGCATGTTCTCCCCGTGCCTCAGGGGGTTTTTCTCCGGGTTCTCCGGTTTCCTACCGGTCCAAAAACATGCACGGTAGGTTGATTGGCACCTTGGAAAAATTGTCCCTAGTGTATGAATGTGTGTGTGAACGTGAGTGTGTGTGTGTCCTGCAATGGGTTGGCATTCCATCCAGGGTGTATCCTGCCTTAATGCCCATAGACGCCTGAGATAAGGCACAAGCTCCCCGTGACCCGAAGGAAGATTGGATATAGCGGTAGAAGATGAATGAATGACTATTCATTTGTTATAGTTAATTCATTTCAGTTTATTTTTTTAATACTTTACTTTAATACTTCATGTTTATAACTTATGCAAAACACTTTTAATCATTTGAATTTTTTTTTGCTTTTTGTTTATTTTGTTTGTTTCATTTATCAGCTCTAATCCTATTTCCTACTTAGATTCTATATTATTTATTTGTCAAATTTCCTTACACTAATTACTTGCAGTAGTATGTAGTGATAGCGTGAGTGTTTACATTGTAGTAACCATAAATGCATAATAATAACAACAACAACAATTATTATTATTATTATAACTATTATTATTAACTAAACAGGATAAGACTCGTGACAGGACTTGATTTTTGCCATAATGTGTTTCTCCACAGCACTTTACCTGTCCATCCATCACCCCGAGCAGCGTCTCCTCCATCCACTGCACTGGCTCTATGAAGTAGGACGTGCACTGGCTCTGGTCTCCTGCAGGAAGGCCTCCACTCGGCCTCTTATGGGAAAATGCAGATGCTCCACTCCCTACACAGTGACTGAGTATGCTCGAATGGCGGAACAGGGTGCGTCTGGAAAGAAAGAAAATGAAGCCCACACACACACATACACACACATCAGATAAATGATGGAGGCAGAAGTAAAATGTAATTTAGATGCAATTTCACCTGCACTTTCTGCATCTGTAGACAGCCTCAGCGTTGTGGCTTTGTGCAGGGTCGACTGCAAATATGTCTCTGGGGACGTTTTTGAGTTCTGAAACCAAAATCATACAAATGTAAAAAAATCTGTAAGATAAATTAAAATAGCACAAAACGAACTGCCGAGCTGGACAATGCAAACACAACCAGAAAACAACAAGAGTGTATGAAATACCAAACATAGCATAAAGGCTTTATGACAGATACACAATATGTATTAGAGGTCAACCCTCTAGAGCAGGGATGGGCAATTATATTTTCCAAAGGGCCACATGAGAAACCTGAGGTGTGTTCGTGGGCCGAACCAACAATAACGTTGAACGTAACATATGTTCAATATGAATTTTTTCCGCTTGTAAAGAGTGTTAAATATCATCATGTTCATTAGGCTACCCACTATCCTTAAGAATAAGGATATTCTATTTAAGGAAAAGAAACAACAAAAAAAATGGCTGTATTTTTCCTTCATTTTTAACACTGAGCATACTCCAACAACGTCAGCGTTGCTGTGTGGTTATACATTCTTCTCGTGCGGCAAAGAAGCCGAAGCAGTTCAGCGGGCCGGATTAAAAGGACCAAGGGGCCGGATGTGGCCCCCGGGCCGTAGTTTGCCCACCCCTGCTCTAGAGTGATCTCTAGAGCGAATCATTGACGCCATGTGATGTTTATTTAAAATGCCTTTGTTTATTCATTTTGGATGCAACTGTTTTTATTAATTTGGAATGTTACTTTTTTTTATTCAGCAATCAATCGGTTGATTAATCATTTATCGACAAGTAATAATAATAATAATAATAACAACAGCAGCAGCATCAATTAAGGTCCAATCAGTTGACTTCCAATATAAATATCACATTGTGTATTGCAAGTCCACTGCAATAACAAAAATTTGGAATAATAAAATAGAAATTATTTAATATGAAAAGAAAATCAATATTAGTATTTTGTAGAGTCTTGAGTTTTGTAAAATACACTGTATTTATGTTAAGCAATTAAATTTTTCATCTAGACTATTATAGTATTATAATAAGAAGAAGAAGAAAAGAAGAAATACTTTACTGTTATTTAAGGACAAACAATGTCCATTAAAAAACATGACAAAACAAGCAAAAAAATCAAACAAAAATTCATTAATAAACAATAATCTATAATATCTAATTCGCATACAAACTAAGACACCAGTGACTCCACATTAATAATAATTTGTATTGCTATTTTTTATAGTACACATTTTATCATGGTTTAGTGTTTTGTTTTGTTTTTACACTCAATCTAAAGGACATCAAACTGCTTTTCAGCTTCATAATCACGAGTAGTCAGAAATAGTCCACGGCCTGAAACACTGAACAGCAACGTAAGAAATCACACTCCTACACAAATCTCTCGCTCTTGTCATTTATTCTAAATTATGACATTTTCCGCTTTTCCTTTTGAGAACAAAAAGGATTATTGCTGCGCTCACACCACTGGCTTTCTGTAGCTGCACGCACTGATGTTCGCTTATGAACGCCAAAAAATGGATCGCCACCTTCATACCGAAAGCTCATCACCTCCCGTACCTCACCTCGCTCCCTGAGAGTGTCTAGCACTGCTTGCCTGGTTCCACCTTCTCTCAGGGTGAGAGGTAAGATCGAGGTGGTGGAATGAACCTCCCCTAGATGTCCGAACAATAGAGTCACTGGCTATCCTCAAACAATGACTGAAGACCCGCTATCTCTTCCAACAACACCCATCCTAACACTTCTTCCTTCTCACTGTCCAGGAAACCATTTTAAAAAATCCCTCAACTTTGTCTATGCTTATTGTGCATCTTTGTAAGTTTGTAATCAATCATACCTGAATGAATTCATTCTTAGATGGAAACCTAAAGCACTATTTGTACGTCGCTCTGGACAAGGGCGTCTGCCAAATGCTGTAAATGTATATTGGAGTTTACAGACAGCACATGCCTGGATATTTTTCTGTAACCTTCTTCAATCGGTACTGCTTGTACAACACGCTGCCGGGATCCAGTTCCCAATTCATAGCTTCATACAGCGTCAACTGATCCAGAAACTCTTCGTTCATCCTGAAAAGCACAATAAGCCCGATTCAAAACATACGATTTGTTTGGAAGAGCGTGATAGACAGGTTTTTTCAGTCTTACTTGACATCTGGTTTGATGAGCTGGAGTTTGCTATACGCTTCCTGGACACTCAGTTTGTGTGTCTTCATTAAATAAGCAGTTACAATGGCAGCACTCCGACTCTGACCTGCATGACTGAAAAAAGCAGGGTTGTTGTTTGTTTTTTTGTTTTTTTTTTATTAAGAAACCAACAAAAAAACTAATGGATACATTTTCTTCAACAGTCTACTAAATGCGTATAGACACACTCCATAAGTATTTGGACAGTAGCTGTACTTTGAATTGTAACTTCTAGTAAAAGTGCAGAAACCTACCAGTGAACGAGAACAGATCCTAATGGTGCTGGTGATGATACTGATGTGGAGGAGGAAGATGTATTCAAGGCATCACTGATAAACTGGATGCAGCAGTCCAGTTTGCTAAGGAGATCTGTGGATGAATCGTCCAGTGCATGGACATATTTGATGTGAAAGCCAGACAGCTCTGGTTGTTCCGAGTCGACACTGAGTATATGAGTGATTCCTGTGAGAGTCAGGGCTTCTGGATCTTTAAGATCCGACACAGAGCCAATATAGAGGCCAGCTTTAACTAAGATCATGGTGTTTGTTTTTGGAAATCCTACAGCAGAAGAGACATGCAGTTTAGAGAAAAACAAACAAACAAACAAACGGACAAGAACCGATCTAGCGAAAAGACTGAGGTAAAAATAAATAAATATGAATGAATTATACAATATTTTACAATTTATAATTTCTAATTTATAAAAAACCTGAACATTTTAAACAGAGACACGTGTTGCCTACCTTTTCTGTGCCACTAAAAAAACAGGCTCGATAAGAAACTAATCAAAAAAGTTTTAGTTCCGGATATCTTTAGTTCCGGAATCAATATGCATTGGCATATTTTATTCACTAGAGGGCAGTAAATACCAAGTTAATAATAGAATAGAATAGATTAGAATAGTATCCTACGTTATAAATGTCTGAATTATATTTTATATTAGATTTATATTAGCTATAAATATACATCTATTTTAAATTATATATTAAATATTTGATATTTGAAATATATTTCATGTTATTATACGGGGCAGGGTGGTTTAGTGGTTAGCACATTTGTCTCACACCTCCAGGGTTGGGGGTTTGATTCCTGCCTCCGTCATGTGTGTGTGGAGTTTGCATGTTCTCCCCGTGCCTCAGGGGGTTTTTCTATGGGTTCTCTCGTTTCACCCCCGGTCCAAAAACTGTAAGTTGATTGGCACCTTGGAAAATTGTCCCTAGTGTGTGAATGTGTGTGTGTGTGAGTGTGTGTGTGTGTGTGTGTGTGTGTGTGAGTGTGTGCCCTGCGATGGGTTGGCATTCCATACAGGGTGTGTCCTGCCTTGATGCCCGAAGACGCCTGAGATAGGCACAGGCTCCCTGTGACCCGAGGGTAGAAGAATGAATGAGTCATTATTGGTCTAGTCTAATCCCTGAGCGTAAACAGTGATACTCAGTAATGCATAAGAAATGCTATTTGCTTTTTAGTGCACATTTTTTGCATGATAATGCTCTGTGACATTTGCCTACATCACAAGTCTTCACTTATTTCCTCTTTCACTATTAACTTAAAATGCCACTGAGCAGTTTACTAAATAGGAAGCAGATATTCATACATATACAACTAATACACATACATTTCTGTTAATTCCATTTTTCATAGTTATGTTACTTTATCATAACCAAAGTCTCCTTGTAACAGGATTAAATTGTTTCAAATGATTTGGAATTTTCAATCCATCCTAAACTCTCAGTTCCTCTTCGACCAGACAGCCCTCGATGTCATTGATTAAGCAGTGAGGGAGTTAATATTAATTGCATTTCTTGTAGTAATGGAATTTAAGCCTACTCGTTTCTCATAAATAGCATTATGTGATGTCTTTAAAACCCTGTAGTCTGTAGTATATGCTTTTACCGGAGCTTTAAATCTCCTGCGCTATCAAGTGTGCCTGATGTGCTGCTGTAAGTGCAATCCTGACCTTTTGGCCTGATTATGACTGTCTCATATGCTGAGGGTAAAAGCAGACGCTGTGACATTTATGTAAGCCCCCATCATTCCAAAGGAGTAGTAATGGCCTTTGACTAAGTGTAATAACACTTCACTGACCAGTTACAATTTGTGAATCTTTAAGATTTAGCTAATAAATAATAGAATAAATATTACGAAATAAGAAACGACTGACTTTCTGATTGCCTGCATTGTTAAATGTGTATGCGCTATGTAAATAGCATTCTTTTAAATTTGTAATAGAGCCTTAGATGTATAACAAAAATCCTGCATTTTAATCATTGTGCTGTCTCTGTTACAATATGGTAGTGTGTGCCAGGCTACAGGACCAGTTACACGCTACACAATATATCATTTTGTAGTAGGACATTGTAGTAAAACATGTAGTAAATACAATAAGTATTTTGTAGTAAAACATTAAGATCATATCAGTTCTATTGCAATAACAAAAAAGGGGTTACTGATTCTTTACAACATTTGTGGTTCATTTTGATTTTTTATTGAGGTTTTTTTTTGATTGTACTTTATTTAGTAAGCTTTGTATCATTTGGGTTTTTTTTTGGACATTTATTTTATTTGGACATTCAATAGATATTTGTTTATTCAATATGTACAAATTATGCATGTAAAATGATGTATAATGTGCTTTCCAAGAACATAATCAACCAACAGCTTATCTCTACGATATTGTGACATGGATTTATTTAGTAAGGTTTTTAATCAAGGTTTATTAGGGCTGTACAATAAGCCAATTTGATATTGCTTTATTGTTTTTATGATATCGATTTATCTGTCTAAAAATTGCATCATGTGTTGTAAATGAACCTATCACATTCAATCACATGTGTGTGTGTTCTGTAATCATTCTCAATCCAGAGGTGTCAAGTAATGAAGTACAAATACATTGTTACCGTACAAATTTTCATTCATTCATTCATCTTCTACCGCTATATCCGATCTTCTCTGGGGTCACAGGAGTCTGTGCCTATCTCAGGCGTCTATGGGCATTAAGACAGGACACACCAACCCATCGCAGGGCACACACAAACACACACACACACACACTCACACACACATTCCTACCGTGCATATTTTTGGACCGGGAGGAAACCAGAGAACCCGGAGAAAAACCCCATGAGGCACTGGGAGAACATGCAAACTCCACACACACATGGCCAAGACGGGAATCGAACCCCCGACCCTGGAGGTGTGAGGCGAACATGCTAACCACTAAGTTACCACGTGCTTACTTCTACTGCATACATTTTCATGCAATCATCTGTACTTTCTGCTCCTTACACTTTAAAAATAGCCTCGTTACTCCTATTTCATTTCGGCTTGTTTTCATTCCGGCTTGTCATCGTTCAAAAAAATAACCTTATCTAGATAAATCGTTCCATCTGGATAGAGTGAATGTGACTGCGCTTGGATGAGAAGAATAAACATATACCATTCCGACACACTATTGTTTTGTACGCACGTCACACTCCAGGAAGGACATAACCAGTGTTGGGGTCGTTACTCAAAAAAATTATTTCTTAAAAGTGATTATTTCTCCACTACTGGCTCATTTATCAAAACAGTACCTTCCCGCCATCCTACGTAAATGACGTTAACGTAGGAGACGTTTGAATAAATTAGCGATTGCGATAAGCTTTTGTTCTTAATGGCATTTTTTCCCCTTACCTTACTTTTATACACTGAGTAGTTTTAAAAACAGTACTTTTACACTTTTACTTGAGTAAAAAGCTTGAGTTGATACTTCTACAGAAATCCTTTTAAACCCTAGTATCTATACTTCTACCTGAGTAATGAACGTGAATACATTTGCCTCAATCATTTCACTGATTTAACCATCATGTTAAGCAGCTTCAATATAATCACACTTATACAGCACGGAGACAGAAGCTCACGACCGTATAGGATGTCTTTGGAGGTGGTCGTATTTCGTTTTACCTTTACTTGAACTTTACTTGTGGCCCAGCAGGAGAGTGCCCCTGTGCACAGAGCCAGCTCCATGAAGATATTGCTTGCATGGGTAGGACTGGAAGATCTCGAGTGGCTTGTAATAGAGCTCTGACCTCATCCATACTGAACTTTTGCGATGAACTGGAATACTGACTGCACCCGAGACCTCTGACACCCCTCTTGACACCCTTGTCTCTCCTCGAACACACTCCCAAATCTACTAGACCGTTTTTCCAGGAGAGTGGAGATTATTATCAATATAAGGAAGGATTATTATTAATATAAGGAAGTTTAAAAAAAAAATCACATAGAAATATTGTGCTACGGTGGCCATGATTACAATTGGAGATTGATATCCCCCATAAAGATAGTGTGAGTGATATATGAATAGAAATAAAAACAACTGTTTATAGATCATTATATAGCAAGAAATATAAACAGTAACTATTGCTATAAAACAGAACATACCCGCCTGCTTCATTCAAATCAAAGGAGTAGTTTAACTCGATGAAATCAATACAAACAGCGATTGATAATCCTAAAAGTAGCATGAATACGGTTATCATTATTATTATTGAAACAATTGCAGTTGGTTAGTAGTGCATTAAAGAGCCAATTTCCATCTTTTGCATTAGTGTTTTCCATGGAGTCGGAACCACACTCCCAAATATGTAACATACAGTACATAATTACTTTAAACCGTATTGTCGAACTAAATATTGCGAATAAATGTTTATGAAAAGTCAATCGAAGGCCAAAGAGGGTGTGATACTAAATGTAAATCAGAGTCCAATTTGGATTGTACAAGTCCATATCAATAATCACAAATAGACTTTCTGTAAACAACATGTTATGCTAGTAAACTTTCCATGAACCTTTCAGGACTCTTTGTGCAAGTGGTCCACTCTGCCCTTTATTGTTTTCTTTTTTAAATCAGTGGAGATGTTATGTCCTTTCCCATAAGCCTCAGTGCCCTTTCGTCTATATTCTCGACTCGAAGCACACGCCGCACCGAGTCCTGAGGATGGGAGAATGGCTAATTGCTTTTTTTTTTCTTTCTAAAAGTATTCTCAACGAATCTCTGAGTGATCGGCTACGTCCTGGCAACGTGAAAAGCGCTTTTCCTCTTAAGGGTGACGAAGGGCCAAGGCATGTACCTTCCTATTATACAATCGCCTCTACCCTGATCGCTTCCTTTCCAACATACATCCAAGAGCGCTTTGGCACCGACTTCTATTTTAATGCCCGTAAAGATGAGAGCTTCCTCGTGTATTTATATTTTTTGATTTATAAGAGTTCCTTCGATGTGTTATTTATATTTCATTGAGATCCATTGTAAACTAATGTACTTACAGTATGTATCTGTACCTCGTTACTGTGTGAGAGGTTGCTTTCCTTCTCCATGCCTTATAATGTTTGATTAACTAACCAAACATGTTAATGTTGCTTAATATATGCAATGGAGGAAGTTTCTGATGTGTAACAGTCAATGAGTGTTGAGCTAAAACGAATTCTCATTCATTGTTTCGTATTAAATGTAAGAAAGAAAAGAAGTGAGGGAGTGACAATTTGTAGATGCTACTGTACGGTAAATCACAAGTGATAAAAGGAACTAACTCTTCTATAATAAGCTGAATTTAGCTTATTATAAGTGAAAACACACAAAATGTTCAGTGCAGCAAGATAACAACATGGACATGACATGAAATTGGCCAAGACGATAAAAAACAGTGACGAAAGCCAGATGCCAAGGGCTATCCCGGATACAAATTATATACTGCTGCTCATTAAATATAAATGTTAAGGTTCAAACAGTCATGTGAAATAATGTAATGTGCAGGGGCTAAAAATGTTCCTCTATGGGATGGCATTAAGCCATTTTCATGTTGCGCTTCATCACAAATGCTGTCATTGATGTCACTGTTTTATTTGAAGAGCATACATGTGTTTATTCCTTACTTAAGCAACACACTTTGGACCAATCAGTAACAAGCACTGAAGAAAAAAAATATTGCACCGCATTGCTGAAACATTGTTTTGTGTAACATTATGAAAACGTTTGTGTTCCCGCAACTAAAGCATTACAGCAGGTTTATGAGAGCCTTTAAAGAACTCTTTCTGGCTGTACATTTTGGAAATGTAAATTAATCAAATAAAACTAAGATTCAGACTATCACAGTATTTAGGGGGGGGAAACACTTCACTTTTTAAAAAAA